>JAHTLZ010003399.1:10476637-10505468 GCA_023846285.1 Phrynocephalus versicolor | reverse complement strand
GCTTCACTTGCAGATACCAGTTTTCATGCCTATTGTAGAAGCTTGCTTTGTGTAGGTGGATGTAGGCTTGTGTTTGTTGACTGTGAGGCCATTTAAGCCATTTGCTTAAAAGAAAGCATTAAAATCTCAGTTTTAGAAGCTGTTTGAAATCCACTCTCAGAATGAACTACTGCTTGTTTGTATAACAAAGGTTCAAATGAACAATCTATAATTCATCAACATTTCTCCTGTAGGAAATCCAGGATCTGTGAGCTCTATGCAAAGGTGCTGGAATCACAGGAAGCGTTACATGTAAGAACCTAATTTCCAGTCCAATGGCATAAAACAATAGTCCCTGGCAGAGTGGGTTGATGGAATCCGTGGGATCTCAATAAGCCAATATGTTTGTAAGGTCCTTTAATTCAATTTCGCTGGGGGGAGGGGTATGACAGATAGAACAATTGTCCAACTTTGAACAGCCTGCGGGCTCCCTTTGCCCACGGGCTCCTTTCCCAAGTCCTTGAAACTTATCCCCCCCACCAAGCTCTGTGGTACTGGTGGTGGTGGCAGAGGGGGAGGAGCGCCCCCTTGACCCCCACCCACCAAGCTCTGTGGTGCTCATGCCAGAGGAGGAGGAGTGGCCGCTTGCCCCCCCCCCAAGCTCTGCAGCACTGGTGCCACCAGTGGCAGCAGAGGAAGAAAGTGCCTGCTGGTTCCCCAGCAATCTCCACAGTGGCAGTGTGCTAGCTCGCCCCACCTGCCCACTCACCAAGCTCTGTAGCACTGGTGGCAGCACGCCCACTCACCCCCCATGACCCACCAAACTCTGCGGTGTTGGCAGAGGAGGAGGAGCACCCACTTACCCCCCCACCAAGCTCTGCGGCACTGGTAGAGGAGAAGGAGGAGGAGGAGGAGCGCCTGCTCACCGACCCACCCACCAAGCTCTGCGGCACTGGTGGCGGCAGAAGAGGAGCGCCTGCTCGCCCCCACCCACCAAGTTTCACAGTGCTGGCGGCAGCACAACTGCTCGTTCCTCACAACCCATTAAGCTGTGCAGCACTGGCAGAGAAGGAGGAGGAGGAGGGGGAGGAGGAGGAGGAGGAGCATCCACTTGCCCCCCATGACCCACCCAACTCCACGGCGCTGGCAGAGGAGGAGTGCCAGGGGACCTTGTGGGCAACTTCTTAGCACTCCGCTGGCTACCAGTCACCCACGGTCAACACATTGTGCAGACCTGACATATAGAAAAGGTCTACCCTATCTCCACAACTGGGTGTCCTTTACGCATTTTGTGAGGTCCAATAATGAATTTCTTGCATTATGTGTAGTTTGGCCCTGGCAATATCATTCTCTCCTTCACATGATGGCAGAAAAGCGGGTTTATGAGTATTCTATATGATAGTTTTTGTGGCAGATACACAACATCCAAAGCAAAGTCTTATTTCAGTTCTCAGAGCAAAGTCTTACCATCTCCTGAACATTTTAGAGAAATATAATCTACAGTTGGTTTTCAAACGTTGAGGAGTTTTTATACCATTTTAGTACATTCTGCTGTGATAGTCTGTGTGAGCATTTCAAATTCCATTGATGTCAGTGAGTCACCTATGGAGGGACTAAGAATATACTTGGGAATATTGCAAGTGTGTGCTGTGTCTCTCTTTCTAAAAAGTAGTTTTATTGTTACTATTTAATGTAGTGGCTATAAGTAAACAAATAAGTGCTTCTGAATGTGCCGTGGGAGGCCACAGTCTATCGCACAGCTTCCAGTTCCCCTTCAAGCTGTTTTCGATTTATCTTTATGCTTCCTAGTGGTCACCCTCATATTTTTGTTGATTATGCCTTTGTAGCCAGTGCACTATGAAGAGAAGAACTGGTGTGAAGAGCAGTATTCTGGAGGGTGCTATACAGCCTATTTCCCACCAGGAATAATGACTCAGTTTGGAAGGTATGGCAGCAATAATCAACTTATTTAAGAAATTTAGAAAAAGGAGATGATGGAAAGATGCTGCAGTAATGATATGAGGCTTAATAATTCTCTAGTAGAAATGGACATGGAACAAAAATATAGTATTTTGTTTTGTTTTGTTTTGTTTTGTTTTGTTTCTTTAGTAGTTTCGTTTCATGACTAACAAAATTTTAAAAGAATTTTGGAAAACAACAAAATGAAACAAACACTTTATAATGGCTCTCCTTGGTCCTAGAGGGACCAAAATCTCAGGGGAGCCTCCTCAAGCTCTTCCCTGTAAGCCCCCCCTCCCCCAATTTGGAGAGGTTTGGGGTTCAGGGGGCTGAGTTATTAAACTCCAAATCCCCCCAGGGGAAAATCATTCCAATTGAGTCAGTAAGCTGGTAATTGTTCACCTGTAGGGGAGGGCTATTAGGGGCTTCCCAACTCAATTAGAATGATTTTCTCCTAGGGGACCCTTTTTGGAGTTTAATAACTCAGCCTCCTGAATTCCAAACCTCTCCAAATTTCAGGGGCTTATATGAAAGAGCTTGAGGAAGCTCCCCTGCGATTTTGGATCCTCTAGGATGAATTGTTTCATTCCTAGAGGAAATAATGGTGTTTCATTTTGTTTTGTAATGAAACAATGAAACAACATTTCATTTTTCATTTCCTGCCCATCTCTATTCTCTACCTCAGCTATGCTATAGGACTGAGGAGGAATTCAACGGCAAAGGAAGGCATATTCCCCCCCAAATCTGGGGGGATCTCCCCCTTCTCCAGAGCTACCTATGGCTACAACTCTCATTATTCTTAACTGCTGCTGCTGGTGGTGGTGGTGGTAGGAGTCATGATGAGTTATGTGTGTGGAGGGACTGGCTTTGTGTCAGAAATTAATGAAAGCTATTTGAACTATGTAACATGGCAGCACACAAGCAATGTATTTGTTTTAACTTGTTATGCGTAGAAAATTCAATAAAATATTATTAAAAAAAGAAATTAATGAAAGCTGTGAACAGATCCAGTTTGTTGCATAATAAAGATTAGCAACCATACCTTTAACTATGGGTGCTCACTTCCACTGCTTAGAGAACAGATCAACAGTACCTTTAACAAGTTAATTGATTACATACAATAAAATCTGAGGCATGTACACAAGATGTAAATCCCATCATATTCAGAGGCTCTTGCTTTTGAGAAAGCATGGATAAAATTACATCTTTACTTACTACAGTTCCATCTTAGTGCCATTTTGTAGATGTTTCATAGAACTAATTCCAGCCCTCTAAAAATAATGTTTTTATTACTTGGAAATGTATTAAGCATATTGACTCAAGCAAGTTATATATTCCTTGTTTACTGTAAAGCCATTGGCAATCAGTTTGCTTCCATGAGCAGCGGCCCTGGAGAAGGATCCAGCTAAAGTCCTGTGCTTGTAATATGGAGCAGATTAGTAACACTGACTGGATAAACACTCTTGACAGGATAGTATGAACAGTTTTAGATCCCATATGTGACTTCTGCTACAGCAAGTTTATACGTATGATTCCCAGTAGGTACTTCCGCCCAGTCTTGCAGAATGAAGGCTGCGTCCACTCCCTTGGAACCCCTGCTCTCCAAGCTGGCTGCATCAAATATTATGGATAGTTCATGCACAACAGTGTGCAAGTGTGCCCTCTGCTGCTCGCAGGGATGTCTCGACTCAGGGCAGTGCTGCTGTTTCTCAGTGTTGTATGATTAGATCCTAAGTGATTTGATTGTAGGTTTTATTTCTTCTCTTAGATATGTACGAAGCTTAAGAACCATGTTCAGTCAAATTCCTCTCATGCGGGGCACATCTTTGTTGAAAACAATGTCACGACATTAGCTCCTGCTCGGCACTGTGCTTCCTTCTTGCCACTGCTTCATTTTGAAAGCAGTCATCTGCAAAAGAACCCACACGTGCAGCACAACATAGGGGACGGGACCCAAACCAGGCTGCCACTTCTGCTTCATGGTGGGAATGATGCACACAGGAATAGGGATGCTGTTCCTCACTGATTTTATTCTCACACCAGCTGGATGAGAAAACAAAAGCTTTTATGCATGTTTTGGACCTTTTTTGGATTTTTTTAAAAAAAATCACAATATTGTTACGTACACAAACGTGCGCGCGCACGCGCGTGCACACACACACACACACACACACACACACACACACACACACATACACACACACACACACACTATTTTGCACACACTACAAAGTTTATAAATGCTAAATATGCCCCCCTCCCCACAAGCCCTGTCCATTTATCTTTTGCACAGGATCAATAAGTCTCTAAATATTTAACGAAAATGTTAGATAGGGTGTCTCAAGATATTCCTTTTCTATGATGCTGAGATTGTTCGAGGATATTTGTCACAAGTTTAAGCATAAGAAATATACGAATATGAGTCGAATTTTCCTCAAATCATAGCATTGGGAGTGTTGCAGTCTAGGTCTAAGCTAGATGTGACATAAATTGATCTGCAAAATGAATGGAGATAATTAACACAGCTAGCAACCTGAAAGGGGGGTGGGGGTGGGGAGCATGGCAAGAACAGAACCACAGGGCTGGGCAGAATGGTATTAGCCAGATAAAAGGTTAATCATCTGAACCTTTGTGTCAGAGAGTAGCCTCTGATAAAATCCATGAAGAGCTCACTTCCATTGTAAACAACAGATCCTATAATTTCATCTCACCCCCAAGGCTTGTCCTTAGATATCTAGAGAAATCTCAAAAAGGTCAGAAACCAGATGTTATGAAATTTATCAGAGAGAATAATATTAGACATGGTGTCACCCAATTTTAGAACAAAGGGGCGTTTTCTTGATGATTCTTATGTTCAATAACTGTTTTAAAGGGTCCTTCGTGAGCCAGTTGGGAGGATTTTCTTTGCCGGTACCGAAACAGCTACTCAGTGGAGCGGCTACATGGAAGGGGCAGTGGAGGCTGGAGAGAGAGCGGCCAGAGAGGTACAGTGTGCGCGGCTGGGTAACAGAAGTTTTAAATCCATATTAATAAAGGTCCATTGGATTCATAGGATTTGCCCACAGAAGCTCACATATTGTATGATTTTTAAAAAATAAGTGGCCTATAAAGGTACTTCTGATTGCCTATTCTTGCTATTCCAACCCTAGCGGGGGAGGGTGTTTATGAGAAAAAATGTAAACAACAAAGAGTCTTGTGAGCTTTTGGGGATTATAATTTACCTCACCCTATGTTGTGAATTTATTTATTTATTTTATGTCCTTTCCCCAAAAACTGGGGTTCAAGGCATAGCAGAACAAGAATAAAAGTGGCAACAGACTAAAAATCTCAGAAATTACTGTGCTAAAACACAACTGAATAATTTAATATAAAAATACAGTATAGTGGGATTAAAAGCAATTTAACACTAGGATCAGCAGAAAAAGAAAAATGGTATACAGCACCCACTTGATGCTGTCAATGAATTTGTTAGCCTTTAAGGTACAACTGGGCTGGTTGACTACCTCAGAGTGTTAAGTATCTGGCTGCTGAGACAGCATTCTGGAGTTCAGTCCCATCCTCAAACTTCCTGGGAGAAGAACTATCCTATGTGTCCTTGGGCAAGCTGTGCAGCCCCCAAGTGCTCCCAGAATAAAGGAATGGTTCTATATACCTGGACAGGGTCACTGTAAATTGGAATCAACCTGGTGGCACCCAAAGGTTTTGCTGCAATAGAGCTAATAAAACTAACCTTTTGGAAACTATTATAATTAAAATTTATATAATCAAGTACATGATCAATCAAGCAGCCAGTAAAAATAAGCAACCAAGAAAAATTAAGTGGGAGAAGCTAAAATCAAGATCCACATGTCCTGGTTCGAATCCATTCCCAAACCCAGCAAAACAGAAGAGTCTAATCATTCAGCAAAATACTTCTGTGGGAGGGTGTTCCCTGACTATGGTCTCTCCCACCAACTGCAGTTCTGATGGCAGTGTGATGATTATGGTGCAAGGAAAGGCTGCACCACATTGGACAGAAGATCTGAAACTGAAGAGTAGAGCTGTACAATCCGTAATTCCTCCCTGTAAGATTCCTATTTAAATACAATGGTACCTCTGCTTACGAGCAGCTCGACTTAAGAGCGAAAAGCGTTGTAACTGCTGCCTTACAAATTTTAGATGCGGTCTGCTCTGCTTACAATTTCTTTTATTATTATTTTTTTAGTTTTTAGATAGGGCTACTCTACTTAAGAGTTGTTCGACTTAAGAGCATGCATTCAGAATGGATTAAACTCATAAGTAGAGATGGGAATGAAACATTTTTTTTTATTTCATTTCAGAATGAAATGAATGAAACGAAAAACGAACTGATTTTTAAAGAAATATGAAATAAAACAAACTGGAAATTTTTGGTTTCTTTCCTTTCATTTTTTGTTCCCCCCCAGTCAGGCATGTCTGTAAAAGGGGTCCCTACCTGAGGCCTCTCAGCGCCTGCCACCACTGCTGCCACCACCGATTTGGCACGGGGGGGGTCGTGAGGCTGCGGGGAGGCCTTCCAGTGCCTGCTGCTGCCGCCACTGCTGATCCAGCACCAGGCAGACTCGCGAGGCCACAGGGAGGTCTTCCGGCACCTGCTACTACTGCTGCCACTGCTGAGCTAGTGCAGGGTGGCCTCACCGAGGAAACTGGCCAGGAAGGGTGAGCGATGCCGGCGCGAGGCCCCACCGCCACCGGAGTGCCGCCATAGCCCAGAAGCTGCCGGAGCTCTGAACGAGGGGGAGGGATGAGTACAAGCCCCCAGAGGAACTAAACATTTTGTTATTGTTTCATTTCATTTCATTTCTTTTCAAGAATTCATATGAAATGGAATGAAATAGAATGTGGGCAGGGACAAAATGGAAGAAAACAAAACACCGTTTTTTCATTTTGTGCCCATCTCTACTCATAAGTAGAGGTACCACTGTATTAGAATAGTTGGCTGTGTATTACCAGCAGAGAGGAATATATTTAATTTTGTTAATTACATAGTGGAGAAACCATTTGTTTGTGATAGTTTGTTGTTCATGGCTAACCACAGCCCAGCAGAAAAATCAAATGGTTTGTGGTTCATTCTTCTGGTTCATGCCTGGCGTGCCCCTACCTGTTCCTGCCACCTCTATCGTGGCTGACATGGGCGTATGCTCAGTGGTAGTGGCAGGCTCCTGGCAGGGAAGCTGGATCTGCTGCTTCTGAAGATGGCTGTGACAGCACTGGCGGTGACAGGAGCTGGTAGTCAGAGGCTGTATGACCATCTGCCCTGCAGTTTGTTGTTGTTGCTGCTGTATCATTACAGTCATGACCGACTCTTTGTTACCCATGTTCATGGAGTTTTTCTTGGCAGGAATACTGGAGTGGTTTGCTAGTTCCTACTCCAGGCACCTACAGTGACTGGTATTCCCTGGTGGTCACCCATCCAAGTACTAGCTAGGCTTGACCCTCTTTAGCTTCCAAGATCAGGCGAGATTGGCTGTGTTCAGGGCATCTAGGCAGCTGCCCTGCAGTTTGAGAAATGCCAAATATACAACAGACAGCCTGGGATGCAGGTATCTTTGTTCACACCATTGCATATTGGATGATGGTATTCTGATAGCAAATGTTCTTCTTTTAGATACTGTGCTCTATGGGGAAAATTTTGGAAAGCGAAATCTGGAAAGCAGAACCTGAATCACTTGTAAGTTCACAATGACAACCCACAGTGTTGAAATGGAATGGTGTTTTGTGTTTGATCAGACTAGATAAACGGCAATTACTTTATGACACACACTGTGCGTGGTCTGTTCCTAACAGAGCTGTCCTCTGCACGATTGCTCAGACACATCAGTTACATTGAACTCAGCTGGCCGTATTCGCACATACAGTTGAATAAAACCATAGCTTAACCAGAATATAAAACCAAAGCAAGGAAAAGAGATTTTTTTGTGGTGGTGGCGGCGGCGGTGTGGGAAGAACAGTGGCCTCCAACATACCCTACTTTGCACATCCAGCTGTAGTCCAAAAACATGACCATTCCCAGCTGTCCAGGAACATTGCTTAATTAGGTCTATCCATGATCCATTTACTTACAGCATTTTGCTTCAACCTGCAGTTTGCCAGATCAACCCCCACCCCCCGCCCCGAAGTAGCTGGGGATCATTGCTGAGGCACATTTAGCTTCTTCTACAGTGATTCCTCTAAGGGTACTCCCTAGTTACACATCTGTCCCCAGCCCTTGTATCAGAAAAGAGAAGCATCCACACTAACCACAATTTGTTTTTCCCTCTAGGATGTCCCAGCAATGCCCATCACTACTACATTTTGGGAGAGAAACTTACCTTCTGTGTCAGCACTACTGAAGTTGACGGGCTTCTCTGTGCTGTTTACGTCAGTGGCTACAGCTGGGCTTTTTGCATACAGAAAGGGTGTGTTGGTCCAAAACTGCAAATAGATGTGAGGCTGTATACTGTTGTCATGATCTGCAGGTTTGTGTGCATTTGCACAAACATTTTATTTTCACTGCGCTGTGATTCCTGACATTCTTTCGTATGTCATTCACTTATTCTATAAAAGTTGGTCTTGTGAAAGGGTCCAATATGTGTTTCTAAGGTTCCTACACCACGGGCTGCTATTAAAATATTTGAGGTGGCCTTGTGCCCAGTGTGTTGACTCTTTCTCTTCTTACAAATACAAAGCCAGCCTGGATCTTATTACAGTGGCAATGCAAACACCATTGGGAGAAAAGTATCTGAACCTACCTTTGGTCTCTCCATATGTTTTGTGGAATTAAAAAAGTTAATAAAGACATGCAAGTTAAGAAGCTCCAGCAACAAAAGTCCACCTTGGTTTTAGATCCACATTCCCCGGCACCTTCTTTTAGTTTTCCTTATGATCCTGAAGTGTTTTACAAAAGAAAAAAAGGTTAATTAAACATAGGAAGAGAATGCCACCTTCTTGGAATTTTCATTCACAGAGCAAATTTGAAAATGTTTAGGAATGCTCAGAAAACATTCACCTGTCTGTATGTCCTGAGAGCCTGTGTAGTAGATAGCATGTTTGATTAGGTCTTAGGGGACCTCAAGTTAGCTCTTGACTAGAGGTCTCCTGAGTCCTAATCAGGAGTGTCTGTGTGTGCACGCGGGTGTGTGAATGGTAAACTGCTACTTGAAACTCTTATATACTGTATGTTGTTAACCCTTTTAGAAGTTAGAAACCCTCAATTTAAAAACAACTTAACAGCACATAACTACAGCATCTCTTAACACTGGTGGCCTCTAATCTGAGCAGAGTGGGGATAATGCACTATGCAATGAGTAGCTGTAGTGCCTACCCTTTGATCATGTTGCTGATGTTTCCTAGAATGCAAGAACAGTGCCATAACAGTGAATAATATGACTAGGTGCAGAGAGGACAGGGGTCAATGACCTTTAAATTTAAAACACTGGGGAATTTCAGAAGGTGTCACTTGCATGACACTAAGTCTGCTGAATTTATTTTTATACACTTATTAAAGTTTCAGGAGTCCTGTTTATTTTGTCTGTTCATTTTGCGACCAGTGACTTTCCACCTCAGTATATCCAGCAAATACAAATAGATGTTTACAATGCTGAATTCTAAATTTGCATATATTATATTTTATAGGCATTTAAATCAAACCATTTACAATAGTTCAGGCAAGATTAAAGTATGTAAAGTATTCACTTATCCATGATAATAAGAAGAGAAACAATTCACAGTACAGCAAAATAGTACTCAAATCATTCCAAATTTTAAAATCTTTACTGTCTATAAGCTTCTATTTTTTTTCCCAATCATGAGATCTTGGAACATAGTTCCTTTTCAAAAAATAGTATGTACGATTTTTAGCTATAGCTAAGCACATCCGATCTTGCCTGATTTCGGAAGCTAAGCAGTGTCAGCCCTGGTTAGTACTTGGATGGGAGACCTCCAGGGAATGCCAGGTGCTGTAGGCGCCTGGAGTAGGAACTGGCAAGGCACTCCAGTATTCCTGCCAAGAAACCTCCATGAACATGGGGTCAGGAAGATTCAGTCACGACTGTAATGATACAACACACACACACACACACACACACACACACACACACACACAAAGATGTTTTAGTCATGTCCAGAGAAGACTCACTAAAATTAATATGTGAGAAAATTATGATGACCAACTTGTTCTGCTGATTTGGATGGGCTTATTCACATCCCAAATTCAATTTTGAACATGTGTAATTATACCATATGGAAAAGTATATTGTGACATAACTTGGGATTTCTGTATATTGCTGATGAGGTTTCTTTCAAAAACCTTGTTATATTTGAAGAATGATGGCATTAATATGATGGCTTAAAGGGCACTTAAATCTCAACCATCACCTGAGCCACTATAACACACGGGCTCCCATGAGTTTCAGTCTTTGTGCTGAATTGTATGCATTTATTACAAGAGGGCATCACGGCTTATTAGCTTTTTGGTCTGATGCTTCAGGTCATGTTTTTCTTTCTTGATTTCTTGTAATAGCCAGTATTTCCCAAACTGGGGGTAGTGACCTCCCCAAGGGGGTCACAAGTCCCCTTATATATGTGGCAGCCCTTTTTAAATAATTTCTTCCGTGACCTTTTGGAGTAAGAGAGACAGGCCCTTAGGGGGAAGGAAATAAGCCTCTACTTTCCAAGAAGGGATTATTTTACCCGATTAAAAATGCCATTTTCTGCAAACGTGGCAGTGCTGGGGTGTTGTTGTCGCAGATTACTTGGTGATTATAAAAGGGGGTCACAACTCAAAGGAAAAAAAAAAGGTTGGGAACTAGTATGATAATCTGACCTAATCTGTCTGGCCCGGTTTTAAGATGCTTCATCAGGCTTCCAAAGAAACACTCTTGCGAATAATATGTTTCCCCTCCCGGTTTCTCAGTTATCATTATCCTCCTCCTCCTTCTCCTCCTCCTTGGTGTCTGTCCCACCTGGTGATGGGGTCTACTAAGTTATCATATCCTTAGAAAATAAAATATAAAATTCTCATATAGTAGCCAAATAAGGCTCTTTCTGAAGAGCACTAAAACACTTTCATATATACACCATGACTTCCTTTTCCTCTCAGCACCCACTCACCCCCTCCAACCCATTCAGTTTTTTCAGCAGCACTTAGACTGGGAAACAGGAATGCAGTGTCTCTTGAGGTTGCAGTTTACATTTCAGTAGCAGTGTGTGGAAAATGTACTTTTGAAGTGACTGGTCCCAGAATCTCCCATATTGATTAGGAGATTCTAGGAGGTGTTATCTTAAAAAAAAAAGATAGATAGATAGATAGATAGATAGATAGATAGAGAGAGAGAGAGAGAGAGAGAGAGAGGAACTTTACCAGGCTCTGGATAATGGTTGATATGAAAGGATGAGGTACTTTCTTCAATTAAAAAAATTAGACAGAGAAAGAGAGAACCAGTGCTTTAGAAGCCATGTGGCGGGCAACCCCTAGCTTTTTGTGATTTGTTCTGGCTCAGAATCACGTCAAGAAAAAGGAGAAGAAGCCAGATCAAACCATGGACAGGTTGTTCTTATGAGTGAGTATGCCGCCCTAAGAATATTTGATCAGGAATGAAGTAAAAATACAGAATTGAAACAGTTTTTCCTCTGCCGACTTAGATATGGTATTGCAACTCACCAGTCAAGGATGGGGATGGGAGGGGATTCTATTTAAGCCCACTTACTTTTAACAAGCACTCACATGCTCTCAACAAGTTAGCCAAACCTTTGTGGTCTGTGAACTGGAATAAATAGCAGTTCTAATTTTTATAGTATTTAATCAACCATGTCCCAGAATGTTTAATTTGTTTTGCTTCCCCCTCCCCCCAACTCTTCATTTCCTGTGATGAAGGAAAGCCAGTTCTTCTGGGAAAAATGGGAGTATTTGTTATGGCCTAATCAGAAACAGAAATAGCTAGATGCTAGGATCCTATATGAGATCGGGGTTGCATAAGCTGATGTCTGTTTGAAGGATAAGGCTGCCCTTAGAGAAGCGAGTGATTTAACTGAACTTTTGCTCTTTCTAGCTCTTTGTTTTGACAACTTTTCTTTGAAGCAAGTCCCACTTGTGCCTGCTTAACCAAAACATTACTGTGAAGAAACCAAAGGCAACATGAATCTTGTGAACCCATGTTCCTGGATCATGCAAACAATTTCATGAAGGGAATGGACAGCTCAGGATCCCTGAGTCCCATTGTATTGTGGAATCTACACAGTTGTAGATAAACAGCACAGGCAGTCACCACTGTTGTCTGCAGCCTAGTTACCTGAACAGCTGTAAACAATTTCCCTCATATTCTGCCAGCTGACATGGGCCGTTACTTCACATTCCTCTCATCGCTCTTTGCTGTCCCGCTTGGGACTGGTACGAAAAAAGGTTACTTCACATCCACTGTGTGACGGTGTGAGTTCATCCTGACCACATCCCCTGAACCGGGAACAGGGCGTGATGAGACATACCTCCCCCTGGCCTTGGGAATTGTCTTGTCTCGGTTCTTGTTTCAAGACTAGTGCCCGTGAAGTAACGATTGTCATGCAACGCACACATTCTCCTGTTTGCTGTGGCCCTTTACCGTTTACAAACTGAAAGCAGCTGGGGGAATGAGAAGATGCCCCAATAGATCTATTGTTATTGCAACGATTCCTCCCTCCCCTCCCCCAGTTAGTTAAACATACTGGGGGGGGGGGGAGAAACCCTGTCTTCTGGCATTTTTCACAAAATCAAAAACTGGTGCAGTGATTGTGTGCTTTGCTTGACAGTAATCTGAACAAAATCCAAGTGTCTTTGGTAAGGATCAGGAACAGGCCCACAACTAAGGTCTGTGTCACCTGAGGCAAACTTGGATTCTCCTTCCCCACCAGAAGGGGGTGCACATGGAATAGTGCAAGTACAAATAGTATTTTGTCATTTTGGTCCCCCTCCCCCGCAGAGTAGAGATGGACACACACACACACACACACACACGCACGCACACGCACGCACGCACACGCGCGCGCGCGCACGCACACACACACACGAGTGGCAGCCCTGATCAGGAAATACAACAGGTATATTTCCACTAACTCAAAGTCTCAGTACCTTGGATGTTTCAGGGCAGGGAGCTAAAAATATCCCACAAGCCATTTTGTGTAAGGTTTGTCTGTTTAATCCTGATGTGTGCAAATTGAAATGGCTGTGATTTCTGAACAACTGTTGATTAGTAAGTGGGGGGGGGGAGTTGAGGTGGATCCTGGAATTATTTCTTTCTTTCCTGATAAGTGATGGAGCTTTCAGCAATGATAACACTGATCACTTCCAAAATGATAAGACAAGGAAGCAAAACAGCTTGTAACTTGCTTCAAAGTGAGCCCTCACCCTTTTGTGATTTTCCTCATGGTATTGGGCTGAGTACATTTAAAAGCAGGGCATTTGATTCTTAAAGGTTAAAAATAAATAAACAAAGCAAACCAGTGTGACTGCTGAACTAATACATTTAGAATTGATGAAAGAATTCCCGTACAGAAAGAATTTATCAATGTCAAACAAAATCTTGGAGTTACGTTTTGCTTACTGGCAATAGATAACATTTCTCCAACAAATATATTAGCAAGCACACAGTAGTTTGATTCTGGAGAACAATGTGTAATATTCCATGCAAAATCACAAAGTGTGTATAGGTTGCCTTGACTATCACTAAGCCTAAAGGGCCATCCAATCTAATGTGAGCTGGCTGGCCAGATGCCTATTTCTAAACCATTGTTATATTACAGAAGGACTTGTAAATGCAGTTGATCTGAGACATGGGTTTGGATATAATTTTAATAAGTAGTTGTGCAGTACTTCTTTGTTCTTTACCTTATGTGATTAGAACTGCTGCATCTTACTGATTCAGTGGCTGAATGGATCCACTTTTTTATTAGATTGTTTGTCTCAATTTGATCCCGCTGCCAAATAGGCCTTTTTTTGGTGTTTAAGAGAGGGTAGCCATGTTAGTTCTGAAGAAGTGGACGTGACCATGAAACATTACATTAAAATATGAAAGTTAGTCTTTAAGGTGCCACATGTTTTGTGTCTTTAGTTTTGTTTTTCTTTGATTTTTGCCTGCCTTTTGTGTGTGTGTGTGTGTGTGTGTGTGTGTGTGTGTGTGTGTGTGTGCGCGCGCGCGCGCGCGCGTGGCTGTTTTACCAATTGTAGAATGGGTGGTAGTCAACAGCCTTATACTGTATAAGGATATAAGTTACTTGTGACAGCATATTTAGGGGAGCAAGACAGTCTTTCCACTTAGGCATTTTGTGTGTTGAACTATATGCATATTACCGGTACATGAACTTGATTTAACCGCATTGGCATATGTTACACCGGGGGGGGGGCATGACTGCTTGTCAACTCCAATACTGTACTTGTGTTCCTTTTTTGTGTCTGTCATGTCTGGTACACATTGAACCAAGAATTGCCAAATATTGTGGACTTGGATGAAGGTTATTGAAAAAGAAGGCCATAACAACCTTAAAAGATACCTTGTATAGAAAATGACAATGGGCTTTGCTTGTTAAGATTATGACTAATATTTGCAAAAAAATGTATAGGATCCAAGAGACAGTGACAAAAGAGAAGAATTTACAGCTAGGTGTGTATTTATTACCCTCTGATATTATCCATTCTGAAGCTGTTGTTATGTGTTCATATACTGTATCACTGTAATAATTGTATTGCTTACAGTGTAGTCAGGAAAAGCAGCTGTAGCATTGGCAGTGAGAAAGTGAACAATTCATTGATGAATCCCTTTCTGCTGTAGATCAAATGAATATTCTATGGTGATGTACACTTATATGTTTCTAAAACTCTTTAATACTTTTTACAAGATGCCACTTTCTAAGCTGACATCCATAATTAGAATTCTCAGTGGAACTTTAATTTCTTCTTCAGAACTGAAGTGTTGGTTAAACTTTTCAAATAATTTGAAATATGCATTGAAGTCAGATTAGGGAAGGGGGTAATCAAAATTATTCCGGATCCACACATCACTGTTCCCTTCCACTTCAGCCATCCTGACTATTGGTTTACCCATTATACCTAATGGCTTAGGACATTGTCACATAGACCTTGTTCCGACATTCAGAAGACTCCTATCCTCACCAGTTCACACTGGCCACATCAAAGTGAACTTGCAATACCCACAAACCAGTCTGGGACAGAAAGGCAGCATACCAGGGCAGAACTGAAAATGTTACTTAGGTAGGCACCAATCTCTCCCCAAATAGTACATATCTAAAACGGGTCAATGAAGTGGAAGAAACTGCCATTTAAACATATATTTCGTATTTAGATCTACAAGCTAAGGTGGGCACAGCCAGGAGTGACCTCTTGGCATCTGCCTGGTCTTTGGTTACCTCTTCCCTTTTTGCTGTCCCAGGTGGGACCAAAAACAAACAGTCTAGTTGCATCTCAGGTGGGCTACCAGGCATACCTATCAAGTTGCATTCAGGCTATACAACCAATGGTACAGGTTACCTGGTGTATACATTGATTTCATGTCAGGTGCTATTTCTTTCAATCATTTCCCATAATCCACCCCCCCAGCAAGCTCAGTGCAAATTTCATGGGGAGTTTTGGTAGGCTTACATTCAAATAATAACCTTGTTTGGGTCTTCTTAGCTTTAAAATGTAACAGTTTGATTTGTTTTCAGACTGTCAGCGTCACAACATTGAGAAAGAATGGCTAATTTTCCTGGTTTTTTCCCCCTTGAACAATAGACACATTTATTTAACAACATAAAATCTCAGTTTATCAAGTGCAAAATATTTGTCTGAATCTGTTTACAAAGCCTCCTCCCCCACTTAGTGGTCCTTTCTAACTTCAACATGGGCTTGGATGCCAAGATAAGATCTACATCCCCAAAAATGCTTTGGGTGTCAGTAGGCCTTGTGATCTCAGGAGGAGTACACATGTAAGTGAATTTTAGATATTAGGGTTTTTTTAATGTCACGAATCCTGTTGGAATTATGCAAAAGAATTAACATTTAGCAGTGGTTTTGATATGCACTAAAGTCCTGCATATCAAAAACACTATCATTGCAGTGTTTAACACACACTTTTTCATCAAAGCAAAGCAATGTGTTCTGATTATATACTGCTTCATAGCACTTCAAGCACTCTCTGGGTGGTTTACAATTTTTAATTACACAAGCTACACATCAGCCAACCATGATCTTTGTATATTGATATCTATACTTTAGTGCCATGTATCAATATTTGCCATGTTAGATCTCTTTCTCTTTTGTCTGATGAAGTGGGTTTGTCCACAAAAGTTCACTTCAAAAAATATAAAAGTTAGTCTTTAAGGTGCCACCATGTTTTTGTATTTTTAAATATATATATATTTAAATTATTTTGTTTTCACCCATTAGGAAGCTTCCATCAGTATTTTCTACTGTTGAGTAGCACAACTCAGTTTGCAAAGATAATAATACCTAAGAATTTCCAACTTACGGAAATTTTCTGCTAAAAAGTTACTCATTTTTGCAAAGCTACCCAACAAGGTTCCAGGCAGTGTATATAACTGAATGAAGGATCCATCTCTATTCATGCTCCTTCCCTTCTCAAAGAAATTAAAAATGTGGAATATCTTCCATGTGTTCGCATATGCAGATATTCAAATGTGAAATAGAACATTACCAACTCTTTCTGCTATCACCACACAAAATTGGGGAGCCTTTTAGCATCCAAATTAACCTTTAAATAGCTAGATATCAGGAAGTGTAGAAGACGCTCCAGTACTATGACTTTTGAAGTATAGAGACCATGCATTTTCATGGGGGAAGTGGAAGGCCATGCAAGCGTTAATAGTAATAGCCCAGCTTTGCAGACAATGAAGGCACATTCTTCCATGGGTGGACTAGAACTCTGTCTACCTACAACTGTTCCTGTATACCCTCTGTTTATAAAACGAAGACGAACAGAAGTTAGAAGTATTTTGCCGCAAGGTGATACCAGCTTGGATGTTGGCCTGCTCAGATTTGCTGTGAATTTTTGTGTGATGGTTCCTTTCTCACTTTAGCACCAGTCTGAGCCTGAGATGACCCCAAAGTTGCACTTTATTCTTAAAAGCCAGACTTTATTCCTCTTGTTAGGTAATATCCTGGAAAATCTCTTTCTCCTGAGAAGCTCTTCTTAATGCAGGTGGACTATCTGCTTATGGAACTGAAACAAAGTAGCACAACTACACCTGACTCTAGTGGAGAAACACTATTGGGAAGACTATTCAGCGTTAGCATTATGTCCAGACAAGGCATGCTTCTAAAAATGAAAATCCATTCTGTAAAGGGATGAAGGAAAATATTTGAATTGCAGAAAGAGAGAAGTTTGCACACTAGACTCTGTGCTTAAAATGGCACAGCTGGTCCACGGGAGACCTGCCAGCTGCCTGTGCAGTTTAAACAGCGCAATTAAAAATAGGTTAGTGTCCTCCCTGAGTAAATTTACTCACTGATTAAATATAATATCCCTTCCGGCTTTTTCCCCCTGAAGCCTTCTTGTCTGCTCAGCTTCTGTTCCAGTGGAGAGATATATATAAAATGGGGGGGGGGACACACCACACACCCACATTGATCCAAGCTGCAGCTGAGTATTCTTCTTTGATCACCTACCAGTTCTAATAGCCACGTCAGTTTGTTTTGTAAGACAAAAGCGACAGTACAGTACAGAGCTATGGTTTCTGTAAGTTGTGATTTATCTGTGCCTTATATAATTGTGGTGTTTTTCTCAGGTGCCTCTGTGGTGGCTGTTTTCTTGGAATCCCTTACAAATGTTCTTTTTCTATGTAGATTCTACCCCACCCCACCCCACCCAACCTCAAAGGAAAAATAAACGTTGCTATGCTAAATACTGTGTTTTCTTTTGGCCTTTTGAGAGTCATTGCTGCTTATACTTGGTCACAATCATTTCTGCTCTGCTGCTTCTCGGGTAATTGTTGGGAACCAGTAGTAGCAGCCAGTTCTGAATGTCAGAGGATAAAAGCAGATAGTCTTTAAAAATACAGTGTGCAATTACACATGTGGGTTGTGAGGTGGGTAAGATATTTATCAGAAAATGGATACGTACCAAAACTAGACTAAATCGGGAGTAACTGGGCAATTTCTAGTAAAGTTCTACCCAATCGAAGTACCAAAACTCACATAGGAGAGTAACTACAGCTTCCCCAGAGTCCACCTTTCTCATTAACTGTCACCTGAAGTCTCAGTAACTCACCCTGAGACATTTGTAGGAGAAAGAATAAAAAAAAGGTTTTGCCTGAGGTGGCTTGGAATTACAAGCTTGCGCATGCTACTTTCTTTACTGCACACATACTAAGCAACCAACTGAATAGACCAAGAGGAAACAAATGACTGACACCAACCAAAGAAAGAGAAGGGGAAAGAACACACCACAGAAATGTGGGGTTGTCTTTGAATTCAAAGACTAGAAAGAATGGCTGGTTAGATAAACAGATAATCGTCCCAACCCAGAAAAATCAAATTACAGATGGCATGCAAGGTTGCAAATAACACTCCAACAACTGCATGAAACATACATACTTGCTCTTTCAGCCACTCTGCCAGCCTTCTCTGGGAGATGCAAAACAAATGGGGAAAGTTGTACTGCTGTTTAGATAACCTTTTTGTTTTCTGGAATATCATTCTTTTCTTTATTCTTCCCCCCAGCTTAGTTTACTAAAGATTAATGAAATACTGATATACTCATCACCCAGTGAAACTGTCACAATTAGCCAAAGCAAAATGGCTTGCTGCTTTGGCAGTCAATGTAACATCTTCATGATACAGAAAATTCAGAACAGCGTTGTGCAGAATAAAGAGATTATACACATGTAGTGCTTACTAACAGGTGCATGAGGTGAGTATATACCACTAAGAATTACGTTTGCCAGTTCTAGTATGAATTAACCTTGCTGTCATACAAGATCTAGGTCTAGGTTTAATTATACATGTGGTTTCTAATTTTCTCAACATCCTGATCTCAGATAAGAATGTATAAACTATTTGTTTAGAAATTCATATGATGGGAGAGCACATGTTTTATAAAAATATTGAAATGCCAAATTTGGCCCAGATTTGTTAAAAAAAGTATTCGAGAATCCAGATTCATGCAAAACTAGGACTGAACAGATTTACCTTGGCACATATGGAAGTGAAATGGACTTGCACACAGTCTTTAAAGCTCTAATATCCGAATACAAATAAATAAGATCTTCATGTGGATTTTGTTGGAATGCGGCAAGATCTACATTCAGACATTAGAGGGTTAATGTCAGGTGGACCTCACCTGGAACTGTGAACCAACAAGTCCTGTCTCTTTAATTAATGTGGTTCTACAAAAGGATCTGGAAGTTGAGTCATGGCTACTGGACTTCTTTTTGAGAGATAGAAACATTTCGCTGTTCATCCAAACAGCTTCATCGGACCGATGAAGCTGTTTGGATGAACAGCAAAACATTTCTATCTCTCAAAAAGAAGTCCAGTAGCCATGACTCAACTTCCAGATGAACTCACCTGGATGACTGAGAATCTTCACAGACATAGTTCTACAAAAGGAGTTTTCCCTGCCTGCTCACCACCCTTCTACTCTTTCTTTTTAACCTGCATTGGACTGCATTGGAGTGTTTGCCTGACTTCATGGGTGTTGCCTGAGCTGCCATTGTCGTCCTTCTTTTTACTTTGTCTTTTGGTATGTTTGCTATGTACTGTTATTATTTTGTTGTTTTACTAGGAATATCTTGTTTACTTTTCCCTGAGGTTTTAGCAAGGTTAAGAGATTTAGAGAAAGTTTGTTTTATACTTCACTTTTGTCTTGGTGTCTTCAGTTTTTTATTCCAACAGATTTACCCTTCTAGTGTGGTAAGGTACTCTGTGTAGTATAGCAGATAGAGTGACAGGCCAGAATTTGAATCCCCACCTATCCGTAGGAACTCACTGGGGGAGTGGAATGAGTAAAACTGCTCCTTAAGTATATTTCACTTACCTTGAAAGCCCTATTAGGACTGCTGCAAGTTGCTTCTAACTAACTAAGCCAAACTGAAAATGGTGTGGCCGGTGTGGTCCTGAAGATTACACAGTTGCAAAAGTGGGTGTCCTTTTATTGGACTACTAAAGATAAAACAAATAGCAAGCTTTCATGGATGAAATCCACGTCCTTAGGCTCTAAGCAGCCCCCTTCAGGGAGATACAACTGTCCCAACATTGCTGTTGCATATCTGTCAAAGCCGATCAGTTGTTCTTGTGAAGCTGGGCCTCTTACTGACTCTGTAGGAAGGTCTGGATTTTATTACACCCTGGCTCTTGAGGCTCAAAGGATTGTCCTCGCCACTACTATGACCACCACCACCACCACCCCTTACATTTTGCTGGCTTGAGACAAGGTTTCCTTAAGCCATGGAGGCTGGGAAAGACAACACAAAGAAACAGCCAGGTGGTCAGGGCTTTATCATCCTCCAGAGGAAAAGCGAATGCTGCCTCTCCAGTTCACCTGCTCTTTCTCAACTCAAAGCTTGAACGGCAGCCCCATCCTCAGATTTCCTCACCCCGTTGGCTGGCCCAAATAGCCATAGGAGTTACATTAAGGTTGACTCTGAGAGCACACTGCCAGCCCCTGAGGTAAATCAAGGCAGTGATTAAAGTTAGTGCTATGTCGTGAGAGTGCTGCCGTCAAAATAATGGTTTGGAGAAAGTTGTGCCCGCTGACACTGGGAGCATGTCATGGCTTGCTAGTTTTTCTGTCTCAAAACATACATTGAGTCCCAAAATAAAATCAGGTGGGGATTGACATTTCCAAGTACATCATGACAGAAACATACCATACCTGTAGCAAGCAAGAGTCAGATTTGGAATCCAGCCCCTGTCAGTCAGGCACTGTTGGGAGTCGGACATCCAAACCTCTGGCTTCACCGCCCGATTCCTAAACTACTGAGCTATCAATGGGGTATTTATTCCCCTTCACATCTCAGGACCAGCCTGTCCATTTCCACAGCAAAGAAAAGTTACAGCTGGAGGATTCTAGCAACTACAACACAAAAGAAACAACTGAACTAAGACAATTGTCCTAGGATTTCTGTCTGTCAGGTCAGGAGAATTCAAGCAAAGAGAAAAGCCTTAAGCATAACACTATCAACATACGAAAGATGAGTGAATTTCTTTCCTGCAAAGGTCATGGTTTTCAAAAATACTATTTTTTTTTAAAAAAATCTACTTCAGTTGGAGGGCTCTTTTATGGTTTTAGGATTACAGCGCGCGCGCGCGCGCGCACACACACACACACACACACACACACAACCTATTTCAGTTGCATGTGTATTCAGCTCCCCATTCTGGTGTATAGTATGCTTAAGTACATAGCAACAGCCAGGTAACCATGGAAACTAAATTGGATCATTACAACAGTACTGCAAAAACATGGGGTGAAGGGGAAAGGAGAAGTAATATTAATTTGTTTTCCACAGTATTGCCACAGTTTTGTTTGGTTATTTAGCAATGCAAACCCACATATTTTTCTTCCACTGTGTGCATTCTGCTTTAAATTGCCACAGAAAATGCCACACCATATTTATTCCCTATGAGTTCTTACAGATAGGATTAGATGGAAAGTTTTACATACCTGCCCTCCATATGCTACAGAAAATATACTGGTTTTTTTTTTCCTTGCACAGCTTTACATATTACTGGAACCAAAAAGCAAAGATTGCCACAACAGCCCTGCAATGATATTACTGTGGTGACCGAGCAAGTCAGCATTGTAGACAATTCTAAAAATGGGGGAACCCAAGGAAAAATGTATAACTTTGAAACTTAACTCCAAATAACGATCCTTCCAGATATGGACAACTGAATGCTTCATGCATTAGCCATGAAAAGCTTCAAAGCTTCCATCCTCTCTAGGGTCCTTATCTGGAGGGAAGGGCTGCAGCTTGCTATTAATCTATTTAATGGTGTCACATCTCGTTTAGTTATAGAAGGCATAGCAGTGTTACTCTGTACAAGCATTATATATGAAAAACAATTAAAAATTAAAGACAAAAGCATCATGGCATCTTAAAGACAAACTTTTAAGTTTTTTTAATGTGATTAAGCCCACTTCATCAGAGATCTAGTTTAGTTTTGTACAATGTCAAGAACATTTTTGATAGATTCTATACTTATTACAAACTGAATCCATAAATTACTCCAAGTTTGTGACTACGAGAGCAAGTGCTACCCAATGAGTATCATGTATACAAAGGTGGCATGGGATTCCAGCAGAAAAAAATCCAGCACTGATTTGCTGGCTTGTTTATCCCTATTCTTATACTTATTTAAGTTCAGTAGCTCCTCAAATTGTTCCAAATTTTTGCAAACTTTCTATTCACAGCTGAACAATAATTTAAAAAGTGGCATGGATGCATGTTTGACTTTCTGACAATCTTTTAACTTTGTTATGGTTCTGAGTTCTCTGTTAGTTGGCTCCCTGAGGTATTTTTATGTGGCTTTCAAGTGAGAAACAGCTTACTATTACTTCCTCATTTTAATGGAATATTGATTGCATCACTATTTTGGATAACGTTGTTTGGATTTTTGTTAACTAAAATACCTCTGTTGGAACAGGAAAGTAGGGCAAAAATTATAGTATAAATATACAACTAAAATGTCTACAGAAGGATTACATAATTTTAATGTGGATCATGAAAAAACTACTGTAAAAGACTTGCTAATGTTGTGGTTTGATCATCAGTCGAATGCAACTGCCCTCACATGATCAAGGGCACAGACTATTAAGCTAACTTACCGTGAGTCTTAGAACACAGTTCAGTTTTGCCCACAGCATTTATAGAAGTGGAGCCATCCCACAGGACTGGCTCAAATCCACTTTTGTACCACTTCCAAAGAAACTTAATGCAAAAAGTTGCAAAGAGTACCGGACAATCAGTTTGATGAGTCACATCTGAAGTTATCTTTAAAAGCCCTGCATTTATGAATATATCAGAGTGAAGAGAGCATTGGAGATACCCATTTTGGATTCAGGAATGGATTTGGAACTCAGAAGGCATTATTTAGTTTTCAGATACTAGCTGAGTGATGTCTGGATGTCAATGTCATGTTTTTGTTTGCTTCATTGATAATGGAAAAAGCATTTGACTCAGTTAAATATGATAAACTTATTAATATTCTTAAATAACTGGGCTTGGACAATTGTGATTTCAGATTGATTGGGAATTTGTATTGGAATCAGTGTGCTGGTGTCCAAGTAGATGGTCAGATGTCAGAAGAGGTGTCAATTACAAAAGGCGTTCATCAGGGTTGTATTGTCACATCTCTAATTTTTAATATCTGTTCAGAAGGAATTTTGCTGGATGCTTCCGAAGGAAAGAACCAAGGTGTGAAAGTGAATGGAGTTCTTGTTAATAATATACGAGACACTAACGACACTGTCCTGCTTGCAACAAGTCTGGCAGATTTGCAAGGATTATTGGATTCTGCTGCTGCAGAAAGCAGTGCCATGGGATTGTGACTTAATGTGAAGAAGGCCAAATGGGTGGTTATCAGTAAAAAAACAAAATGGTTCACAAAACATTCTCAAGATTGGCAGTGATATAATTGAGAGAGTATCATCTTATAAATACTTGGGATGCTTTGTCAAAGAGAACTGGGATCCTTCATGTGAAATTCATTGTAGAATTGAACAACCTAGAAATTTCTGCCAGAAAATGAGGAACGTACAGTATTGACAAACGAGGACTTATCTATCAGACTTCACACTCGAATAATTTGCTGAAATGTGTTCAGCATACTTCTCTATGGTGTTGAAACTTGGTCCCTTACTGGCAGTCTGGCACCTTATGCAGGGAGCTGGAAGCATTCAAAATGTGGATGTACTGACAAATTCTGAAGATACCTTGGGCAGCCAGAGTCACTAATGTGGCTGTATTACAGCGCATGAATAAAAAGTTAGAAATCCTCAATACTGTAAAGAGAAGAAAATTGCAATATTTCAGACACATAATGCGCAATAAGAAATACCATCCGCTGTAAGTTATCCTTGAAGGAAAAATAGATGAGAAGTGTGGCCCGGGGCGTAGAAGAACATTCTGGCTTAAGAACTTAAGCTAATGGTCCTCAGTGAGCACAGCTGCTCTGTTTAGAATAGCCTTAAATAGAAACCAGTTCAGGCTATGGGGACATGGCACTTGAAGAAGAAGGAGGAGGAGGAGGGGGAGGAACTGAAAGGGAGAAAAGATTTTAAGATTCCCAATTCCCAGATTCTTTAAGTGTGTGACAAAAATGTCGTTCAGAAAGAACAATGAAAAGGCCACATGGTCCCAAAGATTCCACAAATGCTCAAGAGGGTGATACCTTTTATTGGACCACTAGAAAAATCAAACAAATTACAAGGTTTTGTGGGTGATACCCATTTTCTCTGGCAAAGAACACATTTTTAATGGATGGTGCAGAAATGTCCAAAATTTGACAATTATTATTATGTAACAAAATTGATATGTAACAAAATTGTTAACATATCTGTGAGAGACTATCAAGTTTTCTCATTAGGCTTAAGCCTCTAGTTTTTCTGCAGCAAAGTCTGAAATGTCTACGCCTTGCCTTTTGTCACCAACATGGTTGTTGGTCTTATATGCTATCAGGTCTGAGTTATCGCAGCTCCATGAATTAGAAAACTCTAAAAAGTCATGTTATTAACAGCCATGCTCAGGACTTGAAAACGCAACACTATAGCCTGCTTTAGCAAGTTAATCCATCTGGAGGATCCACTGGTCTTCCCTTCCAGAAGTGAATAGTCCTTATTTGTGCTACTGGCTGGGATTTGCCTCAATTGTCCCGGGAGAGTAGTTTATTGAGAGCCTGCCCATATAGAATCTACTAGGAAGCAAGACTACTCTTCCCATGGAAGAGAGAGGTGGCACTCAGGAAACATTTCAACTGTGGGGTGTTCTCTTCTGCTTCCCAGCCAAAGCATGTGTAGTGAAGCAAAAAAACTGCATAGCAAGACCTTACACTCTTTCTTCTCTCCCTCAGAAAATGTCTGAGAGTCCTTGAACTACAAAAATCCCATCCCTAATTCCCATATCATTTTTAAAAAAAGGCTTTTAAGGAACACCTTAAAGCAGAAAAGCAAAGCGTTCGGTTTATATACTGTCCCATACCACTTCAAGTAGTCTCTGGGCAGTTTACAGTTTTAATTACAGTATGCAGGCTACACATTGCCCTCCCTCCCCCCAGCAAGCTGGGTACTCATTTTACCGACCTTGGAAAGATGGAAGGCTGAGTCAACCAGGAGTCTGCTACCTGGGATTGAACCCCAGGTCGTGAGCAAAGTTTTACCTGCAGTAAAACAAGCATGATTGATCTATGTGTGGGTGCAGGCTGTTTGTTCACATTGAAATAGTGCCTCCTTATCTGCATGGGGTGCAGTCATGAACCGGATCCCAGCAAGTCCTTCCCTTTCAAGGCTGTTTCCATTCCCATCCATAAGTAATCTCTCAGCATTACTGAGTCTAACTGAACTGATCACAGCCACCTGAGCAGAAATACAGGGAGGGGACATCAATTCTAGGCATCAACTTGGCAACCACTGGTGGGGGGCACTTGAAGGATCACTGATCACAGTATTATGAATTCAGCCCCCACCCCACCCCACCCTCGCTATGCATGGAGAAAGGCTAGCTCATGCTGCACAAAAGAAGGAATGGAAGCTCATGTGGCAAATAATGAATGTATCACTCTTTGTTTTGTTTAATATTTTAATTATGTACTTATCCACCATGGAAGATTATGCATCATCTGCTGTGTCCATGCTCTTAGAAAATCACCTCTACAGAATGTGCAACTGATTCCCTTTCTGACTGAATGGAAGGGAACCACCACAACGTTAAGAGACATTGTTTTTTATCTGTAATATTTGCTCAAATTCAGAAGATAATGTACCAGAGAGCTGCATTCATAGACCTTCATCCTAATATCCAGGCATCCCTCTTCCCCACCCTTTGTCCTCAGTGTGGTCCTCAACATTTAGCTCTGTCACAGCTACTACTTTAGAGCTTTGAAGTGTCTGTTGAAAGCTGTGTGCATGCGCATTTGCAATGGAATGGGTACTTTGCAGCAAATAGATTGCCTTGCAAAAATCATAACATTAACACAGCTTGAATGCTTTGGAGTGTTTTCAACTGATATTTTAATGGTAATTCAAGTGATGTTCAAAAGGCACATTTCACTAAATTATGGAGATGAAGAAGCACAGATAATTTCCAGCATTTTACAAAAGTAATTGTCAGTTAGAACATTAACTTATCTGAATCCCCTCATAAGAATATTCCATTTGTATAATTTTCAATAGATACTAGTTTACCTATAATAAGTTTTTTTAAAAAGAGGATGGTTCGCTATATTCATCACTGTGCTTTACCAAGTTGGCTCCAGTGCTGAGATTTACATTTAGAAAGCCAGTGTTTAACATATTCACTCACAAAGTGACCACAGGCCAAGAACTACATTGGTGTTGGAGGCCAGACATAGTCATACATACTTAAGACTGGTCATAATCAGTAGAACATAAATAGTTGTGACAGACTTAAACTCCACTGATTCCAGTGGGATTACTCTAGATATAACTACATCTGGATCCAATCCACTGTCTCTCAACTGAATTTAACTCATAAATTTACTGGAATAATAATGGGCGGCAGGAAGTATATTCATTTGTGCCAGAATGAAAAACATTATCTGTATTGTATTTGGCAACCTCTCTCTAGGACTCTAGATTCTGTTTTGAACTAAGTGCTTCTTGATTTACTCATTTAAAGAAGAAGAAGAACCCAAAGTAGCACTGAATTGGTTTGCAACAGAGGGGATATTTGCAAGTCAGACCTCATCTGGACATTGTGCTCCAGATGAGGGCTGACTTGCAAAATCAGCATTTAGCAGCTGCATTTTAGGAAGGATGTAAACAAAAACAAAAGGAATGGAAGACTCCAAATAGCTCAAGGCCTAACGTTAACACCAGGGGAAGAGACTGCTTCTTTACTATTAGTCCAGAAAGCAGGATTATATTTAACAGATTTAACTTATAGTGGGTAGGTTTTTACTGAACGTCAGTAGAAAGGTCAACAAGACTTGCTCAGTGCAGCCAACCTCCTAGAGAGGTGGAGGGTGGATGACCCTGACTTGAGGTCTCTAAGTGAAGGCCAGACTGCCACCTACTGGGAATACTCTACATTTGTTACATCAGGCAGAAGAGTGGACAAGGAATTCTATGCTAGAAATTGTAAAAATTATGTTGTTGTATTACATCTTCCAGAATTCTCTTAGTCCACAAATGTAATGTTTCTAAACTCCTGATATGCTCACATTTCCTGTAAGCAGCTATTGTAAAATAAGTAATGCACACTTCACTCTGCTTTATCAACACAACTTCTTGGACTCTTCCTTTGACTTGATTAGTTTCCTTTTAAAATTACCTATTTTTGATTCATTCAGGCCCATGACGACTTTTGCAAGACTGAATAGCTGAAATACATTTAAAGGTCTTTTGCAGCTTAAAAAAACCCACAATGAGCGAAATTCAACAGGCACTTGATAGAATAAGCATCTAGTGTAATAAGCTATGACGACAATCGTTTAACATTTATTTGTTCACTGTATCTTTTTTTTAAAAAAAAATTAAATTATTTTTTCCATAAAGCATTAGGAAATGTGCAAAGCTGCCCTTCTGATTTGTTTTCATAGGTTTATAGGCAGGGTGGTAGCGCAGGAGAAAGTTCACTGACTTTTCAAACAGGTGAGGTCAATTAGGAAAGAAAAGAGAAACCACAGTTGCTTCACAGGACATGGATTAAATTGGGTGGAGTATGATGTTTCAGGAGTCTGAGAGACTACTTTCCTAAAACAACATTTTCAGCATGAATAGGAAAATAAGAATGGTTGTTTCAGATACATTCTCAGGAGATAAATCCCTTTTTATATGCAAAGACTCCAGCTCCAGCTAAAGAGGTGATGAAAGCAGAAAATCCAAGGAAGGCCAGTAATCCCGAGACTGACGGCAAGTTTCTTTGCAGAAATGTAGTTGTGATGGGAATTGCTGGTGCGTCCTAGGAAAGAATACATTCAATGTCACTGCATGACACTTAGAACAACTGAGGGTGCAACTAGCTGATCTGGTTATCCCAAATCAAATCAGTCTAGACTGGGCCAAATAGGGTCACTTTGAGGAGTGGTATGTTATTTGAGGATGATCCTTGCATCCATAAACAAGAATCGACTACACCACACCTGAAGCAATCTTGCTTACCATGATCTAGACCAGGGGTCCTCAAACTTTTTAAAAGGGGTCATTTCACTGTCCCTCAGACAGTGTTGGGGGCTGGACCCTGCAGCTCCCCGGCATGGCTCTGGAGTGGAGAGGAAAGGCCTGACCGGTTTTGCCCCCCCCCCAATGCCATTCTCCTTGCCTGCCGGCCCACACAGCAACCCTGCTCCTCTCGCAGCTTCAAGGGAGGTAGGGAAGGGCCTATCCTCCTCACCCCCTCCAAGATGCTGCGGGCAACGGTGGGCTTTGCCCTTGCGTTGGTGGCTGAGGCAGCGGCAGCTGCTGCTGCTGTGTGGTGAGTTTTTGGCTCCAGTGGAGGGGCAATTGGGGGGTTGCAATAGCCGGTGGGCTGGATTCAGGACCCTAGCAGGCTGGATCCGTCCCATAGGCCATAGTTTGTGGACCCCTGATCAAGACACATCTTTTTCCCTTTAATTTTTATTTTAATGTAAGTTGAGTTTTATTGTCCTTATTTTACTTTGGTTACGTTGTTTGTTGGTTAATATATGCTGCCAGATAGGCAGTATAAAATTTTAATGAATAATTAATATAAATAA
>JAHTLZ010003399.1:10433478-10476627 GCA_023846285.1 Phrynocephalus versicolor | reverse complement strand
TGCCAGATAGGCAGTATAAAATTTTAATGAATAATTAATATAAATAAATAAATATGAAAACAGCAAAAAAATTCTTCCTGACTCCTCTTCTCTGCTTTACCTACACTACTTAACAATCATGAGAAATGGGTGACCATTTTTCTGCTTACCTATGGATAGAAGTTTTTCATTTCTCTTTAAATGAAACTAACTGACATAGCACATCAGCAATGCTTAAAAAAGGCATTTTGAGGGTAGTGAAAAAAATCCTCCAAAGTATTACCTGGCAAGGGATAAATCATCCCCATTATAGACTGGTAAATTCCTTTGTAAAACCAAGATTTAAAGAGAAGTAATATTGTGGCCTGAAAAGGATTTCAGTTAGACAATTCCTGTATATCTTTTGGTTTCCTGAGCTGAAAGGTCACCTGGTGATACCTGGCAGTATGAATCATACCCTGAAATCCAAATCATGAAGCATCCTTCACACAGGGCACCAAGAAATTACAGCAACTGAAATTCATCAGCTAGGCAATGCATCAAGAATACTGCTTCCAGAATGTCTAAGAGAGCACTTGAGAGAACATTTACCTTTGATTCTGGTTCTGTTACCCAAATTTCATTCTTTGAAATCTTTCCCATGCTCCACAAGACCTGGAAAATAGGAAATTATAGTCCATTAACAATTATTCTTTTTTATCACACAAAGACCAAAAAGGTAAAGTTCTTCTGCAAATGCATTTCTGCACATTGGTATTTTGTGAGGCCTATTTCTTTTTATTTGGGGTGGGTGGGGTGCCACTTTCTGCTCTGCCTCTTGCTCAGTCCATAATACAGTGGGACATTAATTCAGATTTTTATTTTAAAAAATGGTAAACACATCCCAAGTAGAGATGGGCACGACTTAGCGAAATTTTCGGTTCCGTTTTCATTTTTTTTTCGTTACGTAACGAAACGAAAACGAAAAACGGTTCAAAAATGGACCGAAAACGGAAACGAAACGACTAATTTTGAGCCAATTTTCGTTTTTTGTTACTGGAAAAGCACTTAATGGAGCTAAATGGGAAGAAACGAAAACTTTTTCGTTTTCGTTTTCGTTTCGTTACGTAACAAAAACGAAAAATTTTAAAAATTAGTTCACGAAAATAGAAACGAGCCGAAACAGACCCCTAGACGAAAACGAAAACGAAATTTTTTTCTGAGTCGTGCCCATCTCTAATCCCAAGCTATAACTATTCAAGTAGCCAGTCCTTTCAAATCAAGCCGTATTACGTATTCCAAGCAACTTACAAACCCAGTCCAGATGGCTCAAGACGATCAGTTGGGTCATCTCTAATAGAGATGGGCACGAAACGGAAAAAAAATTCATTCGTTATTCATTTCATTATGTAACAAATGAATAATGAAAGTTGTGATGAAATTGGAATGAACCGAACAGAACCACGAAAATTAGGTTATGTTTCATTTTTGTTAATGGTGATGCGCAATGAAATGAGCTGTTTTTAAATGTTAAAAAATGTCCTGAATATCCGTAAAAACCCAGCGATAATTATTTATTCTGCCTCATAATACCTACCAGGGGGATTGGGGTCCTTAAAACATGCATTTATGTCTTTCCTCAGATCGCTGTATTTTTTTTCCTTTAAGGGGAGTTAGGGGACATCGACCCAAAATGGCTCCCAGATGCCTAATATTGATTTCTTGGGTATTAAAATGCCCTGGACATCCGTAAAAATGCAGTGATAATTATTTGAAATTATTACCTACCAGGGGGTAGTTTTTGTCTTTCTCCCATTGTGATGTATTTTTTCTTTTCCCTTTAAGGATGACACAAAATGGATTCCAGCCACAAGATGGATGCAAGCCATGTGATGGGATCATGTAAATTCTTGGACAATTTCAATCAATAGCATGCCCAGGTTGCAGACTGGGTAGGTGTGGCAGCCACAGAGGGCATAAAAAGCTTTGGCAGCCCCTGTCCTCCTTTCAGTCTGCAGTGGGAGTTAGGGTGGGATTGCTGTCTCTGCGACTCGTTACTTTAGGCCAGCCAGACACGTTTGTGTCTCTGTGGTCCTGCTGGCTGCAGCCTGGCTCTTAGGGGAGAGAAAGAAGAGATATCTCTTGCAGCTTCCCTGTGTGTGTGCGTACCTCTCGGTGAGTACCCTCCCCTGCCCCACAGTGCAGTCACTCTGCGGCTGCCTTACGCCCTGGGCAACGCCCGCCGCTGCCTTTGCAGCCCCCCTGCATACCTAGTCTATACTGTGTCTCTGCCAGCATCATTTTTTTTTAGTGTTTTCCTTCTGGTCTGAGGCGTTGGGGGATGTCCATGCACAGAAATGCTTTAAGTCATGCGAAAAGTCGGTAAAAATGAAAAACGAAAAACCGAAACATAATTTTTTCGATTCGTGCCCATCTCTAATCTCTAATACTCTCATTTGTATGGGAGAGCTGAAACGGTTTGTTTAAACAAGTATAACAGAACAATTCATGGCAAGAAAAGGACGTAATGACATAGAACAAGCTGCTTGATACTTGACATGTATTTTTATGACTTCAAGATGCTAGCTTCTTAAGAAATTGCACTCATGTATTTGACTAACCTTGAATGATAGCTGAAACTGTGTAGAATATTGAAAAGGCTTGGTTTTGACCATGCCATTCACATTATTCTGATTTATATCATTAGCACTTTGAAAAATTAAACTTACACTTAAAACCTGATTCATTTTAGCAATTAACCTCAATGGAGCTCACTATTTCATTATTAAAGGATGTTAGTTTGCATTGTTGTTAACTGGTCTTTCTAATTTATAAGCTTTCTTTCCCTTACATAATGACAGCATTTCAAATGTGAATACCAAGAAGCCAACGCTTTCTGGGGGAGGGACTTCTTTTTACCTCTCTGGCTGCTCTTTCTCCAGCTTCTACTGCCCCTTCCATGTAGCCACTCCAGCAAGTAGCCGTCTCAGTGCCAGCAAAGTAGATCCGACCGAATGGCTGGCGAATTATCCTTTAAAACAGGCATTGCAACATGAATATAGATAATTATTCAACTTGCATGTAACGTCTTTTAATAAAATGCTGATATGTAGTAAGGATGAAGAAACTAGACTAGACTAGTAGGTGCTAGTGTTGTGATTAGCAGAACAACAACAGAAAATGTTTCCAAAGAATATTAACCAATTCCTACCTCTTAAGGGATTTCTCTGCATTTTTCACATAGGTTTACATTTGTTAATTTAATCTGCCTTTACTTCAGAGGGAAGGAGGAAGAGATACCTACTGGATTAGTCTTCCTTGCCTTGCCCTCCCTATGTTTAAAGCAATATTGTCCTAGTGCAGGCATGTCCAAACTTCAGCCCTCCAGATGTTTTGGACTGCAACTCCAACAGTCCTTTGCCATTGGAAATACAGGCTTGGAATTCTGTCCAAAACATCAGGAGGGAAGAAGTTTGGACATGCCTGTCCTAGTGTGTTACATGCTAGTAAGAGGTTAACCATAGACAGGATCTGTTGTTACCACACGGGCTATGTTTGAAGTACACTCCTGCAAGGAGCATGCCACAGGCTGGTTTTACATGGAAAACATTTGGCACGTAGGTTAAAACAGAGGTGAAGTACCTCAAAGGTCTAAAGGTGGGCCATGTCCCCAATACGGAATGCAGCAATGCAGCTCCAAATGACTCCCATTAAAGGGACATAAGACATGAATATCCCAGCCAAAGAGTCATCTCATAGTGAATCACCTTCTTTTGCTTCTATGCTAAAAGGATTATCTGGAGATGTGGAAAAGCAAATATCCTTGTATAGTCTGTGTCTGTTTATGGAGACAAAGATGCTGTGATGGACCTCTGGCCTCCAGTGAAAGGACCACGAGCACGGCGATGACATCCAATAAAAATGCAACATTGCGCCATTTGATGTCAAGATGTGTGATGCCCAACTCTGTTGGTATGGTCTTGCATGCCAGTGAGGAAACTCTGGCCAAAAAAGGTTCTCACCCTGGAGATCAGCGGACCTTGACTGAGGGGGACATCCAAAATAGTGCTGGATAAACACCTTTGAAAACAACATGAAGTTGTCCTGGGTTCACCCAAACCTAGCCCACAACTGTGCCAAATGGAAGGCAAAAACAAGAATAGTGAACCCCTCCATCAAGAGGGAAAAATACTAAGAAAAAGAAGAAAAAAAAGATGTCTGCATATCTTCTTCCTGTTTAAGAAATAACTCATTCTAGGCCCATCATTTTTGGGATTAGCCAGGTAAGAATCTTAAAATCAGGGCAGATCATATATAGCAGTCATACTAGTTGTTCAGGTTCAGAGTTCGCAGGTTCAGTTCTAGTTCTTCTTTCTGTATCTATCTCTGTCAGAACTGTCCAGCTACTTCTGACAGCTGGAGCTCCAACATTCTATAGCTCCAAGACAGACTAACAAGACTAAAGAGAGGTAATATTTGTCCTTCTCTATCTGCTGGGAGTACTTTCCCCACACATTGTGGCTCCACAATCCATGTGTATCCACAGAAAAGTATTTCCTTTGAAACCTCACAGTCATGTGAGTTTGCTTGTTTTGAGCTTGTCTTTCCCCATATCAGTTATACTTCATTGTGAATCTGTGCTGTCTTCCTTTGTGTTTAATAAAATTCCCTAGATGCACAGCTCTGTGCAAGTGTAATATATTCAGTCCAATCTGTGTCAAGAGGCAATACTGCCAAAAATTCAAAGTTCCCTTATAGGTGTGTTTCTGAGCATGTGTGAGAGCACACGTGGACCTCGAACAAAACACCTGATATTACTACAGTGGTCCCTCGCCCTTTTGCGGTTCCTATACTGCAGTCCCGCTATATTGCGGGACCATAGTATATGAAAAAAGCCCCCCTGGGGTAAGGGGCAAAGGCTGTTTCTGGCCTCCCATACCAGGGGTCCTCAAAGTTTTCAAACAGCGGGCCGGTCCACCATGCCCCAGGCACTACTGGGGGCCGGACCACAGTAGGTGGGGGGAGTGGGGGACCTTGCTGTAGCCTGCCCATTTTAAATGCCCCACTAGCCAGCATGCTGATCATCTGGGCGGTAGTTGGGGGGAGTGGGAGAAGCGACATAGCCCACTGCTTTGAACTGCCTCAGCAACAGAAGCAGCTGCGGAGGCTGGCTTGCTCACAAAGCAGGGGTAGGTGGGGGGGGTTGTAATTGGTCCCGGGGCCCGGATTCAGGACCTTGGGGGGCCGGATCTGGCCCTGGGGCCTTAGGTTGAGGACCCCTGTCCCATACTTACCCCAGGACTGGGGCTACCCCAAATGGGCCTGCAACGGCCTTCCTAGGGGCCTCCAGAAGGCTTGGGAAGGCCGCCGCAGGCCCGTTCGGGGCAGCACCAGGCTGGGGGTAAGTACAAGAGCCCACAGCTAGGCCCCTCAGGCCTGACCTGACCTGCATCCTCATATTGCGGATTTTCAATTATCGCGGGTCAGGTTGGGTCCCTAACCCCCGCGTTAGGCGGGGGATCACTGTATAATTATGAAATGCCAATTTTGGCAGAGTGTGGATTGTGGATGAACATTCAATGGTACATCTCCATTCAACCATGTGTCTCTGTTTCAACAAACAGAGGATAATGCTTCATGCATCTGATGGAGTGCAAGAGATCCATTAAAAAATCTGTTATTAGAAATTTGGTATTCTGTAAGAGGCCGGAAGACTTTGCTGATTTTGTTAAAATGACTACATGCCTGGAAAATACTGTAAGAGGAACGTGCATTATGTTTACAAAATTTTATAGTTCACTGACACCATATAACAGTATCAAAAAGAATAATATCTAATTTTACCTTCCATACTGGGACATGATGCCTGGTGGGAAATAGGCTGTGTAGCAGCCGCCAGAATATTGTTCTTCACTCCAGTTCTTTTCTTCATAATGCACTGGCTGTAAGAGGAAAACAAACTTCAGAAGATGAGTAGCTCATTGATTCTTGGCAGCATTATCATTGGGAATGCTAGGTCCTTTCATAATTATTACACTATTATTACACTATGTGGGGAAGCATTCATATAAACTAAATACTAAATTTGGACTGAGCCAAATTTATTGTTATCAGCAACTAGATAAAATGCTTCACACTCACAACACAAGTTCTCCACCTACTCCATTGGGATTTGCACATGGGATAAACTAGAACAGGCCTGCCCAAAGTCCAGCCCGGGGTCCAAATTTGGCCCGTCAGGCCATTCTGAGTGGCCCGTGGCTGGCTGGCATGCCCCCTCCCTCCCCCTCCTTCACCCCATGTTTTTTTTTTAATCTTCCGCCAACACTGCCGGGAAGCTTGAGGGGCTGGGCGGACCGGACGGCTGGTGAGCAGAAGCTTGTGGGGCTGGGTGGGCGGGCAAGGGGGCGGGCCACCACCAGCAGCAGCACCGCCGGGAAGCTTGTGGGGCTGGGCAGGCCGCCGCCACCGGCATAGCCGGGAACATTGTGAGGTTGGGCGCATGCGCGGGGCAGTGATCCGGTGGGCACCGGCAGCACTGGGAAGCTTCGGCAGCTGGGTGGTCCCCGCCTTCCTTCTTACGGGTGGGGTTGCAAGGGGTCAGTGGGTGGGACTTATGGGTCAGTGGGTGGGGCTTGCAGTGGGGTGGCAGGGTCGGGGAGCAACCGGCCCCTGACACATTCTCAGCCACCAAATCTAGCCCTCAATACAAAAAGTTTGGGCACCCCTGAACTAGAACAACTTGTCATACTGCACATCACTACTGATCATAGGAAGCATGCATGCTTAGTTATTAGACTTGATTTCCAGTTTCCTGGTTTTATACAGACTAAGTTGTATTCAGACAAAGTGTACGGCAACTGGTGGCTGAGAAAGAAACTCATTATCAGTTAGTTGCTCCACTTTTTTCATGACATGCTTTCTATAGTACATTGCTCATCTTCCTTTGTAACAGAATGGCATCTTTTATTCAATATTACTGTGAGCTACTGGAAATCTGAGTTTTGGGAGGGAAAGGTAAGCTATGAATCCAATAAAAATAAATATAAATAAAATACAGTAGGACTCTGGTATCAGCTGGGGATTGGTTCCAGGCCCTGCTGTGGATAACAAAAACCATGGATAAGAGACACCCCAGTAGCTTGCTTTATGGTTGCTGTTTTACGACAGTAGCTTGCTTTACAGCTGCTATTTGTAACAATAGCTTGCTTTGGGGCTGCTGAATTATTAAAGTTTTTCCTCTGCCAAACGTGGATAACTGAATCAGTGGTTAATGAATCGGTGGATACGGGGGTCCTACTGTAGCCTTCACGTTGCTCTTAAAAGCTAATCGTTTTTTTTAGCAGTGCAGAGCAAAGTAGATCCAAAATGACTTCCATGACAGGCAGCATAACTAGATCCTGCTTCAGATCCTCAAATTAAATGTTGTTTGAATTTTCAGTTTTATGTATTTAAAGATTTTCTATCATTTCTCCACCGACCCTCTACTTTTGGAAAGCTGCACAAAAAACCATGTGCAGCTAAAATTTAGACATCGAAGCACAGGGGAAAGCATTTCAAAGGAATTCATCCCATGTGAATGGTGAAATAATGGTCATATTTTCATCTAGAAGCCAACATTTGAAGTGGGTAAACTAGTACAGTATGATCAAACATTCTTATAGCTATGGAAGTGCAACTATGCATATAAATGCTTCACAAATGTTATATGGTGTTCTTCCTTACATGTAATGCTTCTGCTGATCCCAATACTTTTGAGTACAGATCACATATCTTTCTCTTCCTATACAAAAAAGGAAAAGGTTGAAGATGCCATCTCAAAATCTATCCTCATTTTCAGTCACTAGCATAACAAAAGTACAGGACAGGACAGATACTTGGTCACAATATAAAACAAATTAATTCCATATCAATATAATATAATAAAATAAAATAGTTTCAAATTATGTAAGAATGAATGGCCTAAAACAGGCCACCAAATAGGAAAAGGCTGCAGATCTAAAACATGGCTTGAAGCTTTTTGGAAGAATGCTGGTATCTAATGTAGCAAAATTAATATTATTATTTTTTTTAAAATGATAGGATTAGTTTTTAATTCAGTCATTCATTGTGGCCTGACTGTAAGTATTCTAAAAATTTAAAATATCTTAAAAAACATTATGAATTGGTTATTTTTAGTAATTTCAAAAGCACAACTATTTAAATTATGTATTTTGAAGTTGTCTATTCTTACCTCTCCTCTTTGCTAAGTTCTGCTAACTTAAATGCCCTTCGCGTAAGGATAAAGCTAAATGGAAAAATAAGAAACATTAATAGATGATTTTACACACACACACACATTATTAGATTTTTTAAAAAAGAACTATGTATAGTTTTCCTTACCTGTAGCACAGTTTTAAAGAGGAAAAAGAAATGATTCCCTGATTTCACACATTCAAACGTGGAGCTCCTGACACCTATTTCTTTTTATTTGTAAAAGCAAACAACCACAGGATATCATTCAGGTGGAAGGAAAGGGCTTGTATTTCCTCTTGATCTTTCTGCATTACTTTGAAATCATCTCTCTGCTCTCTGATAGCCTATTGTCCTGTTTTTATTGGACGCCTTCCTTTCATGCCTTGGGAAGAACCTTGCCCCTCCCAACCAGCCACCTGGCACACACCTCCTCCCATCTTCTTCACCTGCATTGCTACAAGAAAGAATCTGGGGGCTTTTCATGATGTGTTCAATTAACTACAGTGTGACATGTCATAGGGACCCCAGAAACTATGGTTAATCTTGAAACTGGTTTGTTTAATTCGTATAAGGGAACTATTGAACGTAACGTTAGGATCTGGCTTGGTTCGACAATGCATAGTTAAAATTGACTAGTTTGTGGTTCAGATGCATAGCAAATTGTAGCAAATTGTAGCTAACCAAGAATGGAGCAAAAGCTTTGGTCTTCTTCTGAATCTCCTCACTGAAGAAGAGGGGGTGTACAAGCACCTTGAGGGAGGCTAGACTCACCCTCATAATATTGACAATGTCTTAGTACCTGATGAAATAGACCCCACAAAAGCTAATGCTAAAAAACATTTTTTTCTCTGAAAGGCACCGTAAGTCTCCTTGAGATTTTGTTTTGAAACAGACCAAGATGTCTTCTTCCTTGAAAATCTGAAAACAGCACCTATTTCCATCCTTATTCCTGCCACTTGTTGTAGAATAAATCACAGTACCCTCCATTCTGGACGTGTTTAGGCATACAGTAATCCCTCACTATCACGGGGGTTAGGGATCTGACTTGACCCGTGATAACGGAAAATCCGTGATATGCAGATGCTGGGTCGGGTTGGGACTGGGAGGCCCATCTGAGGCCTCCTGCACTTACCCCAGGCTTGGCACTGCCCTGAACATGCCTCCGACGGGCCTGTCGGAGACCCCAGAAGTGGTTCCCAGTGATCTGGAAGGCACTTCTGGTTTTCTGGAAGTCACTTCTATTCTGCCAGAGACCACTTCTGGGCCTCTAACAGGCCCAGGAAGCCTGTCAGAGGCCTGGTGCTGCCCCAAACTGGCCTCTGACAGGCTTCGCGGGCCTGTTAGAGGCCAGTTCGGGGCAGCACCAGGCCTGCGGTAAGTAAAGGAGGCCTCAGACGGGCCCATGCAACTTGCCCCAGGAGCCCTTTGTTTCATATACTGCAGTCCCACGATATACCAGGACTGCAGTATATGAAACACAAAATGGCGGGGGACGACAGTATATGAATGCACATCTATGTAAAGCAGGCTTTATATCAACAACTTTCAGGACTTAGGACAGTAAGTCATTTCAAGAGTGAGTATCATTAGATAGCGCTGGGCCTGTTTATACTGTGTTCCAGCATTGTGCCACCAACTAAGCTAGGTCTCCCAATGACAAAAATGGAAAGTTCACTTTCCCCCCAAGAAGTACACGCATACATAAATACATTCACAGTCATTCAGTTACTATGCTTATCATTTACAATACATTGGTGAGCAAGGAGAGAAACAGATAAATTGCAGTGTGCAGATGGAAGATAATGGCTGAAATCTTGTTTCTCAGCACAGTAAGCGTTGATTCTGATATGATGAGTCAGGTCCGCTCTAAATTCAGTTCAATGGGCCTCTTCTAATTTTCTATGCTAAGCAACAGCATTACAATATGTAAAGTCACACTTGCCGGAAGACATGAAGGGAGAATGAAATTTTAAGTTATCACAATGATGATGCTGAATCTCACATGGGCTGCTTCTGCATCCTACTGGTAGTATATGTATCACTGGCTGAGAATAACTGACCTAGGATGAATTCCATAACTCTACAACAGCCTAATCATATCTATCTTTCTACATAACTGATTTTATAACTTATATATTATTACCCCATTATAGCAGGCACAGACTGATCAGGTTTTGTATCATCCAAAGTTACTGAGATTGGCTCTTCATCATCCACAATCATCATGGCCCCACAGTAACCTAGCAAGAAAAAAAAAAAAAGATCACTACCAGAAAGACTGAATGTAGAGTTATGTCAGATAATATGCGCATATGCATTTACATTCACTATTCTTTACCATGCTCAAGCATTATGGATATCTCAGCCTGTCTAAATATCTAAGAAACACATGCTCATATTTTGCAGTTCTTTAGGGTGAATGCCTCTGCACCAAACAACATACATATGGATATGTATTGCCCTCTTCCGTTGTCATGCACAATGGTTTCACTAATAGTTAAAAATCACTGAAATAGTGTAACATTAAGGCTGTGGTTTCATATGAACTGAAAAAATAACATCTATTAATTCTGATGACTGTGCATATTCATGCGGACAAGAGGATGTGACCAACCAGACCCAAACTGACAGTTCCATTGTTACCTCAGGTTTTTGCCATTGAGGGAAGTGTCAAGGAATCCCCATTTCATCTCCCCCTCCCAGGTGAAATTCTGTGCAATGAAAAGTTTGACCCAAAGTAGTTAAATATCATTCATTGTGCTGTAATTGATGCCTACATACCCATCTTTTTCCAAAAGGGTTCTTTGTAGTACATCATGCATTTAATAACACATCCCATCGGAAGGCGCTGGATTAACTGGTTTCTTTTTGTTGGGAGTTCTGGTTTGAAATGGATTTTTGTGGTTAGGACTGGCGGAATGGCACAGACCACATATTTGCACTAGAAAATGTAAAGAGACATCTGAGACACCATTTTAACTATATATCTAAAACACTTTAATCTGCTTTTCAGGTCTCATTTCTTTTACAAGCCTCAGAAACATATAAAAGACAATTAACGTTAAAATAGAACTATAAAATATCAGCAGTTATGGGTTTCCTCAAGTCCTATACAAGTCAGTGAATTACAGATGGGGATACATATAATTTATGATTTTAAACCCACACCCCTCAGTCTTCAAGGAAGGATGAGGTCATATCTCTCTCCTTTGGAATACAGATTCTAAAGAAGTTATCATCACAGCTAAAGGCCAAGATCTGCACAGATACAGGATGGGAGATACCTGGCTGGAAATAGTACCTGTGAAAGGGATATGGGAGTCTTGGTGGATGACAAATTGAACATGAGTCAGTAGTGTGATGCGGTGGCCAGGAAACCCAATGCAATTCTTGGTTGCATCAAAAGAACCATAGTGTCTAGATCAAGGGAAACGATAGTACCACTCTCTTCTGCTCTGGTTAGACTCCACCTGGAGTAGGATGTTCAATTCTGTGTGCCTCGATTTAAAAAGGATGTTGACAACCTCGAGCGGGTACAGAGGGGGACCAGGATGGTTGAAAGTCTGGAAGAAATGTCTTATGAGGAACGGCTTAGGGAACTGGGAATATTTAGCCTTTCAAAAAGAAGGCTGTGGGGGATATGATAGCTATGTTTAACTATTTGAAAGAATGTCATATTGAAGAGAGAACAGGTTTGTTTTCCATAGCTTCAGAGACTAGGACTCTGGGCAATGGTTTCAGTCTGAGGAAAGTTCTCCATGTTATAGTTCATCTTGATTTCACACACACACTGGTCTGAATAGGCTCATAAATTGGACAAAGGCCTGAACAGGCTCATTAGGTGAACAATAGCCTGAATAGGTTCATAGGTGGACCATGATCTGAAAAGGCTTGTTAGGTGGACAAAGGCCTAGGGTGCATGAAAGTCCCACCTATGCAATCTTCCCCTATGCCCATTAAGTATGGGTCGTTAACTATGGCATTGTTGGTGGAGGTGTGAAGTGCTTCTGATTTGTTTGGGGATGGTTGAAAGAGCAGCTTGATAAGTAGCAGACAGATTGTGCCTGAGCCCCCCACCTCTGTTGAGAGAGGGGTATTCAATACCCCTCTCTCAAACCACCCATCTACTCTGTCTAATATGTGTACATCCTCATCATTGACTGAGAGCCCTTTCTCCTTCAAATGGGGGTAATCTGCTGATTCTGATCTTGAGCTGTTCCTCTCCATGTTGCACCTGTTTAATGGCTGTTTAGTTTCTCCAGTAGTCATGGGCCTTTAGTATCGGAACTGGACCCATTACGAAATGAAAGGCCCATGGCTATTCTCCAATGTAGAGTTCTGCACACTCCTTACTGCATTGGATCACACATACTATATTGCTCCTCTTGTGTTTTGGTGTCGGGTCCTTTGGATGGATGAGTGTCTGCCTTAGTGTGTTTGTGGGTTTGAAGTAAACAGGGATGTGGTGTTTGCAAAAAATCCTTTAAAGCTTTTCAGAGTTCAGACACTCCAGCCATGTAAGGAATGACCAGATTCTTCCGTCAGCTCTGGATTTCAGGCTGATCCCTTGTTCTTCTGGGTCGGGACACTGCTTTGTTGAAGGCCCACTTTGGATATCCACAGGCCTTAAGTGCTGTCTTCAGGCACCTTTCTAATTAGGTACACTTAGCACTTCAATGAATGAACCTGATATGCACATTGATGCCAGACAAAAGCATTGAGCTGTGCAGTGGTTGTCCAGAAATATGCTCATGAAAGGGAAAGTAGTACAGAGAAAATACAAGTCAAAAGCTGCCAATATTATATAATGTTTGAGTAGAAGGTCTCATAAACCAATAAAAGAGATTTCACAGAATGAACAAGGGCAGGCCAATTACACTAGGCTAAGAGGCTACCAGATACACCCTCAATTTAAATGCATTATTTTCATTTTGACTGGATTACCTTATATATCTCATGGTTCAGTGTCTCCACAATGACATTATCACCAGATTGATCAATGCAAACTACAGGTCTCTCCAGTTTAATGTTTCCTTTGAGTTGGTCCATGATCTTTTCTGTTATCTGTCCAGAACCCCCAATGAACTTCCTCTCCTGGTAGCAGCAGCAGCAACAACATAAGAAGATATTGTGACGTTAACAATGAACGTGTGGTATACCAGAGTCCATATTTAGTTAGACTGAGGGCCAACCCGTACACTACTGTCAATGTGTAGTTTGTTGCTTTGGATGAAATTCTTTTTTGCTCTCACACTTGGTGCCCCAATTTGATCAAAATAATCACAAACAGATGTATGTTTAAACCTTTCTCTTCTCTGTCAGCTTTCTGCCTGCACGTCTACCTAACCTATGGGGATACCAGAAAACAATATGAAATGGTATCTGTGCCATTAAAGGCCTTTTCTTTCAATCATTCCTCCAATACCCTTTAATGCATGCGCACACACTCACAAACTCTCTCTCTCTCTCTCTCTCTCTCTCTCACACACACACACACACACACTGCTATTCTGAAACTTTTAAAAGATGCAAGGGTCTTGTACTCTCAAATTTCTTTTTACCCACAGCTTAATGATCTGGCTAAATGACATCCATACCAATATTCAGCACAGTACAGAACTATTCTGGGTGAACTGCAGTTTCTGTAAACAATATTCGTAGTATTATCACGAAATCATCATCATCATCATCATCATCATCATCATCATCATCATCTTAGAAAGGTTTCTCTTCCTGACTTCCCTTAGAAACATGATTTTAAAAGAGAAAGATTGTGCTGCAGTCAAGAGATGTTCACAAAGACCTCGGGGGTTATGTTATCCAGTAAGTAGTACTTCAGGTGCACACATATTCAACTTGAAATACAGGTGTATAGCAAGCTAAAGTCAAGTAACTAACTAGTAACCATGGAAACTAAATTGGATCATTATAATGGGCACACCAAAAACTCTACTGAAGACATTAGGGGGTGAATAGAGAAGGAAAATAATATTAATCTAACACAGCAGGATTTTAAATGTGATGCTAACATTTCTGTGCTGTTATTCCAAAACTACAAAATTACATGGGTATTTCAAACAGACTGGAATCCCCCTACTTAGCTTATTAAATTGCACTAGTTCCATTTGAATCAGCGGGCTTTTGGTGAGTAGCTCCTCTATAAGCCCCATTGAGTCAAATGAGCCTACTCTAGCTTCCACTTGCTATACTAAAGTAAAGAATAGGCCCATTTGAACCAATGAGGCTTACAGAGGAGTTGATGCACCAAATATTCATGACCGAGTGGATCTACCATAGTGTGAGTTACTCTGCTAGGCAACAGGATTTCATTATATTTTAAATTATCCATGAATTTCAGAAAATGTCATGCCACATATTCTGTGGACATTATGAAAAGAAAGACAGAAATAAAACATCACATACTTGCCCTCCATTGGTCACAGAAAAGATCCTGACTGTTCCTCCACACTGTTTCACATACCACAGGAACCACAGGGCAGAAACTTCATGTAGCTCAGAAGTGACATTCACATTAACAAAGAGACGAACAAAATCTCTAGCAGCTCTGTATATGATTGAAAAGCAGACACAGTACAAGCTGGAGAGAGATTCAGTTTATTTTGTTATGGTTTTAGGGTAGCAACAGTTATGCCCACTGGGTCTATAGGGGCAAAGTCATCCTAGACAGAGCTTCCAGCTTGCAACCCAGTCCCTAATATGTCCTACGTAGAGATGGGCATGAAGCATGACAGAGGATGTCTGTGAAGATTCTTAGTCATCCAGATAAGTTTATCTGGAAGTTGAGTCATGCCAACTGGACTTCTTTATGTTGAGAAATTAAAACATTTCACTGCTCATCCAAATAGCTTCATCAGTCTGAGGAAAGCTAGTTGCGAGTCCTCCATTTTATATTTCACTTTGACCTCTTGCAACCCTGGTCTGAAATAGGCTCATAAGATGAACAATGGCCCGAATAGGCTCATTAGGTAGACAACAGGCTCAATGGCCTTAAGGTGAACTATGGCCCAAGGTACTTTCCCATTGGCTGTGTTGGAATTCGCCCCATCCCGTCTCCTTGTTGGATTGGCCGGCTGCCTGAGAAGGCAGGGAAGGGCAGCCTGTGCTCCTTCCTAGACTGGCATGCTGCCAGTAAATGAGGTCACCAGGGACATTCCAAAAACAGTGAATGGGATAGCTGGGTGGGTGGGTGGAGCACAAAGTGAACATTGAGCACAGTATGCTTTGTCACATTTAAGCCCATCTATGGTCCTAAGTATGTCTTAAACCTGCACATCAGCTGATTGGGAGGGGCACTGAAGGTGGTTGCCCAACTGTAGGACAACCTCTGCTCCAAAGTATATTTCTCTTGACTGAAAAACTGTTAAAGGGGTGAAGAGTGGGATGAACTTCCCTTTAATTAAATGGTGATTTTTCTCATTAGCCCTCAACCCACTAATTCTGTAGTGCCATTGAACTGTTTGGGGGTTTATTGAATGGCATGAGAATGCTAAGAAATGAAAATATTCAGAAGATGAGGTCAGTATGGATTATATCACCTACTTCGTCCAGCAGTGTTTGTCAACAAACTCTTTCATTGTCATTTTGTCTAATTCTTCAGCACACGCTGCATCCCATGGCGCTTCAGCAGGAATCTAAAGAGAAATATCAAAGGGGCTGCACTTCCAATATTCTGCTCTTGCTTACTGAGCAAGATCAAATCTGAGCTAGTCCAAAGGAAGGTGACACCCAACTAACAATAGCTGAGAATAAGGTCCTGCAAATTGAACACACCGGCCCAAATCCTCTTGCATTGTTATGCCAGAGGAAGGAAAACAGTGTAACTCATAGCAGCAAATTGCTGCCAATTAACAAGTCACTGCTAGGATTCCTCATTGCACACTAGTGGCACACAGTGAGGAGCCCCTGGTGCTGGTGGTGTTATTCATTAAAATTTACTGCTCCAAGTTACGCGGTTTCTCTTCCGTTAGCATCATCATGTGAGGGTGTTGTTGTTTTTGTTTTTTGCTATTAAGGCAATTTAAAATTTGTATCTAATTATTCACTTACATGGAGAAAACCAGCACTGACTGAAATTCAGTAGAGCAATACACAGAGCCAGAACAGGGAAACTACGATTTGTATTTTTTCAGATATTGTCTAATGTCACATAACTTCCCTGTATTTATTTCCTGTATTGTAACAGACTGTATGCAACACCCCCCTAATTTTTGTCCCTGCTGCGTATGGCTCTTTCCTGTGTGTGCACACATAAAACTCCCCACCTCCATCCTGTGTGGCTTCTGTTGCATCCATAACAAAAATGGACATGAGAGGTGCATCGGTGTGTGTGGAGGTTCCTTAAAGGGAACCCTGACTACTGTATATGGTTTGTTATCCTTCTTTGATACATCATTGCAATATCCTTGGGAACAAGAAGAGTTTGCTTAAAAAATCAACTGTTTAACAGATTATGTTCTGTGCAATTGTTAGGTGAGTACTACTATACGTAATGGCAGTAGCTAGGTATTTATTCAATGGCTCAGATAAGTACATGGTATCCTTTCACTGTTTACCTGTTGTCCCAATTTATCCATTGTTCTCCACATATTGTTAAAGTCTAGGTATACTATAGGATTCCATGTTGAAGGAAAGAAACCATAGAGTGGATAGGATTTTCCCTAGAACAGAAATAAATATAAGTAAATGAACATTTTAGAAAACACATTTTTCTAGCATGGATAAGATATTACTTAAGTCTCCTTATGTGCCGTTATAGTGGTGAATATTGCTGTGTTCAATATACATTGAAATGAAATAAATATTATGCACACAAAAAATTGATTATGGAAAATACTTACGGTCAAAATTTGGAGGGAAAAATCTAGTTTTAGTTTGGGGGGGGGTTAATTCCAGAGAACCACTCAATTAGCATAACCACAATAATTGTAACCTCCAGAAAATATTCTTCTTATTCTTTGCTGTTCATTGTCCAACACATGTGTTGGAATAAAATGAGTCTCTTACTTTTAAACATTACTTTTAATGGCTTACTTTGTAAAGTGCCCAAAGTAGCCTTTGGGCTCAATGACTGTGGCATACAAACAAACAAACAAACAAACAAACAAACAAACAAACAAACAAACAAACAAACAAACAAACAAACAAACAAACAAACAAACAAACAAACAAACAAACAAGGGCCAAATATTATCTACCTGGTTTCACCAGAAACCACTTCTGGGCCCTCCGAAAGGCTTGAGAAGCCCGCCAGAGGCCCGTTCAAGGTAGCCCGAGGCCTGGGGTAAGTACAAGAGGCCTCAACCAGGCCAAGGCAGCTTGCCCCATGAGGCCTTGCCTTTCATATACTGCGGTCCTGCGATATACCAGGATTGCAGTATATGAACCGCAAAATGGTGGGGGATGCCTGTATACAACTGCATAGTGCAACAGGATCCTAGGCAATTATGTTTGGTGGCCCCATCTCACTGGACAAGATGTTTTTATGTTAATGTTCAGAGATCCAAAGAGATATTTCAGAAAAAAACAAACAACCTGTGGTCCTTATAGAAAACAAAGGCAAGGACCAGTGATATCTTTATTGGACCACTTTAAAATTTAAAGAAATAGCTAGCCTTAAATCTAAACCAGTCTTCATTAGGCTGTAAAACCAAGAGGCCAGATGGCTCCCCCCTTCTGAACAGCCACCCAGAATACCATCTAAAAGATGACACAGACACTTAAAACCAACCAGCCAGGACTGCAAACTGAAGAAAGCATCCACGTCCAAGCACTAGGTAATGCTATTAACTTGGCTTTAATTTGGCTTCAGTTAGTTTCACTTAATGGGTAGACTAACTTTTATCTCAAATTCTCCACTTCTCTGATGGAGGGTTGTCTGGCCATTTTCCTGGCTGTATTGGAATTTATTTCAACAGAAGGCAATGGAGGCGGGAAACTGATCAATTGCAGACCTTTATTTGAGGAGTTGGGAGAAAATCTAACCAATGACTGCCGAGAGTGAAGTTTAAAAATCTATACCCCTGGTCAGTGTTTGCAGACTGGATGTCTAAATTCACCTTTGAAAAACAAACCTGGCACAGACATCTGCAAACATTTTCGGGAATCATGTATACAAGAACCGTATATACAGTAGGATTGCCATATCTGCAGGGGATCAGTTCCGGGATCCACCGTGGATAATGAAATCTGTGGATAAAATCAAACACTGTTATCTGGGTTGATGGCAGTGATAGGGGTGGTGGGGTGCCAAATGGGAAGGAGGGAAGAAAGTTTTTCCCCCCCCTTTCTCCTTGCCATCGGGCTCGGCTGTGGCTAAGAGAAAAAGAAAAAACTTTATTCCCTTCTTGCAGCTGCTGCCGCCAGCCAGCCAACCACCCTCTGAAGGGGTGGAGGACCCACCAGGCAGGTTCAACCTGGCTGGCCGCCACTACTGGCGGTGGTGAGAAGAGAAAAAATAAAACTTAACACCTTGATGCCTGCCACCCTCCTCCTCACCACCACCACAGGCTATCCAGGTACCCTTTGGAGGGGTGTGGTGGGGACTCACCCACCTGGCCAAATGGCCTTTGAACTTTCCAGTGGGGTCTCAGGTGTCGGACTGGAAATTTTGAACTTCCTGCTCAAACTTCTGATCCACCACCCAGGACCTGAGTGAGAAATTCAAAGGCCAGGTGGGTCTTTAATGTTCCCTCCTCACCCCTCCAGAGGTTGCCTGGCCAGCTGCAGTGGAAGGTAGTTTTTTCCCCTACTGCTGCCGCTGACACCGCTGATCAGGCACCCTCCAGAGGGGTGAGGTAGGGACTTTAAAGACTTGACTGGCCTCTGAATTTCCTGCTCAGGTCCAGGGCGGCAGGTCAGAAGTTTGAGTGGGAAGCAAGGAGGAGGGCAGCGGGCAGCGGTGGCGTTTAGTTTTATGTTTAATAAAAGTGAGACTGAGCAGTAGGATTAAAGCCACCCCTGCTCACCACCACCACACAGCTGATGTTGACAGCTTGTTGAGGGGGTTTCCCAGCAACCCAGCCTCCCTCCCCGCTGATCACCAACTGTTGATAACTGAATCTGTGGTTGGTGAATCAGTGGATGCAGGGGTCATACTGTATTCTGCACTATCCAAAGTACATTGGTGCACAGCCTGATGAAGACTAGTTTAGGTCAAAAGCTAGCTATTTGTTAATTTTTTTTTGGTGATTCTATGATGGTGATTCTATGAAATCAAGAATGGATCTTCCTGGTTTCATATGATTTCTGTGGGGGATTCTTGCAAAGCCATCAACCAGTTATCAACCCACGTATTCTCCACAGAGAAATCAGAGGAGAGAAAAGAAGAGAATGATGAAGTTTGAAAGACAGAACCCCAGCTCCACCAATATTTCAGGAATAGAATTCAGCAAGACAGTAGAGCATCACTCCCTCCTTCGTCCGGGTCTCTGTGCTAAGCCATTTAGATGCAGAGACCCAGGCAAGGGGATGGTGGTGGTGGCTTGTGGGCAAATTTCTAGCTGGTTTACTCTTCAGGCATGCTGCTTTTGGGATGGCTAGAGCAGCATGCCTGGAGAGTAAATGGGCGACAAACAAGCCCACAAGCTGCTGCCTCCCCTCTGCCTGGCTCTGTGCAGGTCAAGGCAAGATTAGGTCCCTCCCTTCTCAGCTAGGTGAGGGGTGGGCAGGTGCTGACTTCACCACCATCAGCTTTGTGGTGGTGGGGAGGGGGGCAATGCTTCACTCCTGTCCTCTGGTCTGGCTTCAGACAAATGGCTGCAGAAGTGAGATTGAGCTGCAGGAGTAAAGCCACCCCCACCACACAGGTGATGTTGACAGATTGTTGAGGGGGTTTCCCAGCAACCCAGCAAAGCAGGGGCTTCCCCTGCTTTGCTGGGTGGGGAAAGGCTTCCCTTACAAATACCTTGAAAAATGATTACTTGAGTTTTTTGCTAGTTTAAAAAAATCCGTCTTTTTCGTAATTTAAAATTGCCCTACACAGGCGGATTTCCTTTCGTAATTCAAGTTTTCCATTGTTCAAGGCATTCGTCATTCAAGGCATCACTGTATAAAGTTTTTATGGACTCTAGCAGGCTTATGGCAGTTTATACTAAATAAATTTTTTCATCCTTCAGGTGTCACAAGACTCATTGTTCTTTGCTGCCAAAAGCTAAAATAGCTAAAACCCTGGAAAGTGTTCTCAGCTGATGACAAATGAACAGAGGAACTATGTTTACGATCTAAACCCTTCACCTCATGATCCATCAGCAAACACACTACTAGGTACTGGGCACCCAGACACACTTTTGTTGTTTTTTGTTTTTACATTTGTATAAAAGATGGCAGGCTGATCGACGTCCACTTTGTATGTTTGTATTCCAAGTTCTTTTGATAGCCTCAGAATTCGATTCTGTGTCGGTCCAACGTAGGATCCACCAACATCTACATAATTCACTTGCTTGTTCTGTCAAAAGAAGAAAAAACTGCAGAATTAACGAAAGCCAAAGAATATCCACGACAGGACACTGGGAATGTGCTTATGTCTCATTAACAAATCAAACTAATTAACAAATCAAATGAGCCAAATTCCTATCCCCACACTCAAAAGAACGGAATGTATTCCATATGATCATGCAGAACCTTTTCAAGAATCAGCATTGGCATGATTTCTTTGAACGCTACTTACCCTAATTGTGTGAGTCCTTCCCCCAACTCTATCACGGGCTTCTAAAACCACAACATTAAGTCCAGATTCAAACAGCAACTTTGCTGCTGACATACCTAAAACAAGATTAATAATTTTAATATATCTACAGCATATATATATATATATAAAACAGATTAAGAACTAGTTGATGTTGGGAGTGAACTGATGTTGCAATGTTTAAGTCTTTAGCTGATATTTGCAAATTTATGCTCAGAGGTGTGCTGGTCTTCACATATTTCCATCTTCTTTTCTGGAATTTATACAGAATCTTTCATATTTCCAGCCATTTTAAATAATGCTTGCAAACGTGCATTACTATGAATGGCATCAATGCACTGAAAATGAGGATATCGCAAATTAAGGATATTGTGAATTAAGAATTGAATTGTACAATTAAGCTACACAGTCGAGTTGATTCTTTTTCACGCTTAACCCAAAATAATGATGTTGCAATGAAGGAATAAAGAAAAGCTATTAACAGTTATGAGATGAAACTCATGTGCACTCTTTTTCAAGTATTTCCCTTTAATCAAGCATTTCCTTTCTTCCCCTATATAATTTTTTAACAGTTTCATCCATGTGGATGGTCTGATAAAATACTGAACAGGTTCAACATTATGAACCTGGGATATTGGTACGATAGCAAAACAACAACATTGCTTAGGTCTGCTGCATTCCGTGTCATGATACATGTTATGACTCCCACTGTATGGCAAGTGAAGCTCTACAATATAAAAGTTCAGCAATAATCCAAAACTTAATTTGCAAAAATCTTTAATGGTAAATTTCTGGACAATTAAGAGACAACCTACTTCCTAATTGATCTCAAATGATGGCCACCGTCACTATACTAAGATCACCACTTTAAAATGTCTTGCTGTACCCTTTGGTTACCAGTTCTTGCTTTCATTTATCCCATTTTGCTTCTGCACCTGCCCTAGAAAGAAATGTGTGCGGAAAGAACATCTCAAAATATCCCATGTTATGTGAACAGTATCATTTTAGCAAACAGCTTGAGAAAAATAATTACTGTATTAGTAACTTGTTTAATCAATCCCCTTCTTGCAATAATTAATGCACAAAAAGTAAGAAGGTAACAATAAACACTTGCACAAAGTATAGTATTTTTTATGTATAAGACTATATTTTTGTCTAAATTTGTTAGACTAAACATTTAGGGTTGTCTTATACACTGAAGTAAGTTCTGGTTCACTGAAAAGCATTTCTGAGGCCTCCGACATGCCTAGAAAGGCCCTTGGAGGCCCCCAAAGTGCTTTCTAGCAATCCGGAGGTCACTTCCGGTTTTCTGGAAGTCACCTCTGGTTCGATGAGAAGCTCTTTTGGGTCCTCCGACAGGCCTGGAAATGCTGTTGGAGGCCCGTTCAGGGCAGCACCAGGCCTGGGGTAAGTAAGTACAGGAGGCCTGATACAGGCCACTCCAGCTTACTGGGGTGGTGGTGGTGGTGGTGGTTCCGTATATTATGGTCCTGTGATATACCAGGAATGCAGTATATGAACCGCAAAAGGGCGGGAGGTTACTGTACATGAAAACTTATGGTAAATAAAACCAGCAAAATTTTAAGGTGTCACAACACTCTTTATTCTTGTTGCTACAAGAGACTGATGTGACTACCCCCACTTTGAAAACTTCTATAATGCTCTAGTGAATTTTGATTACCAGGATGTAACTTTCCTAAATGGTGGAAGAGAAATGTCATATGCATCAAGCACTGTCTGGCTTGTGTGGAGTTTTGTGGTGCTGCATTACACATTGCTGCAGGTGACTTGAATGGAAGGAGACGTGTTCGGTAACACTAACACACACACATATACAAAAGCCTCACAAATACTAACTCCTTCTTAGGACAGAAATAACAGGGCACATGTTTTAACTGGAAGTGTTTTGTCTAGGAACACTGTAAGCTCTTCAGAGGGTAGGGTGGAACTGCTTGTTGTCAACACAATATGACTCAGAGCTCCCAACAATTGGAGGAAGGAAACAGGCTGCTTTCCAGTCCTCCTATATGGCAGACGAAACACAATCCAGCCCTTGGCTCTGTATGTTATCAGCTTGCAATGAGTGTGGAAAGACAAGCTCCTTGGATGACACTCATTAGTTTTCAGACCTAAGAATACAAGCCTGGAGAGGGCTTAAAGATGATATTACACACTGTGGCTCACAGCAACCATGCAATGTACAGTACAACAGAGCTTGTTCACATCGTTGTTTCTGACTTCGGTTTCCCTCCATTTCAGTGTCTCAGGCTTCCTTAGTAACACCTGAGTGTAAGGTGCTATGCAAAGCATACATGGGAATTCTTGTGTTATTTATACTGCCCACACTCCCAAGTTATGCATATTTCCTTTTAAAAGAGGAAGCCACTTCAGAAGGCATATAGGAGTGATTATTTCCCTTCTGGTCATTTTTGTAATAAAAAATATTGCCTCACATTGTTTTTCATCCTCAGTGCTCTAAGCATGGATGTGTGGCTGGGCATGAATGCCTATTTTCCACTTATGCGACACCTGGAAAAGTCATGCAGGGGACGATACAACAACCATGTGGCACACCAGCAATCCGTTGGGTCTGCACACCTGAGCTATGAATTTATGTAGAGTACTAGTGCCTCCTAAGATGAATTTCATTCATTCCATGGGTCAATTCGCTTTGTAAAAAAAAATCATCTTAAGAGGCACGGTTTCCCATAGGAATGCACTGAAAATCAATTAATCCGTTGCAAGTACGGGAAAAAAAAGGAATGACAAACATACCATTCTTTAGTCATAATATCTTAACATTCAGATTTAAAATACAGCATTTAGGGTCATAGGGCATTCAAATGGGGATTCTGCTGGAGTCCACTCTATGACATAAAAAGGCTGACACTTGTCTTTTGATTAATCCATACAAGAATTGTATGCACTGTATTTGTTTTTAATGTTTAATTCTCATTTCTACACTGCCTTTCTTCCAATGAAGGCACCCCAGACACTAACGAATCATTTTTAAAAAGCCAAATAAAGCCTCAACAAAATTATACTATAAAAATACACAGAATGTTGAAACAAATAGAGCTGTTTAAAATGCTTTTGAGAGGCACATAAAATGATAACATCCTGCCCACCTAGATATTTCTGTAGCAAGTCAAGCCAAGCTCCATCTATCTTAAGGTGATGCAAAAGAAAACACCATCTCAAATCACCGCAGTTAAGGAGCTTGAACTGTTCTTGGTATGCAGAGCACTAGCACTGACCCATTTTTAGTACTAATTCTCAAACAAGTCCAAATATCCTAACAAAGATATTCCACAATATATACAATTTGCCTTATGATCCATAAAGATTAAAAGAAGTTAAGCTAATGTCAGGCTAAACATTACAAACTCACTCTAAACAGCTATCAAAATCTACTTAGTAGAACATTGCGTGATAGACATTTGCTTTCAGCTAAAAGTAAAAACTTAGTACTTTTAGGTCTGCAAACTATATAAAAGATGTGGGTTGAAATAACTAGCAGATCTAAGTATGTGAGAATGATGCCAACTATCAAAGATGGAGGGGGGAAGCTACTCATTGCCCCACAGCCCCCAATCTATTCTGCAAGCCCATTCACACTTCCTGTTTGGTAGGACATGCCTTGGCAAATATTTCACAGCCTAAACTGATGAACTGTACAGCAAAGAGTATCCTCAGATTTCAACACTATTCTTCAGGTTTTACAACCTTGGCCATGTTGAACGCTTCATAATCCTTGCCTTATTCATTATTACAGATAGAAAAATCAGACTCATCTTGAATGGCCCTGCAACTGTGAAAATGATTACACTGCTCTGTAGAAATATTAAAGTGCCTTTACAAGTTGCATTATTAGGTGTGTGTCACAGACCTAACAGTAATGTTTTGATCCCAGCGTGGCACTATGAGAAGCAATTCAGTTACTAAACATCCAGCCACTCTCAAGAGTGCTCTCTTAGGAGCAAAAGCAAATTAAGTCTAAAAAATGAAAGAAGATTGGTTAATTCACATAAGGAAAGATAATATTTCATTGATTTAACTCATTTTCCTTTATAGTTATACAGTATATGAATTAGTGTGGTAAAGAACAGCAAGAAACCCTAGAGCAGTGATGGCGAACCTATGGCACGGGTGCCAAAGGTGGCACTCAGAGCCCTTTCTGTGGGCACCCAACATTGCCCCTTCACAGCCACCTGTATTCAGGCTAAACTGCTGTATTGCCACTTCGCAGAAAAATAGTGGGTGTGGAATCACAGTTTGAGCGCTCGGTCTCTAAAAGGTTCACCATCACTGCCCTAGAGTATGAAGTTATGTTTAATGCAATGTATCAAAAAGTGTTCAGCCCATGATAGCTGTTGCCCTGCTAGCTGACAATGAATAATAAATATTAGATGGGCCCTTTATGCTTCTATCTTCATTGTTTCCCATCTCTAAAATGAGTTCTTAATTCTCCACATTTGTCTGTTCTTAGTCTCTTGCAGCACATCAGTTAGCGCTAAAGAAAGTTAACTGCCAGTGTTATCCTGATTAGATTAAACCTCTACCACAAAGATGCACTTTTGTTGACATTTTTTTTCACCACTTCCTTGATGGGAAATCTAATTACCCCTACATTCAGCTGAGAAATGAAACCTGGCAGTGGCCATCTTAACCTCAGCTTTCATTAGTCAAGCAGAAATCTCTGTGCCGAGTAAATGTAGAGCTGCCAATATGAGACAAATGGCATTTCTAAAACACCCTCAGGGATCAAGTTTCCCACCAATTCCTCCCTTTCCCAGTATGTGACTGTCTTTTAGTGGTAAAATGTTAGCACAAGCCAACAACAACTTCAATTCAGCAATCTATGGGGTTTGTTAAGGCCCCCTTCACCCAGCAGCCTCTTTCCTAGACCTACACTTCCCAGGGATCCAGCAACTATTACGGCAGGTAGATAGGCCTGCAAACCAATGGAGCAGATCGAGTGATGGACTAGGTCCCCAGAGAACTGCATTTAAATCCCTGTGGCTGTGAAAGCCACCTAAGACTCCCCATAGGCCTGCAAACCAATGGAGCAGATCGAGTGATGGACTAGGTCCCCAGAGAACTGCATTTAAATCCCTGTGGCTGTGAAAGCCACCTAAGACTCCCCATTCTTTCTTAGCCTAACCCAGTGGTTCTCAAACTTTTCTCGCCGTGGCACCCTTGTGGGCTAAAAAAATTCACAGCACAGCTACCCTTAAAGCGGTTTGAATACTTAGGGAAAGAAGAAAAAACAGTGCACACTTAATGCTCAGTTGTCTTTAATGCGTTGAATGAAACTGTTTGTATGAAATTTTCATTATTTCCTTTATGTTTATGGGACATTTAGTTAATTTTGCCCTCAGATTACTTTACTGTCGCAGCACCCCTGGCATGCTGCGGCACCCAGTTTGAGAACCGCTGGCCTAACCTACCCCACAGGTTTGTTCTGAGAATGAAATTGGAGAGGAAGAATACGTACTGAGCCCTGTTCCATCTGGAGGAAAGGCAGAATGTAATTAATTAATGAAGATGGACACTGCAGATGAAACAAAGCCTGTATGCAGATCTTCTGCCTGAAAGAAGTACTGACACAGATAAACATCTACAAATATTCCTTTTTCCAATAGTTAATACGTAACAGAATTATAATGTTAAGGCTAGTGTCACTTCTTTCATGCTGTATCTGTTTCTGGGTTAACTTTAAAGTTACAGGATGTGTGTGGCTCACTACTAAGTTATGTTTTGTACCATAGGTTGGTGCTTACAGTATTCTGTAGAGATGGGCACGAATAAAAAAAATGGTGTTTTGGTTTTTCGTTTGTCATTGAGAGGTCCGTTTTGTTTCATTTCAGTTTTTCGCGAATTTTTGGAAATTTTTTGTTTTTGTTTTTCATTTTTTTGTTTTTCGTTTCTACCCGCTTTTTCCGCGATTTTTAAAGCATTTCTGTGCAGGGGCGTCACCCAATGCCCCAGACCAGAGGGAAAACACTAAAAAAAATTGATGCTGGCAGAGACACAGTATAGACTAGGTACGCAGGGAGGCTGCAAAGACAGCGGCGGGCAAGCCATATCACCTAGTTATACAAAGGGTTTAACTTTTGGAGATAAAATTGCCTCAAGTTAAAGAAAAATCTCCACGGACATTATTTGTTGCATTCAGAGTTATGTGACATGGTATGAAACAGATAATGTCTATGGAGGGTCTTTTTTAAATGAGGCAATTCATCTCCATGCATTACATCTTTTGCATAACTATGCAACTGGACTTTGGCCAGTTTGAAATAACTTTCCACACTGTGTTTCCTAGTACTTCACCATCAGTCATTTAACATAAAATATTTATTTTGAATAATAAATTGTACAGCTTTGATGTATGAGAAGCCATAAGATGACTTAATTAGAAAGTTACTTTGTAGTAATGCTGACTCGGTGCCTTTGGACAACAACATCTAAGAAGAGTTCTTTTTAAAAATTACATTTCTTTTAGGTTTAACTGTCCTCCCTCTCCTGTCTGAAATTGCCAAGTATATTTCACAGAGCAGGTAACTGAAAATGATTTTGCAAGTGTTATATGAAAAATCCAGTTGTTAGGTGGAATGACAACAGATCTATTGACGCAATGGAACTTCCTTAATGAAATTCAGTTCATCAGTCCAGCTAACCTGCGAGTTAAATATAGAGTCACATTGCTATTCAAGATTTACAGACTGCTTAGGACAATTAATTTAAAGAATGGTACTTGTACAGATAAATAAATATTGGAATGTAGTATTTGAGTCAAGGAAAAATACTAAGAATCAGAACATGATTTCAGAGAAAACAGTACAGAGATGAAAAGGTTAACATTCTTAAAAATCTTTTCAAACCTAGAGGAAACAACTGCCCATTAAATAGATTGGAAATTTTGGGTCTAACATGAACATTTAGCTCTGTTTTGAATTCCTGCCTTTTAATTTCAGCCTCATAATTTATCAAGCAGTATTAATATATCTTCTGTTATCTTTGTTAACCACTCCATCCTTTTCATCACCTACATCCCTATATGTTTGGTCCGAAGCATACTTAAGATTGAAATGTTATGCATTTAACAGTGACACTGAGTTCCATTGCTGTTCACATGACTGGATGCATCTAAAATTTGCTGATGTATGCCCAGTAAGTTCAACACACTGGCTCTGAAAAACATGTCACAATATTACAAGCATAGTAGGATACACTTCCACAGTGCTTTGGGTGCAAAACAAAGCCTTATTTCTCTTGTCACAAACCAGATCCCTGAACAAAAGACATATTCAATACAAATTGTACAATATATCATACATGTCGTTGCTGGCATAACATTTATCAAAATGATAAGTGCTATCCCTCAAATATTTCCAAGTTAGTTAAAAACGGAAACTTCAGAACACAGCCAAATTAGCATTTCTACATAATAAGATGAGAACAAATAATGTTTTGTTCTTTCTTCCAATCACTTTAGTTTTGTTTAATAGATGGATATGGCAGGAAGCACTCTCATTTTTAACTACTACCCCCAAATTTGAGAAGCCACTTGATTCATCACAGGAGGATGCCACACTACAGTAAAAGGGTTGTTGTTTGCCACATGAAAGCCATCTGTGCCAATGCCAAATGAGAGGATTCTGATTCTCAACACTCATTATGAACATAGCTTTGCTGTTTTGCTCTTCAGGTTTACTCAGAAATATATTTGACTGCAGGGTTCTTTTTGATGTTTCTGTACCTCCATTACAACTCCCAGACCACTTTAAAGATCACAGCACTCTGACCATTATTAAAATTGTACATGGAGGTAGTCATATCCTCCTACACCAATATTTTTCAGAGAATAGTCTTCATAAACCATCTCTAGAGATGAAAACAGGACATACTTTAAGGTTATGAAGTATCAAAAGGAGAAATCTCAAGGCATTTATTGATACATTTAAGAGCTCCTTTTCTGTAAAGCAAATATATTTTTGAGGTCCCTCAGCTTTTGTTCCATTCCTTTTTTTCTTAACTCTGAGCACCGGAATTATTCAGGACTAGTACTGGGCAACATTCTTGAAATATCTTCAAGACCTCAGGTCCAAAACATGTGGCACCTTAAAGACTAACTTTCCTATTTTAATGTAACGTTCTGTGGACACATCCACTTCTTCAGATATATAGTAGCTGTGCCGTGAAAATAAAGTGGATGCTTTAGAAAAACAAGTTTGCCTCTATGTATTCACATGCATATCCAATAAATATTAGTATTCTGCAAGAATCAGTCTTTCCTCTTCTCTCTTTAACTCTCTAGCAATTATGTATCTTAATAGGCAACCATTGCTTTGTATAATGTACACAGAAGTCAACAAATATGCAACTATGTAAATACAGATGGGGATAGAACAAACACTATTTCCCTCCTATGTGTCTTACCAAGCTCCCCTTTTCCTATTAGTAACCCAATCCAGATAATCAATGTAGGTAGATATGCTTCAGTTGCTGTCTGTGATAGAGACAATGCTATCCATGAAACATACTGTTGTTACAGTTATGGGTTACTTTACATACTTTAGATGAAATGTGTCATATTACTAAAACTTGCTCTTTTCTAAGCCAGTGCTAGACAAGCCAGTGCAAAGTAAGTGAATAATGCATGTGGTAGGCAGAGAAATGCCTTAACGAATAAGAAATACTTTGCCAGAGATATTGCAGATATTACTGTTATTATCACCAGCATCATAGGTCTGGGTTCTACAACTCTAACCTCCTTCTAAAATGACTTTCAATACATATGTAAAATACTGACCATTTATTTATTTATTTATTTATTTATTTATTTATTTATTTATTTATTTATTTATTTACTTCCTTCCTTCCTTCTACCTGGCTGCCAAGGCTACTCATTGATCTGTACATTCACCCATAATGTTTAAGAGTCGTACAGGAAGTACAGATTACTGATCTTTATGTATAATAGTCAGTCATTCCGATGCAACTTTGTTCGTTTTGTATGTTTTATGGGTAGCCTGCATACTTTAATTAAACTGAAAACCGCCCAGAGACTACTTGAAGTGTATGGCACGGTATATACGCAGAACACTTTGCTTTGCTCTGCTCTATAGGTTGCCTTATTCCCAATAAGGGGATCCAAAGAGGGTCACAAACTGGGTATACATGTGTTCATAGAGCAATATGGGAACAGAACCAACTACCTTGATAGGTGATGAGTGTTCCAACACTGGAGGCCTCCAAGAGAAATTTGGACAACTATTGGGCAGATATCCTTTAATATGTATACCAAGCAGGAGTTGGACTTGATGCCCTTGTGGGCCCCTTCCAACCTCACGGTTCTATGATTCTATGGTAAGGGAAATCTCGCCAGGAGCCCTGCATTTTTTGCCTATCAAAGAACATTTTTTCACCTGGATGAACATGAGACAGAATGCTGTAGCCTTGTCCTTCCTGCTGGAGTACTGTATTTATGCTTACTGATTAACAGAAGAAGAAAAAATAGAAGCCCTGTGCATATCTGTCTCATCACATAACTTCCAAGCATGAGGAGAAACATCAGAATATGGCATAGACTGTCACAAAATCAGAACACATCTACATGCGGTATGAATTTCCCTGTAGGCAGTGAAAATCCTTATGGATCCCTGACAATTTTAATACCACACAATTTCTCCTTCTTCTGACTTTAACTCTGTTTGAGCCTCTCTGTGTTTTAAAAATAAATGGCAGGATTTCTACCAACAAAGTCATAAATTTTTTGAAGGCAAGCGCCTATATAGCAATTTCTGCCCAATGCACACTTTATTTTCAAGCAACTTCCTTTTATTCAGCTTCTGGATGTGCATAATTCCCAACAACTCTGTCTGTCTGTCTGTCTCTCTCTCTCTCTCTCTCATTCTCTCTGTGTGTGTGTGTGTGTTTGACTGGAGAACACTACTAGGAAAATCTGGAAAAGACAGGCATTTTGGAGAAGAAGTACACCTTATTTCATTTTTTGTTTTGAGAGATGCAAATTGAGAAACTGAAAATGTGGTCTGAATGAATTATCACCTAGTCCAGCTGCAGCTCCATGGAGACAAGGTCATGGGAAACAGATTAGACTGCCAAGCAAAAAATGCTTGTCACTAAACATTTGATTACAAGTTGTCTTGGCCAGAGCCAGCCTTTTACTCCTGGTCTCCGGACTCAGTGTAGATCTTTGTCACTGCACTATTACCTAGATGTTGTAATAAAAGTACAAGATGGAGCAATAATGTAATTAAGCAAGATCAACTGCAATTAAGGCTGAATTCGTACCCCAAGGCCAACTGCATGTTATGGTGAGATATTCAAGATATCACAAAAAGCATCTTCTTTTACAACCTAAAGGCAGTCTTGGGAGTAGAAGCGCTATTGATTTTATTAGGGAAGCAAAGGACCGGTGGAGGCTGCAATGTTAAATCCTTTCTCCTTTATAGGGTGAAGTTGGGTACAGCTCAGCTTTGGTTTCTAAAAAATGCAGTCTTTGCATGAGGGAGAGGAGAAAGTGAAAGACCTCCTTGGGTTTCCCTGATTGTTCTATGTCTGCTCCAACCTGTGCTAGATTGCTGTTTGTAGGGTTGGTGATGTAACCCTTCCCTTCCTATATTTCTGTCTTGTCCCCCCAAGGAAGAAGCACTTTGCCTTTGTTCTCTAGAGAGGAAAAGTGTGGCGGTGGTGCCTGTTCAAAGGTAGAGGACTGTTGATATGGTTTGGTACCCATGTTACAGGAATGGAACAGTAATGACGAGCATCGAGTGTTGGCAAGTAGACACATCCAAGAAAGTGGAATAAGGTTGAGAAATGAATGATGTGTGATCGAAGGTGCTTGCATGGTGAATTGCATTTTTAGATATTTGATGTGTGCTCCATTGAGAGCCAGCCCCCCCCCCCTCAAAACTGAGAGGTTTCAAACAACTCCATACTCAGCCTATATAAACGTGTGCTGCTGTATGCACTAGCTGCCGTTGTGACAGGGTCTTGCTGGACTCCTGTTGCACTGGGCCTCTGTTGGCAAACAGATACAGTATTTCACGTTTAATAAATCTCTCTGTGCCAGGACAGTTCTCTCTGTCTACTGGTGAATGTGTTACTTTTATTGACAGAGCCACCTGATTGGAGACAGTGGTGATGACAGGTGGGTGGCACAGGGGATGGAGGTGAGGCTGAGGCAGCAGTGACAGTGGTGGCAGCGGTGAGGACAGACACACTGATTGCAAAATAGTAAAACAGCCTGAACCATTTCACTTTTAAAAAAAACTGCCTCCCAATTTATTTAAGTGGAGGGGCCAGGTCCTGAGAGAGTTGGAGAGAGAGCTAGCGGATAGAGAAAATGAAGAACTCTGTGGAATAAACTTGAAGTCTAGGGATCAACAACATTACTGTGACACTGTTATTTTAATAAAACCTTGTTCGGGCTTGATTTGATAAAGGACCCACTTGTTGATCTTTCTCCTCCAGCACCACATTTTGAACGGATCAATTCCCCACCCCCCAAGCCAGTTTTCTTTACCCTTCAGTTTTTCACAGGGTGATTGGGAATACAATAGCATGGCAGATCGGGTCTCTAGTTCTCCAATACACACAAGTGTTCTTCTTTTTTAAGGAAAATATTTGAACAAGATTTCTTACATATGGGGAAGTGTATTCAGAGCAGCCACTTTCAGTGACAAAGGGCTGAACCCACAAGTTAAAGTGTTCCGATGCTACTGTGTGCTTACACTTCAATAGTTCTCTGAATCTGTATTACATCTACGGAACTGTCACTTGCTCAGGACAAGGGAGAGGAAAACTAAAAGCATCAAAATAGTGATGTCTTTTCTGGACTTTGTGGAACTGGCATAGAAAGAAGAACTGATATAGAGAAAAGGTGAAATGCTGCAGCCACTTCTAAATCAGATCAATGCATGCATGCCATGGAGCAAAAATCAGTACTCAGAGGCATAAAGCACAGCTATTTTTATTTAAAGAACAGGAAAATGTTTGTGAGGGGTGAGATCAGCAGCAGGGAGACGTTTCTGACCATAATAACAAGCAAGTCGTATTTATACCCTCAAAAATGTGGGTTTTTTACTGCATCTGGCACCCTACTGCCAGCTATACTAGCAAAAGTCCATTATCATTTATCTTCATTCCTAATGTTCCCACTCTTGCTAAATGTTATTTAGCTGGATACGCTCAGTACCAGGTACATATTGTATGGGATCCTTTCCAGCCTGCTCCCAACATCTTTCTCTCTCTCTAATCTGTACAGACCTATCTCTTCAGAGAAGCTTTTGGCGACCTTCTCAGTTAGGTTTTTTTTTGGGGGGGCGGGCGGGCCTCGCCGCCATCTTGCCTCACTATTTGTCTTTTGCTTTGCATTTTATTTATTTATTTTATTTTATTATTTTGCATTTTATTTATTTATTTCTTGTTTTTATTGCTGTAAGCCGCCCAGAGTTCCCGTTGGGAAGATGGGCAGGATATAAGTTTAACAAATAAATAAATAAATAAATAAATAAATAAATAAATAAATAAATAAAGCTCTGAAGGCAAACAATACTTGTATTCAGAGAAGAACTCTGAATACAACAATTAGATTATAAAAGTTATGATCTAACAGTTAGATTATAAAAATTAGATGCACATAATACGTAAAGAAGTTTAAATGCACATAAGTTCCCACAACAGACACCATTGTACCTAATACAACAGGATAATCATGGATCTTCCATTCGGCCAGCAAGTGCCTGGAAAGGGCTCTGCTACGACAACACCATACTCACATCCCAATATGACTCCAGACAGGGTGAGCCCCATACTTGTTCCTCCAGTTTCCCCACCACCACCAGCATCACAGTGACTACACCCTGACAGCCTGCTCAGCCTTTTGCAACAAGTTGACATTCTGTTTCACACCCTTTGTCCTCTGATGGACCTTATTGACAAAATATTAGTTCTCATTACTTTGTAAAGGTTCCATTTTTGGGGCCCCCCCCCCCCCCCCATAAATGAAAGCCTATAGAGTAGTTGTCCTGTTTGGCACAACTACTGCCTGTTCTTTATCTTTATCTTAATTCTTCTTCTACATTCTGCATGTTCAGGATCTGGCACTGAAAAGTGCTTAAGAGGCCAGGCCCTAATTCTTGTTCCAAGCTGCTTCTTTTGTTACCTGTTAAGCACTGCTATGCTTTATGTTAGAATAATAAATACTGCTGCCGGTCTGAATGGGATATCTGATTCCTAGTATATCTGACAAAAGCACACACCAGATAAATGAAAACAATGAGACAAGAGACCAAAAAAATAATAATCTTGTGGCACCTTAAAAGACGAACTGCTACATTTTAATGTGAGATTTTTCCAGATCAAGTCCACTTCCTCAGACATTAGCACAATTCCTGGTCACTTACTGAGTTACAAGACGGGAGAGGGGACATTCTCAGAGCACAATCAAAGATTTTCCACACGCACCAGCCGTGGCAAGCATCCAAGATGCAATGTGACCCAGCCGACTGGTAGAGAGGAGAACAGCAACAAAGCTGGTACTATAAGCTTTTCCTGCATTGGCTAAACACAACAAAGTCTTTGTGCCTCAAAAGGCTAGCACAGAAATAAAGGCAAGATTTTTAAAAAATACTAATTAGCTCCATTTGAAAAATATATATGATCAAATACCATTTATAAGTTTGCTCAGAACTAAAATGAATAATTGCATACTATCAAGCTGATTTCAACTTATGGTGATACTTTTCAGGATTTTCTAGGTACAAGAGTATTTGGAAGGGGTTTACTATTTCCTTATTTTGAGAGCATTCTGGAATTGTGCAGCACTACACAGGCTGGCTTTTCTCCTAGGAGGCATAATGATGAAGAATCAAACTCCCAACCAGATACATGCTCTCTAGCTAACTATTCAGAAGGAAGACCTAGTGAATTCGTAAGGGGCTTTATTCTGCATTAGCACCTCTATGACCGTAGTGTTGCAGTGCAATCTCATGTAGATCAACTAAGAGTGTAAATTTCACTGAGTTGAAGAAAGGCTAATCCCAGGCATCAGACTGCACACTTCATCTGTCGCCTTCTTTAAAGTAATTATGTTTTTCCGCCTGATTGGCGTACCCTTTGATAAAAACCCATTTGGGTGACAGACAATGAGACACCAATTGAGGCTGAGATGACACACGTGTTCTCTTCGCTTGTTCAGCAAATTTGTATTTGAAGTGGTGCAACCAGTGCCACAGATCAAAGGCACAAGGTGTCTATTCTGCCCTTTGCTCCTCCATGGGCATGGGAAGCAGTAGAAAGATATAAATGGAGCACGAGAAATGCACCTCACCCCTTGCCATAAATTCCTGGCAACCATGCAGGGCAAGTGCAGTCTAAAATATCTTGTTTAAAATCATCTTTATGCCCTTGCCTGCTATGTGTGTTGTGTCATTAAGTCGTTACTGACTCTTCGTGACTCCATATCCATGGAGTTTTCTTGGCAGGAATACTGGAGTGGTTTGCCAGTTCCTACTCCAGTTGCCTGCTATGCTCAAGTCCAAAAGTAATAACCTGCTTCTTCCATGGACTGAGTTTTCTGGAAGAAATGGGCAGCCCAACAAAGTTTTTAGGTTCAAATTCTATTTTAGAGACAATTCAATTGCCTTTTGTTAGCCTTCAGAGAGAGAAGACTGTGGTCCCAAACAGTTTGAGTTATGCATTTGTTTTTAATAAACAGTGCCTAAACACTTGACAAGCTTCTCTCCTGCACAGGCTAGTCACCAGTGCTGTAGTAGTAGTAGTAGTAGTAGTAGGTGGCGGTGGTGATAAATTGGTTGAGTGTGGTGTGGTGTAGTGCATAGAGCAGTGATGGTGAACCTTTTAGAGACCGAGTGCCCAAACTGCAATTCAAAACCCACTTTTTTTTTTTGCAATGTGCCAATACAGTAATTTAACCTGTATACAGGTGGCTATGAAGGGGCGATGTCGGGTGCCCACAGAAAGGGCTCCCAGTGCCCCCTTTGGCACCTGTGCCATAGGTTCGCCATCACTGGCATAGAGTGTTCAAATTCAGTGATGGAAACTCATAGCGTGTGACACTGGTAAAACCACTCCTGAAATATCCCACATTACTTGCAGACATGGGGAGGTTGAAAGGGTCATATGGGTGGCCTTATGCAGCCTATAGTACAGGAATGAGACAATCCCTTGAAGTCAACTGGCGACGAGACATATAACGTGACGGGAAGGAAGCAGGAAAAAATGCTGACGGAGGTAAAAGTGATTCTAGGGCAAGTAAGCCAGTGAATCGAGCTGACACAATAAGCACTGCAAAAAGCAAACAACCCACACCCTTCCGCAATACCCGGCCATGCTGACAGTCACTACTAAGCCCGAGGAAAAGCCACCACTGCGATCCAAGACACCTCTCCCCAAAGATATGCCCTTCCCAGTTTACGGAGATCAGTTGAAAAGGAGGAAATAAGGTCGGGGATTTAAAAGATTTCCTCCATGGAGGTGGACGGGGTTTGGATTGGGCACGAGCCTTTTATTGCGACTGGGAACGCAAGGCGATCGAGGCGACCCAATCCCGCCTGGCTCCCGAGGGGTTCGCCCTGTCGATCGTTTGCAGGGAAAAGCCCCGAGCGGCGGCACCTGAGAGACCTGCCGCCTTGACGGCCGCGCGGCGCTCGGGAGCTCCCCGGAACCCTTGGGGCGCCCCTGCTGCGCCCGCTGAGACCCGAGACTCGCCCAGTGACGGCGACGACTCGCTTCCAAGCGGGCGCCCTCGGGCGCAACTTTTCCCCGAGCCGCCGCCCGCCCGCCGCCCAAGGCAGCGCCTTAAGTTCACTGACCTGAGATGCCGCCCCCGATCACGACCACCTCGCAGTCGGAGCTCATGATGGTGGCTCCCTGTGGTGCTGCTGCTGCCGCCGCCGCCTTGGTGCAAGGTCAGGACAGGAGGGCTGAGAGAGCGCCTGCTGGGGTTGCCCAGCCTCCTGGCGAACGAGCCCGCCCGCTGCTCGGGCCAAGGCAGGAGCGGCGGTTGGACTCCCCCGCGGGGTCTCCCTGTTGGACGAGGCCCCGCCCCTCCCGCCGCCGCTGCCGCCAATCGCGCCTGCCCTCGGGGCTTGGCATGCCGGAGGAGTCCGTCGGCTCCAGGAGCCCCGCCGGCGGGGAGGGGGCAGCAACCGTGGGTGCGTTTGGGTGGGCACGGGAGGGGGGGAGGCAGAGGCAGCCGCTCGCTTGGAAGACGGCGCCAGGCGGAGGGCGCCCTGGCTGACCCGGGCAGGTGGAGGAGGCGCGGGCGGCCTCTCCAAGTGAACTTAATCGCGGCGCTTCTCTGCCTTTCGGTGCTCCTGCCCTTTGCCCGGCCGTGTCCTTGCCGGGAACCCGCGGGACTCGCTTCAGGCGGGGACCGACGCCTGCTCCCCGAGGGCTTGCGGCTGCTGGCAAGTCGGTTGCGTTCCCAACGCAAGGGAGTGACTTGAACTATTCACAATCTGTGCTGTGCTATTGAGTGAAAAAGGACGAACATATTGGAATGGATATGGCTACTTTTGCCTGCCACATTTTTTTTAATGTTAGTGGCCTAAATCGAACTGTTAATAAGTATTTAATATGAATTTAGCTATTAAAAGTTTATCTCCTCCAATTCAACATTAATTGAATTAGATTTTTAGGCTCACTGAGAGTTAACTAAATTGTTGACCTTTTTTCTATTAACTTTCCCACATCTGAACAAGATTGCAGTTGAAAGAGTCTAGTAGAACATCAAGAAGCAAAAAACGAATCCATGGGGAAACGATGTAAATGCAATGTTGACAATAAAGAAATCAGAATTATTAAAAAGGTTTTCTGTTCAGCCCTTCTGTTTTGTTCCAAAATCCTAAATAAAGAATATCTGATTAGAGCAAGGCTTACCCCACTACCCACCCATTCCTGTTCTGTTCCTTCCTTCTGAACAGTAGAATTTTTTTGTCCCTTAGAAGCTTACTTTGAGCTACTGGATGGATTTCAGATGATGGAATAACACCTGTATCAGTGATATAATGAAGGATTTTTTTTTAAAAAAAGAGCTCCTTATTGTACAGAGTTCCTTTATACTTTCTCACTAATGGGATTTTTAAAGAAATATTAGCTCATTAAATAACACTCTGCTACTCCATCATACCACCTAGGAAATATAATTGCAGGGCTGACTTTTACAACTCAGAATATTTAGGATCACAGTTCCCGGGACAGCCATAAGCCCTGCTATTTTCTACTATGAAGATGTGTCTCCCTTTTCTTCATAAGTATCATGATCGTTTCCACAGAGATATCTCTCTATTGCACTTTAAATTCATTAATCTTGATTGCTTATCACAGATGAGTTGCCTCAAGAGAACCTTCAGGTAGAACTGCCGTTACTAACGCTGCCAAGAGAAGACCTCTTCCTTAATGTATGATGGAGTTTTATTTTGCAAATACTCAGCATTTGTGATAGTTGCTTGTGCCCAGTGTGTGGGTGGACCATGGGATATGTCGTCTATCACAATCATCAGCGTAGCCTGCTGCCTTGATTAAAGCATAACTTCCGCAGTGAAGACAAACCAGATCTTTTTGTTTCAGCAATTTATTTACATATACATGGTTTATACAGCTAAGTAACTTGATATCCAAATTCAGCATTCAGCAAAGTAACTTTCCAACCGTCAAGTTGAAGAACATCTAACATGGGGATCCAGTTTGCCTACAGCAATACAGCATCAGCGTGAACAGCCAACTTCCAAACCTTCCCAGCTTTGCAAAATCCCCCTTTTCATGTGTTCCTATGTCCAGTATATATAAAATCGCTATCCAATCAGCTTTGCTACTTTGTACCCCATGACTTGGCACATTTAACAGAGCATTCTGAGCCTTCACTCTTGTGCCTGCCGTTTCTTCTCTCTGTTTGCTTCTGAGACCTTGAATCTCTGGCTTCCTGCCAAGGTCACTTAGGCGTACTGCCTTCTTCACAGGTGTCTTGTATTAAACTTTACTTTGAAACTTCACCCCAGCATGAATATGCTGACAGCTTGTTGTTCACAACAATAGCAATAGCAATAACAATTCAAATGCCACAGTACAGCTCAATATCCCATTCACATCCTTGTCTTCTGTGTTAGATGATAGTGACTTGTTTCTATGCTAGTTAAGTACTAATAATTAATAAATAAAGGATGTAATGTTATATCTAGATATCTGAAAGTAAGCCCCATTGAACTCTGTGGAGCTTGCTCTGAGTAGACACATAAAATATTGGCTATAAATAACATAATACTCTATCCAGAAGCATTCAATTTAAAAGAATAAATCAAGGAATTGAATATTTAACACTGTAAAACATGATTTGATTGAAGTAGTATAAACTACTATAAGCCCCTTTTAAGCAGATAATCTACTCTGGGAACAGCAGGCCCCATCCAAATGATGTTGCTATAATTGCACGAAGAGATATAGCACAAGCAGTTAAGGGATACAATGCAAAGTCTGATCAAATAATATAAGACAGCCTTCGCAGAATACAGATGTATTAAAGTACAGTGGACCCTCATATAACAAATGGTTTGTATAACATAAAATCTGTACAACATAAAAAATTCTGGAGATAGGGGAAATTTGCTTAACAGAATCACCTATGGGGCAAATCCATACAACATAAAAATGGTTGTGATTAGGGATTACTCCATTTTCAATGAATTCCTATGGGAAATTTGTATAAAGGAAATTTTGCTTAATAGAATTTCATTTGGAACAAATTAATTCCTTTATACAAGGTACCACTGTATGTAGTTCAACTATAGATGTTGAGGTAGCAACAATGAAAAGCTTTTGTGAAAATGTCCAGGAAGAAAATGATCCTACCTTAAAACCGAAAATGCCAATAATCATGGGTCACTGGGATCAAGAAGTGGAAATAAAGTGTAATAAACATTGTAGAAGTTTTCTGAAGTCAGAATGAAGCAGACAAGTAGCATATATATTGTGAAGTCAGCAATTTGTTTCATGCCTCGGGCAGCCTAAAAGATGGCTCTTATTATGCAAGCATTACTGAATATTCAATATAAAAACCAAATAGACTACTTGACTGAAAGCAAAGGATAGATAACCTCTGTCTCTTAAAAAAAATAAAAATAAAACCAAGAGTGGACTGTAGCACAGACCATGAAAGGTTAATATCCAGAAGTACGGTAAATCTAAAGAAGAGCCCTCAAACAATAATTTGTCAAAAATCATAATATTCCAAAAGAATTTATAGACCGTGAAAACAATACGTGAAGAACAGGTCTGTATTGCTAAACTCAACCGGACCTGAACCAGAAAAACTGTGGACTGAAACCAGAAGCATAATCAGGGAAGGATGTAAAATATTAATCTAATCAAAAGAAAAGAAAAGCCACAATGGATAAGTGATGAAATTATTTAACAACACACTAGGAGTAAAAGCAAAGATTGGCATAAACAAGGCCAGAACCTTAAGGGGAAATAATAACGGTGATAAAAAAAGCATTTAAAATGTAAAAAGCTAGTGTTGTGTCCTGTCGGATGAACCCTCCAGTGAGCACCCTAGAAACCAGGATTGCCATGATTGTGGGGTTGCCTAGTTCATGTAACAGAAATCATGTCTGCAGTAAAAACAGTTGGACGTAAAACAGCACTTCTGCTTTATAGTTGCATTTTCCCCTTCTTAATTTGATATACTGTATTCCTATACAAATTTAGCCTTACAATTTAATGAAAGTTTTGATTATATTATGAGTACTTTGTAGGATATTAGACAATTGCCTACGTTATGTGTGTGTGCAATTTTTTTCTTTATTTAACATGGCCAAGGTTCTAGATTCCTTTACAAGCCTCTTTCCCTGCTGTATTGTTTCTGGGTGAAGGCTAATTGGTCTCGGAAGTGTACGTTCTATCTCTTTTGAAGATAATGCCTGTTTTCAGAGCAGCATTTTTAGTGTGTCTGAAGATTTGAGTTGCAATCCATAGCATGTATTTATTTACAGTATTTGATTTCTATATCACACCATCTGGCACAAGTGCCACTCTGGGCAGTATACAAAAATTTAAGTTAAATACAACAAACAATATCAAACATAAAATGAAACATAAAACAAGCATAATAGTCCACAGCTAAAATCAAAATCAAAATTATAGACAATAATAGAATCCAAGATGTTCACACTGAAGTAAATTTATTATAGTATTTCACAATATCCTTTGTTTTGTTTGTTTTATTTTTTAACATTATTTGCAGCATCAATTTGAATAACTGATAAGCTTTTTCCTGCACGACTAACCATATGAATGGTAAGGTAAAGGTAAAGGTTCCCCCTGCACGTGCGTGCTAGTCGTGTCCGACTCTAGGGGCAGTGCTCACCTTTTTATTCAAGCCAAAGAGCCAATGTTGTGGGAGCCCATGGCCATGTGGCTGACAGCAAGGAAACACCATTTTACCTTCCCGCTTTTTATGGCAATACCTATTTATCTACTTGCATTTACATGCTTTCAAACTGCTAGGTTGGCAGGAACTGGGGTCAACAGCAGGAACTCATTCTGCTGCATGAGACCCAGGATTCAAACCGCTGAGCTGCCAACTTTGTAGTTGACCGTTTTCAGTGCTCTAGCCCGCTGAGCCACAACGCTCTTGTAATGAATGGTAAATTACTTCAAATATGTTCAAAGTGCTTTTATAGAGGGCTGGATGGGTGCAAGGCTCAAACTGATAATATGTCACAGGTCAATCAATAACTGGCTTAATCAGCACATGTGATAACAAATGAGTTCAATAGCCCATTCAGAACCATCACTGCAACTGTGTGGGAAACTGCACAATTATGCAAAATGGGAATCAGAGGTTACATTATATACTGACATTCTTTTTTCTTTTTGAACCCACTAAATCACATAATGTGCTGGTATTTTAGACATTTTTCAGGAGGTAAATAACAGCTAGGCCTCCTTTGCTTAGAGGCTTAGAGTAGGATCACAACTTAAGGTGGATGTGCATTTCTGCAACTTTTATAACATTGTCCCTCAAGGCATGTAAATCTTTCAGTGCTGTTTGTCACAGACATCAGACAAGCAGAGACATCCATGGTATCTCCCACTTGAGGGATTGCAAGACAAAAGCATTCATAATTTGCCAAATTAGAATCAAGCAAGCTTGTGTAAGGATAAGCAGACAGGATTTTCTTCCTAGTTGGCTGGAGAGCTCAGTTTGAGAGTTCCGCACTGTGCCCGTTCGTGTAATCATGGGCAAGCTGCTCAGTCCCAGGACACTCCAGAAGAAGAAAATGGAAAACCACCTTGACTGCTCTTGGGGAGTTTCCTATCCCCATGGCATGCTATTCTGTGAAGCCTTAGTTGATATCCGGAATGGGGGAATCACAAAAACCATTGACAAGATTGCTCCTCAAGTCTCTTCCCACAGAGGAGAGAGTCAAACTGGCCCCTTGGTTTACTAGGAAACTAGAAGGGATGAATTAAGAGGGACACAGACCAGAGTGACAATGGTGGAAAACTCAGAATGAACCTGTCCAAACACAAGCTAGGTCCCACTGGAAGGCTTCTTCTGTTGCAGTGCTAGCAGTCATTCCTCTCTGCCACCATTGCAGCTGCACAGAGTCTCTGGCAGAGCATTTTTGAGTGATCCAAGGGCCTATTACACCAGGAAGGAAGAGAATGCAGAGCTGTTACAGCCTGATCAGCGTCAATAATGGACTGGATGAGGGTGAATAAACTAAAGTTTAATGGAGACAAAACAGATGTGCTGTTGATGAGTCAAAAGGCAGATCACAACCTGTGCTGGGTGGGGTTCCATTCCCCCATAAAACAAAGGTGCACAGCTTGGGTGTGCTCCTGGATTCAGCTCTGAGTTTGGATGCCCAGTTTTTGCCTGTGGCCAGGATTGCATTTGCACAATTGAAACTAGTGTGCCAGCTGCATCTGTTCCTTGAGAGGTATGATCTAGCCATGGTGAGACATCTTAAGTTACATCCAGACTGGATTATCATGTGTCTAGGAACACACACACACACACACACACACACACACACACACACACACACACAAAATAACTAACTAACTAAATACATAAATAGAAAACCCTGAAAATGGTAACCATGTCAGACTTGACTTGACATCACATTTCTTCTTCTTCTTCTTCTTCTTCTTCTTCTTCTTCTTCTTCTTCTTCTTCTTCTTCTTCTTCTTCTTCT
>JAHTLZ010003399.1:10419396-10433468 GCA_023846285.1 Phrynocephalus versicolor | reverse complement strand
CCTCCTCCCCCTCCTCCTCCTCCTCCTCCTCCTCATCATCATCTTAAGGGTGTACTGCTATTACAAGCATACCTTGGTTTACAAATGCCTCAGTTAATGTAATTTTTGGTTTACGAAAGGAAATTCATTGAAAATAATGCCTTGGTTTAATATATTTTTTTAAAAGTGAGTTTCCCCAGGATGCATCGCACCCTCATGCATTTCTGCATAAACTACAATTTTTTTGCAATACAAAATGTCTAGGGAACGCATTAAATTCTTAAACTAAGGTATGTCTATGTTTTCTTAAGGGTGAATTGCTTCTACATGCCAATTTGTGTCTTACCTAGTAGGACCTTAGTGGTGATAGCTGGCATGGCAGAGTATCATTTTTTTAAAAAAAAATTCTCCTTGGTTTTATGCCTGGAACAAAACATAACTATTCCCTGTAGAGGAAAAGAAAACTGGATCAGGAAAAAAATATGAAAAATGTCAGCAGTTTGCCTTCACCTCTTTGTATTCTTGCAAACCTGTAAAGGCTTTAAGCAGTTGAACTATGATAACAGTAGCCTTAAGAGGCTCAAAATCAAACATGGGCCCAAACATGACCAATCATTAATCTACACCTGTTTGAAATGTTTTACAGTAATTTTGTATACTGTCTAAAGTATTCATAATGAGGAGCCTTGTCGTGCAGTGGTTAAACTGCTGTACTGCTGCCAAAAATGTGCCAGGGTCAATCGTGACTCAAGAGCCAATCCCAGGTAGCCGGTTCATGGTTGACTCATCCTTCTGTTCTCTTGAGGTCGTTAAAATGAGTACCCAGCTTGCTGAGTGGGTGGGGGGGTGGGGTCAAAGTGTAGCCTGCATAATTAAGTTGTAAACCGCTTTTTGAAGCCCAACCTGGGGAGAGATCAAGACCTAAAGATTTGCTTCAGACTGAAGACCTGAAGTGTACCTAGTGATTCCTTAATTTAGTAATCTTTTCCCTTTCATTGCCAACCCCAAGGCCATAACCACAGACTGCATATAAAATCCCCTGTGCGGTGTCATTTGATATTGGGAAGAGGCAAGATTAGAATGACTTGAAAACTTTCAAGTCCAGACCTTTCGGACCAATACAGCTGAATGTGTAAATCCCTTAATACAAGTCATTTCAATGATACAACATTCCCACCACATAAAAGCTTGCTAAGCGTGTACTTCAGGTTTGGAAATTATTTGGAATCCAAAGTGAAGCAGGGCTATTTGTCCGTTTTTGAGCCAAACCAAAGGAAAACAGGGAAGCCTGAAGTAAGCACTTGAATTGAATTGGGCCTCTCTGAAATGCTGGATACATTTTTCTTGTTTTCTTTTTGGCAGGTGGATATCACATTTTACATTAGACAGTAATTTAGAATCTGATTGACAGATTGCCAGTGTGTGTGAATGTGCTATGAATACCCTGATTGTTCTGTACAGACTTTGAGTAGATTAGACCATATTAGGATTAGAAATAGGACCTAAACTATCTCCCCCACCCTTATTTTGTACTTTTTTTTAATGCCACCTGCTGGCTTCTATTATTGCAGTTCTTTGTGTTTTTATTTTCTTTTACTGTGTCTGCCTAGGTTTGTTAGGAGGTTGATGATAAACATTACACCGAAGGCAACAAGAGGGTGCTGCACTCATTTGGACAGAGAAGCTACTGACTACGAGTGAGTTCGAGGTTATTCCTTCCATCTTCAGCAAATGCTTTTGTTGAGTAAATTGCACATTTCCCAGCAGGAAAAATGGGAGGGAGGGAGGGAGGGAAGAACTGACTGGTGGAAGCCTTGTCTGCACAATGGGGGTCAAGCAGTAATTGTAAGGCAAGTAATTTTGGTTCAAATCAAAGCAACCTTGATTCATATAATAGTCCAGCTATGCCTTGCAAGCAGTAATTTATTTCCACGACAACAATGTCCACTTTGCTCCTCACTGGACCAAGATATGATTTCTCTTTTCCCTTGAGGTTAATATGGTCTCACTTTTATTAAATAATGAACTCACCACAAGCCTCTTGAAAAAAAAACTGTGGATTGAAAACACTGACCTGCATGGATATTGCAACATAGCAGGAACACCAAATTTTGAAATCTAACTCCACAAAGATACGGCACTATCATGGAAGTGCAGACATGTTTGGGAGGACACTCCAGCCCTTCATACATATCTCAGGAATGAGGAGAAATATATCCCTTCCCACCAACAAAGAGCACTACACCAGAATAAAATCATTAATGTCCTATAGCACGAGAAAAATGCAAGAAACGTGTTTCTCTTCACTCGACCCTTGGAAGAAAGAGATGGGGAAAGGACACTCTACATTCATTCCCACACTCTATGACTGGAAGCTTATCAGGGTCAAATCAGTTGCTAAAATTAGCACATCATTAGAAGAAAACAGTGTTTCAGCCACTATGATTTTGTGTGTAACTGACTGAGTAATCAGGACGGATGCAAACCAAACCATTGTTCAACCCCTAACGACCAATGGCAAGACAAAGCAAACTGATTTGCTATCTAGCAGATAGCATAAAAGGTTCTGTGATCATGATGACCTGAGAAATTAGCAGTTTTTATCAGTGAGCTTTTAATAGAGTCAAGTTTGGTTTCTCCAAGCAAGGAACTCAGAAGGGCCAACCCTGCTTAGCTTCCGAAATCAGGCGAGATTGGATGTGCTTAGGACATCTAGGCAGCTACCTGAAGTACTTACCAGTGTATAATATGTGTGCATTATATTGTGCCATTCAGTCCTGCTTACAGTATGCAAAACTTGATCCTTTGGAATAGAGCAGATCTTGCTTCAGACAGATGGTCAAGTCCTACAGAACTGAGACAAAATTCTTGAACCCCCTAAAACCTTAAGTGAGTAGCCAGTGCAGTGTGATGGTTAGTGATAGAGTAGGAGCAAGAAGAGTTAAATTCTTCACTAGCTGGCTAATTCACAAGATGACTTTGGGCTATGGTCCCCCACGCTCACATACTGCCTATGTAGTGTAGTTCTTTGGGGTTTGGAGTGGCACTTAAGAGGGTTTCCACTAGCCCATGAGACCTGGATATTTACCTGACATAGCTGTTGAGATGGAGAAAAGGAGAGCCATACATTTGTTGAAGAAACAATAGGATCTGTAATATGTAAGATAAGACAATTTTTGTTGAGTGAGCATAGGGAGAGGTGAACGGTGTATTCCTTCTTAAACTCTTGTAGGAGCTTCATTCGACAGCTGTATTGTCTTTGTTTCCATTCACTGGAATCTCCTTTGACAGGAGGCAGCATGTGGGAACTTGAAGAAGGTTGCATTGCATTCTTATGCCACCCCCAGGGTCCTGCATTGACTTGCTGCAGGCTCTAACCCTCAGACCTTTTCCAGAGCCCATTCCAAGGCTAGCAAAACCAAGCTCTCCAAATGCTTCCAAATCCAACTTCTATGGATCACGATAAGGAAGCTGGAGCATGGTTGACCCAGAACAGTGCTTTCTCAGTCATTCAAGACCTTTATTGGCATCAAACAAAAGGATAAACATTGCTTTCTCATCTCTTGTACCCCAAACCTTCTCCCTTGTTCCTGGTATGTTGATGGCAATATCTGTACAAAAGCATTAATGGAGACATATTAGAGATGAGAAATGGTAATATACTCCCCCCCCCCAGTCATTTTAATTTATCTGTACACTCTGCACAAGACCAGAAAGTTGACATTCTGGAGAAGAAAAATTACACGACAAGAATCCAGAGAGAGAGAGAGAGAGAGAGAGAGAGAGAGAGAGAGAGAGAGAGAGAGCAACTATCTAATCTGCTCTGCAGCATCCATACATTGGGTGGCAGCTCCCATTAAATTGGGAAGACATTTGTTCATTTGCCAGGCCCACCCATGTCAACAGTCTGGCAAATATCGATTCGGGATGATGGGTGAGTTGGAGCTCTCAGCGTGTTTAGCAGGACTGGGTTTAGCAAGTCCGTAGTAGTCAGAGCTGGGATAAAAATATATACATACAGTATGTTTAATATCCATCTCAGTGGTCTCAATATAAGCCAATAAAAGTTCAGTTTCTTCAACCATTATCAAATGTAAAATATTTTGTTATATCTGCTGTATTCCCAGTTACATGTCCTTTCTAACCAAGCAGGGTTAGCAAGGCCATTGGTGATTAGAGACACTTGTTATTAAGTTGTTCATTATCTGTAGCCTGGGATTAATTTAGCCACCAGTCATTGTCACTGATTAGAGAACAATGTTTCCTGAGAGGGGAACTGAATATCAAGTGTGTGTGTGTGTGTGTGTGTGTGTGTGTGTCAAAAGTCATTGTCATATAACTCCCCCTGCAAATTTGTTTATCTAGTTAATTAGGCTGTATGGTTAGCATGCGATTGGTTATTGAGGTTGTGTTTGCCTATGTTTGAAAAAGTATTTTGCCTTTACTTTTGAATTGGTGAATTTGAAGACAGTGGCTTGGTTTGTATCTTTTGTTTGTTTGTTTGTTTGTTTGTTTGTTTTTGATTTTTTTTTGGGTCTGGGATATGTAGCGCTGAAAGAGTGTTGCCAGGAGAAACAACATTGTAAGACAAGAAGATAGAACATGGTCTGGGATGTGCAATCTGACATTAGTTCACATCACTGAGGAATTTTGAAACTTCTATTTCTCACCTCTAGACAATAAAACAGGAAGCACATTTTTTTCCTTGTCTGTTCAAGGTCTCTGCAAACAGCTCTGGGAAAAACCTGTGTCCTTTTCCTTCCAGAAGCAAGATATACACACAGCATACGGACGTAAATGTTTGACTGATAGTTTAAAAAAGACAAACCATCCCCTCGGTGCTTCCATTCCTGGCAACAAAGCAGCTGCTGCTGTTCTTTTGTGAAATCTGCATTAAAGAATTATTTTTGGTTAACTTATCTCAAAATTTGTTTTTGACCTCATTGCCCAGGACAGGTATCAGAAAATACCTCACCTTGTAGAAGAGGCATATTTCCCTACCTCCTTCACATCCCTCTATGAAACCAACAATACAGATAGCTGAGATTAACCTGCACCTATTATGGAAACTACTGTATATTATTTAAATGTCAAGGATGGTGATGATAGCTAGGTTCTCCAATGCAGGGTGACAAGTGAAGTTCTGAGTCAATATTGAACACTAGCAGAGTGGAAGATCAAAGGCATTAGCTTTCCAGAGGGCTACATGCCCTTCTTGACTGGATAAAGCTTGTTTTGACATTACAGCACAGAGCATCTTGGTTAATGGATGAAAAAGGCAGAGAGAGAGAGAGAGAGAGACTTCAGAACAAGGGCTTTAAAGATCCTGTCAATCAATCATAGCTGCAAGCTCTTTCTTGAATATGCTGAACCGTTATCTGTTATGCTATCCACGCAAATACTAGAACCCATGGTGTTACTCTTGTATGCTTCCAGGAGGGAATGTAAAAGAAACTGGCTTTAAAAAAAAACTTTTATTTGAAAGACTTTTAGAAATGCCAAGCTTTCCTGCTGTATGTTTATATGTGAACACCAAACGTGACACTTACAATGGTTATTAACCCAACCAGGCACACACAATCTGGATCAGATTCCTTAGTTGTATTTTAAAAATTAAATTTCCAGCACAGTTCATGGGGGAACAATCTCTTTAAATGTTAAAGACAGCTGCTTATGCTTTACTTATTCAGATATTCTAATTCAAAGCACTGTGTGTAATATACAGTAATCCTACTAGTGAGCAAAGAACTATTGGGAACACATATTCAAATCAGAACACGCGTTCATCTAATGCAGAATAGTGGTCACTGACTGGTAGTAAAATCTCCAATGTTATTATCCGGAGTCTCTCTCTTTTTTTCAAACTAAGAGCACAGTTACATTACTAACCCTCTCTATTTAGTCTGGGCTTCACATGTTTTAAATCAATATTTAAAATGGTGGTGAATACACCACACACTGCTCCAACCATCAAGTGGGAGAGGCTGTGGAAGGGTAGACTGAATGAGAGAAATGGGGAAAGGGTAGAGGAGGTACCATCATGACAACCACGGCAGCACTGGCTGCAGCAGTGGTGCTAGTTAAGTTGCCACTACAGCTAGTGAAACACTTACTGGCTGGTAAGCCAGTAAGGGGAAGCAAGTGCTAGCTGTTTTTAATAGCTGGGTTAAAAGTTTCCCTAGGGAACATACAGAGTGAGTCAATTACTATATGTCACTTGACTTAAAATGAGTTTAAACTAACCACTAAATATTCCAAACTACTTCACTAATGTTGTTGCTGTCGTTGTGTCATTACAGCCATGACCGATTCTTCGTGACTCCATGTCTTGGCAGGAATACTGGAGTGGCTTGCCAGTTCCTACTCCAGGCACCTACAGCACTGGTGTTCCTTGGTTGTCCCCCATCCAAGTACTAGCCATGCCCGACCCTGCTTAGCTTCCAAGCTCTGGCGACATCGGATGTGCTTAATATAACCACACTCTAAAGTGGGATTGACCCAAGGATTACTGGATAAAAACCATTTGTTCTGCCACTGAGATATAGGCTGCTTTCACATGACCACTAAAATCCACAGGAAACTTTGATCCGGATCACGTGGTTGATGTCACAGTTCAGGAGATCCCATGGCCGTGTTTTGAATATCTGCAACCATTCTGATCCCACAACTGAAGAACCACAGCAAAGACACCATGACGGGGGTGAAATGGTTTTGGTGCGGATTTTCCATGTTCCCATGGACTCGAGTAACAGTTTAAAATCCGCATCAGAACAGCGACAATGATTTTACCACCTCGAGACCAGGTACTTGTAAAATGCACTGGGTCGTGCTTAAGTGGGTGTGATCGCACTTTATTTTTTTTTAAAAAGTCCACTGCTCATGGGGAAAAGATATTATGCTCCACGTCTGCGAGCACTTTGCAGTGGATTTTAGTGGTCATGTGAAAGCAGCCATAGATGTCCATGGAATCATCTCCATATGGTAAGTGGAGAGGTGCCTAAGATCACCTGGTTAGTTCATAGCAGTGATGAGGCACACTGTGGCAGAGATGTGGTCCATCTGCCCCTTTCTGACTTTGGTATAACCACTTCCATAGTACTGAGTGAAATGAAAGTACCTTACATTATGGTAAATGGTAATTTTGTGTGAGAAGCAGAAGCCTGCAACCTCACTCCTCCTAGCATCTGTAAAACAGTACCCCTGTGCCAGTCTTTGCCTGATGCTGTCCCAAAGAATACATATATGTACATAGCATGCCTAAGCAGAAGACAAATGAAAGAAAAATAAAAGACAATGCCTATAACAAAAGTGCACCATTATGAACCCTTGAAAGCTGAACAACCACACCTAGGCTTCACGCTACATTGATCTGAAAAGCAGAAATGGAATTGTATGTTTAAGTGAACCAATTAAATCAAAGAGATCTAACAAGGTTGTACTGGAACCTTCCACATTTGTATTCAGATGAACAAGAATGCTTGAAGGTCCATTAATCTTTCCAAAAAGGGGCTGTACTTGTATGAGCATTTGATTTGAACATTTGCTCAGCACCTTCTACTTCCTTCAGGCTTGCTGCAAATCAGATTTTCAAACAGCTAGTTATAGGTACCTGTATGTATCAGCAAGTAGTTAGCAAGGAGAATGGTTATTATTATTGAAAAGTAAGGTAACAAGTAGTTACAAAGATATTTTAAAGGTAATAACTAATGTTTTATATTTACTTCCAAATGTTACTTTTAAGGAATTTGTGATAGGATATTTTAAAGTTGCATCCTATTTCCTTATCTAGCCTAACTGGCAAGGGAAGTATTGTTTTGTTTTGTTTTGACTTGCATTTTTTAAATGTGAAGGTGGAACATTACAATTGACCATCATATACTGCAGAACTAGTCCTTTTCTGGTGTGTGGATAATGTCAAGAGAACATATTATAGGCAACACAACAGAATACTATTGGAGGTGGAAAAATTATGGTTATAATAGTAACATTGTTTCCTTGAAAGAAGGATTAAACAAGGCCCTTTAAAAAAGGAATCTCAATTTCTCCTAGAACATGGATGTCCAAAGTCAGGCCCGGGGGCCAAATGTGGCCCATTTTCAAATTCCGAGTGGCCCACAGCCTCTTCTCCACACCGGCTCAGCCTGTTATGCATCCCCGCCAGCTGACCCCTCCCCATTACGGATGGAGGCATCAGCTTGCGGTTTTATGGTTTGCCTGCCCTCCCTGCCTCTGTCCATCCCCCCAGCCACCTGCCCAGCCTACCTACCCCCAGCTCCATTGCTGCAGCATCCTCCCCACCTCCTTGCATGTCATAGAGACTTGTCCAAAGTCCAGCCTGGGGGCCAAATGTGGCCGAATGGTCACCCCTCACACATTTTCACCTCACCAAATCTGGCCCTCCTTGCCAAAAGTTTGGACAGCCTAACTATTGCTAGGACAGATAAAGCAGGATAAACAATAAGTACTCATGGAGGGTGTGGTGACTCAGAGGACTAGGGAACTGAAAAGGTCGGCTGCAAAGTCAGCAGCTTGGCGGTTCGAATTCCAGCTGCCGCGCAGTGGAGTGAACTCCTACTATTAACCCCAGCCAACCTAGAAGTTTGAAAGCATGTAAATGCAAATAAATAAATAAATAGGTACCACCGTAAAAAGCGGGAAGGTAAACAGTGTTCTGTGTAGCCATGCCAGCCACATGGCCTCGACCTTGCACAACACTGGCTCTTTGGTTTGAAAACAGAGATGAGCACCGCCCCTAGAGTTGGACATGACTAGCACGCATGTGCAGGGGGAACCTTTAACTTTTTTTTACTCCTTTATTCCTCCAAGGATTTCTTTCATGGTAAAAATGACACAAAGGTGATTTGTCTACTGCAGTTGATTTGGGAATACAGCACTTGTTTCAGTCACAGGTGCAGTAAGAAAGGACATGTTTTGGAGGCCCTAAAATGCTAGTGATTAACATTTGGAGCTATTTCTCCTTGTCCTTGTAACCTTTTGACAACCATGCTAGCCAGATTTCTTATTTTGGCATTTAAACTTAGATCTTGGACTTCATTCTATGGGTCTCGGGCTTTTTCTCTGAAATTTTAGGGAATGAGATGCTGCTGACCTGGCAATCTTCTCTTGGTCTCGGGATCCATAATGAAAGGGAAAATATTTTCAAATGTGGTGCTGGGGGAAATAAATGGTGGACTGCCAGAAAGATGAACAAGTGGATTTTAGATCAAATTTTAAACCTCAACTATCTTTTTAGGTTAAAAAAAAGTTGAAGCTGAGGCTGCCCTACTTTGGGCACATCATGAGAAGGCACGTCTTGTTTCTGGAAAAGACAAGAATGCTGGGAAGCAAGAAAAGAGGAAGGACAAATATGAGATGGATTGACTCCCTCAAGGAAACCACCAGTTTGAGTTTCTAAAAAGCTGAGGGTGACCATTGAGGACAAGATATTTGGAGAGCATAACTTTCAGTCTCCCAATGTCACCTCCAGTCTACACTTCATATTAGTATAGCTATTTTATTTCATATATTTTACCTTTTGTTTTTGCATTATCATTATAATTTTTGGTTGCATTGTTATCTATTGCTTGCATTTCAATGTTGTAAACCGCCTGGAGTTCCTCCGGAAGATAGCAGTATATAAATTCATAAATAAATATAAATAAGTAAATAAAAATCTCTCCCAACAAAGTCTGGGAGGCAAACCCTTGGTAGCATTACTTAGGCGGTTACTTCACGTCTGTTTTGTCTCTGTTAGTGTTGCACTTAGAAGCGGTACAAAAAATGTTACTTCACGTCCGTTGCACAACTACTGAAATTTGTCTCAACCACGCCCCTAGAACAGCTGCTAAGTGCGACCATAATGTACCTGGTTCTGGGGTAGGGTTTTTCCTTGTCACTCTTTGTTCCCACTTTCTGTTCTGAGGCAAGACACCATGTAGTAACGACTGTCATGCAACAAAACATTTGTTTCTCTCAGAAAACTGTCAGGTTTTTTTACTTTTCAGAACCGAAATATCAAAAAAGAATTTTTTAAGCCCCCCTCCTCAAGGAAAAAGGAAGCTAGACAAATTCAGTGTTTGTCACGTACAAGACCATGAGGTAACACTTGTAACGAGACAAGTTATCACGACCGTGGGAACACTGAAACAGGGACAAAACTACGTGATCGCAACCAATGTTGTCACGGCACAAAACTAGTCACAGAACAAAGGACGCGAAGTAACCGCCTTTTCATTTCCCCATTGGATCTCCCCATAGTTGGGAGTTTTGTTTTGTTTTGCTTTGCTTTGTCTTTCTCTTACACATATTCCATGCTGCTATTGTTGCTCAGGTGTTTGTCCCTTTTGGTATCACAGCAGCACCGCTTTGATGGTATTTCAAAAGCCTTGATTCTGATGTCTCAGGAAGTGTGAGGCTGCTCAGTTGCAACCCTAGGAACAAGAGAAAGAGGGAAAGGCATGTGCAGATCCCTGCTGAGCTCAGCTCTGCTTGCAAGCATTTGAAACACCCCTAATCCAGCTTGTTCTCTTTTGCCACTGCACCAAAAAAAAAAAAAAATCCTTAAGAGTGCCACGTACAAGATATGCTAATTGCAACTAATGAACAGCAGAGAGAGAAGAAAAAGGTTGAAGTCCAAGAACTGGATCAGTGAACACTGTTAATTCATTAGTGGACAGTGCTGACTATTTGACGCCTGAGTGGGCAGGAAATGGCTGTAATAACCCTTATTTCATATTTGTGCCTTTGACTGGAAAAAAACCCAAAATTTACTCTGAAAGAGAGGTGCATCTTACATAATTAGCCTAAAACTCAATAACTCTTCTAATAAATGAATGCTGCCAAGATCAGTGAGATCTCCTTCACTAGATAATAGCTTTTTGCTTTAATATGCCTTCATTAAGGCGGGTTCTTGAAATGTAACCAAGGGGCAAAAGGAATGCATGCTGAGTTGAGATTGCAAAACATCATATGTTACCATTTTACAACTCTACACTTCAAAAGCTCTTCCTAAAATATTTTATGAGGTTTTCAGTTAAAGAAAGAACAAAAATTAAGATTGGTCCCACCAAAATTAGCAGAAGCGTATGTAATCTTAGCAGGCTTCCCTTTCAGCTTTAAAAGAGTTAACCAACCATTATAGTCAGCCACAAGTACTGGTCACATCCAGATTGTTTAAATAAGTTCATATTTTACTTCTTCAAAGGGGCTTGGTTTACTCGGATTCTTGTTAATAATGGGCACAATCCAGCTAAATCCTATCAGTTTCAGTTGAAAAAATTTAGGTGCATGCATCACCTCCCATTCAACAGAAGGACTTAGAAAGTGCTTGAACACTGACTGGATTCTGGTTGCCCAACATTTTGCTTATGTGGGCTGCTATAATTCTAAGGCATCCACAGATCAAGCTTTTGTGGAACAGGGAAATACTGTTTCACTCTCATGCGTGAGAATGGGGTGATTTGCTACAAGCTTACACATTGATTCAAGAAAGATTGTTGCACTGCCAGGATCTCAGTTTCGGATGTATGCTTGTGCTAGCCCAATGGTTCTCAACCTGTGGGTTGTGACCCCTTTGGGGGGTTGAATGACTCTTTCACAGGGATTGCCTATAAAGCATCTTCCTTTGCAGCAGCTGAGAGAGCCTGAAACAGAGGCATTTAAGAATTAAATTGGCAGTAAAGAAATAAAGCTAGTTACTTGCTGTATCTGTTGGAAGAAGCTATTTGTTGAATTTACCAGAATGTAGAACTTTAAAAAATTACTTTTTTGGAGATCAGCTCCCAGCATCCCTTAGCCATTAATGACCCATTCTGAGAGCAGTCATCCAACAAGATATCTTTAGTAAGCTCTGTGGCTGCTCCAGAGAACACATGTGCTCAAGATAGCAGAATACGAGGGTTTGCTTGTAGGGGATAAAGTAAGCAGGCCTGTGAGCTAACAGCAGTCCAGTCAGGAGGTACAAGCTGGCAGGCTCTGAAAAGCAATTTCATTGCGCCATTATTTGCCACCCAGTGTGTTTTACAAGATACCGTATCCATGAGTCATTTCACCCACTATGAAATGTGGCAGCTTCAATGCTTCAATGTGAGAACCATTTCAGCACTTAAAAACTGAAGCTGTATGGAAAGGATAAAAGGAGGATGTAGCTCAGAGTTTATTTATTTTTAAATAAAATAATATTTTTGACAACATGTTTACCTAAAATTGCATTTTAAATAGTATGTGAACATTACTCAACCGAATGAAAACAGACGACTATCTGCATTAATCCAGGTATCTTGTTAAGACACCAAAATGCCTAGGAAAAGAAGAATGTTTTATATGAAATCTAAGAACAGCATGATGGACATAACACAGCAGCATCAGCACCTGCTTCAGGCACTCACCCTCAGACATGATGAGTCCAGGCTAGTTAAAAAAACAATAGCTCCTCAAAGGTTGTCCAGAAGCAAATAGGAGGGCTGTTCAACTGGACCACTATTGAGTACCGTGTAGAATATGTTTTATGAAAGGGTTCAATTTGATGATTATTCATTTTGCTGGTATTGCATTTCTACTCCCACATAGGGAGGGATAAAGATTGGTGGGGTTTTGTGCCTCGTATTAGAGAAAAATATGGCTGGATTTGAATGGTACTATGAACTCTAGCTTGGGTGGGTTGCAAGGTAGTGGATTAATGCTGTTTCCTGCATTGCCTCAAGTAGGAAAGTGTCTTGGGCCATTCATCCTCTCTAGTAAAACCACCATATTTTCAATATCAGCCATCTTAATGTATACATTAATGTCCTCATTGGTCCTCTTTGATCCCTCAACCACAGTATCCCTCTGGGGAGGCTCTCTGGGTTGGGTATCAGTGGCCTCGATTTGGTGTGGTTCTGTTCCTTTTGGGAGGACCACCCCTAGAGTTTAGAGTTGGGTGAGATGCAGTCCGCCCCTGGGACTATCAAGTGTAGGGTTCCACGGGGATAGATAATCTCCCCAATGCTATATGGGCCCTCTTGGAGGGGTCACCCAGCGTTTGGGAGCTTTGTGTCACATTATGTGCATGACACACAGTTCTCTCTCTCCTTTCCACCTTCTGCAATGGCTGCTGTCCTTTCCCTGGAGCACTGCCTGGGCACTGTGATGGATTTGATGGAGATGAACAGGCTGAAGTTGAACCTGGACAAGACATAACTCCTGCGTGTGGGGGCCCCTGTGGTCTACATGTTGGGGAGCTGCCTTTTGGGTGGGGGCATGACTCTCCCTGCTCAAGATGAGGTCCTAGATGGCATTGGCAGTCTGCTCCGCTAACTGCCCATCTGCATCGCTATCTGGACACTTTGGCCCTCACCATGCTGGTCCATGCATTGGCAGTCTCGAGGCTGAATGACTGCAGTGCTCTCTATGTGGTCCTGCCCTTGGGGCTGATGCGGAGACTTCAAGTGGTCCAGAACATGATAGCAAGATTACTGATGGGGACTAGGAGACATCACAAATCCCCTGTTCTAGCCTCCCTCAACTGGCTACAGGGTTGTTTCTACATTGACTTCAAGGTGTTAGCTATGACACACAAAGCCCTTAAACTATTTGGGACCTCAGTGCTTGATAGAGTGCCTTCTCCCAATGAGAACTGCCCACAATACCTGGTCCTCTCAGGCCAGGCATTTGAGGGCATTAATGCCGAGAGAAGAACCATAAGGAAAAACCAAGAAATCGGGATTTCTTGGAAAATGCCTCACACCTTTGGAACAATCTTTCACCTGACATCTGGCTGGCTTCCTCATACAGCTCTTTCAAACATGCAATTAAAATGTAGATATATAGGCAGGCATTTCCATGGGCTGGCAAATGACCTTTGCATGTACCCATGACAATTCTAGTCTCTATGCCCCAAAACTGTATTTTAATTATGACTTCTATGTTTTTAAATGGTACTGGGATGTGATTTAAGGTACGTAGTTTTATTTTATTGTTTTGGATTTGTCTCGATCATGGTTTCTGCTGTTGTGAACTACCCAGAGTGGCCCCACTGTCAGATGGGCAGTATACAAATAGAAATAAATAAATAAATAAATAAATAAATAAATAAATAAATAAATAAATAAATAAAT
>JAHTLZ010003399.1:10348624-10419386 GCA_023846285.1 Phrynocephalus versicolor | reverse complement strand
ACCATTTGAATCTCCGCTTGTGCATGTCAGAAGCAAAATTTCACATTTTGGATCTACCTGGAACACTCACACAACTCAATATGGGCCCTTGCAACTTTTAACAGGATGGGGAAGTCATTTCAAAGCCACATCGCACATCGCTTCTGGTTGTGTTCCCTATAAATCTTCTTGACTCTTTGTATCATTAATCTGCATTTATTTAAAAACAACACAAATGATGTCTATTTAAATATATACTGTATTTAAAACTTATGTAGTTATAGAAACACACATTCTTTCATACATGCATTGCCTCTCAAAATATGCATTTTGGCATTATTTTGAGCTTAGAATTGCACTACGTCGCAATTTTAGGAAGTATAGAATCAAATGAGAAGCCACATTCGACTGAGATGGGCAGATCAGGGTCAGTTAGTAGTGAAATGTATGAAGGGATTAATTCTTCAACATGCCCATCTTTTGTTTCTTTGATTTTGGAGGTTTCAGGCACTATATAAGTTGTTAGCTTGTAAATACCAAGTGTTTTTGTACTTTATCTCTCAGATTCAGTCAGCATCTACCCATATCTATTAAATACCTTAAGATTAAAGAAGAACACAATTACATGTAGGCATCCAATAGTGGCAGATATAAGGAGATGCTGTGGAGACCTGTCAGATGTGTTGCAGTGGAATAGCTCACCTACTTCCTCTTATCTTCCTCTGCAGTCCTAAGTGTATCTGGATGCTGCACAGCATACCACATGAAACACTCCCAGTAAAGCAGTACAATGGAATGAACATATGCTTTTTGTTGTTGTTGCTTCTGAAACTTGCTTACTGCATGATCAGCAGCAAGTTCAATATTATTTTGGCTTGATGATGTTATGAAGATTCCATCACATCGCCAGCTATTTATGGTAATAACATTCAAAGGTTAGGAAGACCATTCAGAGTGAAGGCAAGTTTTTCTGCCTCCGTATGTACTGCTTTCCCCCCCTGGACCACAGCTTCAGAAAATGCCATCTTCTGTGGTGGTCATTCAAAAAAGTCTTTTATACCAACCCTTTCAATACATCAGGTAGTGTTGAGCCCCAGTGCTCCTTGATCTCTGTGTAGAGACACCCATTCAATTGACTATAGATTGGTCAGCAATGACACAGAAGATATTCAGTAATCACCTGCAAAGCGGAAATCAAGGGGAGCAAATTTATTTCAATATAGCCCTTTACCCCTATATAACGTTTTTAAATATTTGTATATTTCACTTTCAAGTTTTATTTAGTGTGTTTTTAATTATTTCTGTAAGCCACCTTGAATCCCAGCTAGTGGAGAAAAGTAGAAGAGAAATGCAACGCAATAACTCATGAAATCCTGAAAATGTAAAAAACTGAGGTGACAATGTTTGGCTGAATTATTTTCTTATGTATTTGGACTCGTATTTCTCATCTGATTCTTGCTTTCTGATATCAAATCTACTCTCTCTCTCTGTGTGTGGGGGGGTCATCTTAAATTTGCACTATGTGATTAAACTGGAAGCACTCTTTGTAGAGCTTGGAAAAAAGTTACTTTTATGTGATACAGCTCCCAGAATCTTCCATTCAGAATGACCAGTGGTCATCTGGTGGTAGTGGTGAGAGGATACTGGGAGTTGTTATTTTACAACCCATGAGGGGAAAATTTTCTCTCTTCTACCTTGTCACAGCTGCATACACTTTCCAGGGGTGGGAAGAGAGAAACAAATCTTTGATGGGAAGCCTGGGTTACCAGTCCAAAACCTAATCCAAAAATAGGATTAGGTTTTAAAAGAACTGACTGACTGGCCTCTTGGAGCTTGAAACCCTTAGGGAAATAACTGAACTCACATGAAGTGTGCTGATTTTGTCCTTTGTAAGTCTCATTCCAAGAATGCCACATATGAGCTTGTTGGGTGTTATATTTTATGTGGCTAATATCAGGCATAGTGTGTCCTGAAATGTATTTGACAGGCCTCGTTGATTACATCGCATTCAAAGGCCTTGAGAGTTATGGGACTCTCTGGGAACTTCACCATTTGGCAAGTAGCCACTTATTTATCCTAGCATAGCTCAGGTGAAAGCCAATAAAATTCATCACCATGTTTTTTTTTTAAAAAAAACATTAATAAAAAGGGGCTAGATGCTGTGCTTTAAACTAGTGCCAAAAGCTTTATGCTTTGGGGTTTCAGGACTTCATTGGCTGTATTAGGCAGGGGACCTAAATCTGTGTTGGCACAACTTAAGAGGCACCTGTGGTGCCATAAGAAGTGTCTGAGCCTTGGCTGTCACACCAGTTTCTAATATACATTATGTTCTATCTGGCATTCAAATATCTCACTTTGTTTTCCATATGAGAGGAGGGGACATGTTGTATCAGGATCCCACACCCAGCATCACATGCTGTTCATTCCTTAGCATATATGGTATGAACATTTCCAGAAGGGAGAGGTATCTGCTTTACGATTACATCTGTGTAACCCTCTCTTCTGCAGATGTTCCCACCATGTGTACGGATGGAGCAGGGACTCACTAGGCAAAGCAAGTGATGCTGTTGGAGATTTGGCATAGCATGGCTGTACTCCTCACTCCCATGAGCTGAATTTTGAATGCCAAATAGGGATTAACTTCCCAACATTAATTGGCTCCAAATCAATTAGTTCTTTATTCTCCCCTTCTGGCTGTGCCATCCTCTCTCTCTCTCTCTCTCTCTCTCTCTCTCTCTCTCTCTCCGCTTCTCCTACCATTTTGCTTCTCATCTTGTTGCTGCTCCCTAGATGGTTACCTCCTTTTTGATAATACAACCTTCTCCTTCCTCTCCTCTTTCTCCTCCTGTTAAAGATTTTGTTTTGGCTCCTTGGGGCAAATGCCTTGGGCATGATGTTGCTCAAGCAGCTGTTAGGCTTGATCTCTATATTTATGTTCATTTCCTCACCAGAATTTTTTTTTTAAAAAACAAGCATTTTGCATTTTTTTCCAGCATAGCATCCATATTGAAATGTCCTTTCCTCTTTTTACATCTTTCCATGTGCAGAAACAAGTTTGAGCGACACTCAACAGCAATTTTTTCCAAAGGAGAACAGAGGCACCTGCAGCCAGCTTTTCCTTTGAATTTATTTATTTTAAATAGAAAAAAACACAAAAAGCAAAGGCAAGTAACACCTTTATTAGATCACTGACCATAAGCTAGGCAAAGACTAGGTTTTCTCCTGATATGGAGCTTGCCATGTTTCTGTGTGCCTCTATTAATTGCAAAAAATGAATTTTGCATTTTAGTATAAAGCAGTGGCAGTAGGGGAATGGAAAATGACTGACAGGTTTTTTGGCTAATAAAACTGAGGCTGAAATTAGACTTCCAAGAAAAGGCTGATTGAATCTGCACTGACTGCTGTCATTGTACATGATGCCAAGTCATACTGTGGTTCAAAATGGCACCTATTTATTTACTTTTAATGGATAGACCACCATTTCAGGTGGTACAGGATGCCTCCCCCCCAGTTGTCTGCCTGGCCCTTATCCACATCCCGTTGGGCACCTCCCCATGTGCCTGCCTTCACTGCCCTATATTGAATATTTATCCTCTGTGCCTCTGGGTGGGGGTGGGGGAGGGGAATGATTTCCTTTTTTAAAAAGCCTTTATTTAAAACTACACATCCAATAAAAATAAGGGGCAGGAGTGGGATGCAACATCCATATCCAGCAACCAATATGCCCATGGTGACAACATGTACACTCACCCACATGGCAGAATCTCTCACCTTCTGTGTCAATATGCTGGATTAAAGCAGAAAAAAGTGCTACAACTTGGGCAGTGTGGGCTACAAGGGGGGCCACACCTGTGTACTTTCTCCAATTTATTGACATTCCAATCCACACCAGCGGAAGCGGGGTCTGAAACTTACACCATTGACTTCCACAGTCTGGTACATTCCACAAATGCACCACAGTCTGCATTTTGAAACTAATTTTTAACAAAGGAATTGGGCAAGTTCCTCTGGTCATTATTGTGGAGGAAACCTTTATTATTTTCCCAGCACTCACTGTTCATAGGTCTATGATACCCACACGGGTGATGACCAGTATGGGGTTGAAAGCTAGCTAACATCTGCAAATTCTTTAGAGGTCTGACAATGATATCAACCACTGTTGCCTTTGGACATTGGACAAGGACCATATGGTTCTTCCTTCCATCTCCTTTGTTTAAAAAGTAGGGTCTTGGCTTATCTTGGAAGCCACTTTCCCAAGCATCTGATTTTCTGGATTTTTATCACGTGAGCCAGGCTGCCTGGTATTGGAAGAGAACATCTGGCCACTCTAAGTTGTTTACACATAAAAATGTAAGATGTGAATATGAGAAGCAGTTTTGCAAATTTATGTTTCCCAGGAAATTGTTCTTTGCTGATAACCCTTGTTGAAGGACACGTTCTTTGTAGGACTTGGCTTTATCACTGTGTAATATGTGGACCAAATTGTTCCAGGAAAAATAATAATTAAAATAATGTGTTATTTTACTATGTGCCTCTGTCTCTGTCTCTGTCTCTTATATACAAATCAAAGCATATTTTCAAGTAATTTATGCGCAACAAGATCTTGATAGACTCAAGAAGTGGGCTAAAAACAGCAGAATGAAGCTTAACTGGGATAACTGCTATCTTCTACACTGGAGGGTTGGTGGGGCCAAGCACACAGTTACAAGATGGGGGACATTTGGCTCACTATTACTCCCAGTGAGAAGGATCTTAGAATTGCTATAGACTGCAAGATGAATATGAGCCAACGGTGGAGTGTGGATGGGGGGGAAAAAACAAGTGCTATTTTACGCTGCATTAACAGAAATACAGTCTTCTAATCTTGTGAAGTACTAGTTCTATTCAGCACTGATTAGGCATCATCCTGAGTATTCTGTCCATTTATGGACAGTGCACTTTAAGAAGGAATTGGAACAAGTTCAGAGGAAGGCAACCAGGATGATCATGGAAGTGGAAGCCAAACCCTAAGGGGTGGGGGGAGACAGGAAAAACTTGAGAAAAGAAGACTGAGTGGAGATATGATACAACTTTTCAAATACTAGAATGGTTGTCATACAGAGGAAGGGCAGGATCTGTTCCCAGTTATTAAAAAAATTCAGGATACACAATAATGAGTTCAAGTTATAAGAAGCCAGAGTTTGTTTGAACATCAGGAGATACTTCCTAACTAGGGATGGGCAGGAAATGAAAAATGAAATGCTGTTTTGTCATTCCGTTACGTAATGAAACAAAACAAAATGAAACAAAACGAGGAAGCAGCATTTTGTTATAGATGAAACGAAACATCGTTTTCCCATTGAAACCAAACCATTTCATTTCATCATTTTCGGGCTCCTACCAAGCTGTCAATGGCTGGAGCTCTTTAAACCTGGTCCAGTCGTCACCAGGGGTGTCCCCCAGGTACTGAATGGGCCAGGTTTAAAGGGCTCCAACCATTGACAGTTCAGCAGGAGCCCTCAGAAAATGGTGCAGAGGTCAGTTCCAGGCAGCAATCTCGCTGCCCTCCCCACCATTTTCTGAGGGCTCGTGCTGCTCTGTCAATGGCTGGAGCCCTTTAAAATGGCTCCCGGAGTCCTGGGCAGCAAATCTGTTGCCTCTAGGACCCAGGGGAGCCATTTTGTTTTGGTGTTGTTCGTTTTGGATTAAATTATGACCTTCACATGTGATTTAACCTTGAGTGATCCATACCACCTCCTTTTCAGAACTCTCCCACTCCTTCTGCCACATTGCTAGACTTACAAGGAGCTTTTTGATGCAATTCTAAGTGCTCCTAATTATCTCATTCTGTAGCCTATACAGATGGTTAGTTCATGCCAAAATATAGCTGTGGTTGATATATATATATATATTAATTGATCCAGTTCAAAGACCAGTCTGAACCTTTCTCATAGGAGAAAGCAAGTTGATCAGGGTGAATAGAAGGATTGGTTACAAGAGATATAAAATAGATATAAAATAAGACTCAAGTACAAACCGGACTGCTCCCACTTCCCCTGTAGTGGTGTAAAAAAAACACAAACAAAAACAAACCATCCAAAAACTTAACTGAGCTCTGTCTTCCACTGATTTGATTTTTCTGGGCTTCGTCTATATCCTCTTTCCTACATTAATTTAATCCCCAGGCAAGGGGAAACTTCTGCATTCTGCACCCGTGTGTGGTGTAATTTGGTAATATTATGGTCACCATGAATTCAACAACAAGGTACTGACCTTCCAAGTTGCCTTGTCTCAGACAATAAATCACATAAACTACAACCTAAACACCTTGTAATATAAAATACTCACTAAATGCTCAGTGCCACATTAGAAAATAGGAAGTCCTCAAACAACATTTTATTTGTATTTCCAATCTGCTTATCATGGCTTTTAATGAAGAGAAATGATGGTTCCACCAAAACATTGCAGAGTCCAAATGTCAGCAATAAACAATAATGAAATTACATATAGAGGCCAATGCCCAGGGGTTTAATTGCTAATCTAGACATTAATCTTAGCTAAACTAATTCACCCATGCAATGCTATTTCAGTTCAAGTTTCTGCCAAGCCAAGTCATTAAAACAGGGTATAACTGAGGTCACATTAATTCCTGCACACTGCTTATAAATTTCTCTCATATTGAAAATTACTGGTGGATTTTCATATGCATAAATAGGAACATTGTGAAAAATGAAAGAGTCACAAATTTTGATGTAGCAAAAAATACTTGCTTGAACTCCAAATGCAATCAAGTCACTTTAGAGGTATAGCCTGACCCCTTCCAACCCCCTATTGCTCATTCAGGTATTAGATCTACAAGTGTGGAGGACTGACCTCAACTCCCTATCCGGAAGTAGAAGAGACCTTTGCATATTGAGCACAAAGCTCTGCAGCTGCACTTAGAAGCATGTTTAGCTAAATGCCCTTACAATGGTCCAGGGATCAATAGCCCTGCCTTATTGGAAGCATGTCAACCAAATGCGCTTACCAGCAGCTCTGGAAACCTTCTCAGCAAACCCGCAGATATTTGCTTTACTACACATAGGATGTGGACATGGGGAGTTTTATTTATTTATTTATTTATTTACAAGATTTTTTTTATCCACCCCACTACCAAGAGGTCTCTGGGCGGCATACAAGTATTAAAAACTATAAAACAATAAAATTATTAAAACTATAAAATACAATACAGTTAAAACAACATACAGTACAAATTATAAATTATAAAACCCTGCTGCTCATGTGTCCAGCCAAATAATCTAATTAAAATGCATAGAGTTGATGCATATTCACATCCCCACCCTGCATTTAGCCTTTCACAGTTAAAAAAAAAGCATGGTACCATAGTTAGGTATATTTTTAAACCATGAGCAAGGCAGTCTTAGAGGGAGTCACTATCGTATGTGTATTGTTTATTTCTTTTTAGATTTATTTATTTATTTATTTATTAGACTTGTATACTGCACCATCATGCAACAGAGGCCACTCTGAGTGGTTTACATGTTTAAACACACCGATATATCCATTAAACATAGTAATATATATATAAAATTACAATTAAATGTAATAACAAAATAACAACGCTAAGTTGACCAAGATAAAAAAACAACAGAGATATACCATCAAGCTTAATTTAAAGAACAACTCCAGGCAGACTTTGTTGTTGTTCAGTTGTTCAGTCGTGTCCGACTCTTCGTGACCCCATGGACCAGAGCTCGCCAGGCCTTCCTATCTTCCACTGCCTCCCAGAGTTTGGTCAAATCCATATTGGTTGCATCGATGACACCGTCCAACCATCTCATTCTCTGCCGTCCTCTTTTCCTTTTGCCTTCAATCTTTCCCAACATCAGGGACTTTTCCAAGGACTCCTCTCTCCTCATGAGGTGGCCAAAGTACTTCAAAATCTGTCCTTCCAGTGAACATTCGGGGTTGATTTCTTTCAGGATGGATAGGTTTGATCTCCTTGCAGTCCAGGGGACTCTCAAAACTCTCCTCCAGCACCACAGTTCAAAAGCATCGATTCTGTGGCGATCAGCCTTCTTTATAGTCCAGCTATCACTTCCATACATCACTACTGGAAAAACCATAGCTTTGACTATCCTGACCTTAGTTGGCAAAGTTATGTCTCTGCTCTTTAGGATGCTATATTCCAGGAAGACTTAGGGTACCTTAAACCTGCAAAAAACAAACAAACAAACAAACAAACAAAAACAACCAATGCCACATTGCCACCCAGGTGACCAATTGCAGAACAAAAACAAGCTAATGTACCAATTGAAGTGAGCTTATGTCAACATAGAAAAAAATTACTGAAATCCTGTACCTTAGTGTAGTCAATCACAGTAGAGTATGCCTAATGAGACAGAAGGAATTCAGTGCATCATTCAGCCACTTAAATTAATTCAAATGGGTCAAACTCTAGTTGTGACATAAATCCCAACTAGGTCCATTTTAATCAATTAAGTGACAGAGGAGTTGACACACCAGATCCTGCTTGATTTTGTGCATCAATAGGCCTACTCTACTATGATTTACTCCACTTAGGAACAGAATTTTGCTCATGGTTTAGAACTCTTAGTCTGCTGGTGTTTTCCTTTTGAAACAGTGACACAACTACAGCAGTCTAGGTGAATTATACCATGGGGAAGTTTGAGAGGAGACGGGGGGCTTCACAACTATATTCTAGTATCTTGATTCCCCGCCTCCCCCCCCCCCCGAACAACCCTAAATATCCAGTGAGAAAGAAAATGGCAGCAACAGAGAGATGGGAGGACCACAGAAAGAGAAAGTGGAAATATCCTCATCTTAGCTTTGCCTCTAGCCAGCAACACCCTTTGTTTTGCTTAATTTTTTGCCCATTAGTCTCTGAGTCTTCATGGGGAGGGAATTCCCCATAACCCTGGGGCAACATCTGAAGAAAGTTGTCCTAATTGTGGCTTATATTTACTGTATTCCAAGAGAAATCGCTTCCAGTAACAAATCTCAAAGTAACATTAATTAATAAGGAATGACTGGGGAATAGAAATCCATACCTTTGAATGTATTTCTATAATCTTTTTAAAGCAACCTCTATAATAATTTGTGATATAAGATTTATCACTACTCAGAACTGACCTACTTAGGTCAGCTTCTCCAAGGACTCTGTGATCAGCAGAGAACATTTCTGAGCAGGGAAGATAAAAATCACATGAAGCCAATTCTATCATTTGCAGACCTGTGCTTCAGCTGCTTCTATAATACCATATAATTTTTATAAAAATCTCAAGGAAATGTGAAGCTTGTTGGGTTGAGTACCTGAGAGGAAAGCATTAGAATGACTGCATTAGAATGCATGGGGGAATGGATTTTCATAGAAAGAGTATTTGCTCTGTGTAATAATGAATTGCCTTAATTAAATGTTAATAGCTTTGATTTGATTTGATTTGCCTTGTGACTAACTGGTGCATCTGCCAAACAGGATTTTCAAATGTGAAGGACATCTTATTCTTTGGGGAAAAAAATCCCCTCATAATAGATCATACTTTCTGCCTTCTAGCAGAAGATGTTTGGTCCATATTTTCCAGACTTGTGGGAGAATAAAATAGATGGCTCTGACTTTAGACACAAAAACTCTGCAGTATCCCTTGGCTGGCACATTATGGGATTAGATGTTGAGCTGCATGCTGATATTCATCCTCTGTTAAGGTTCAAACAAACACTACCACAGTAACCTGCACAAGATAAGGTAGGCTGGTATTATTATCCATTTATTTAAAGTATTTTACCCCACCTTTTTCCTTAAGGAGGATCCAAGGTGGCTTAAGTCATCAAGACAATATTTAAAGCTAAAAACATCAAGGATACAAACAGTAAAAAGGATAAGCAAACAACACACTAAAAGATGGCAAAGAAAAGCAACGCCAAAAACATGTTCAAAGCAGTAAGATGGAAACAACCATTTAAAAAGAGCACTTAGAGATAGCGAGTCATTAAGGGAAAGTTTGCCTGAAAATAAAGGTCATTGCCTGCTATATCCATGTATGTATCACAAAATAAGGGGCAAGGTTAAAAGGTGACCACTTATTTTAAGCAACCTACAAAAGTGGAAACTGAGATGACATTTGAATCTGGGGCCTTCTTGATTCAAAGCTCATCACCAGTTGTTGAAAACTACATCACCTGCTGTAAATGGCTGTAAATTCCAGTGGTGCCAGACAGCAATATGTGGCGAACTCAGTAATTAATAATGTTAACATATGGGATTGGTGTGTTTTGTAAAGCTGACATTGAAAGAGTTGGGGGTCTGAAAAGGACTATCAGGTAGGAAAAAAGCAAAGAGCCAAGGAAAAACACCATGCCTTTGAAAAGAGACCTAGGGCAAATGAAGAGAAAGCATTGGTAGGTATCGCTACAGCTCAGATTCCCTCAGTGCAGAGAGTCTGAGGCAATCTGACAAAATAGAAGAAATGTTTGGAATGTATTTATTTCTCTGTTATGCATTCCCTTCTGAACACTGAACATTCAAGGTGACTTTTATCAGATTAAAAATATTCTACGAATGAAATAATGCGAATCAAATTTTACATTCTCTCGGTGATAAACAGAATGCTTTCCATAATTCCCAGACTTCTTCCTTGGCAGCGAACCCCTCATCATCATCATCACCATCATCACAGAACTGCAGAGCAGAAAAGAGCCTTACGGATCACTTAGTCCGTCCCCTATGAAGGAGGTACTGTGGGGAAATGAACTCCCAAACTCTGGTGCCACAGGCAGATACCTAGACCACTGAGCTATCCAGCAGTTATCAGAATTATCTTTTCAAAAGCCACTATTTCAAAATATGCAGCAATTTTCCATTCCTTCAAAGGACATGGAAATCAAATCAAGAAAAGGATGTATTTAGCCATAAGAACATAAGAACAGCCATGCTGGATCAGGCCAAGTAGGAGGCCCACAAAATGGAGGCTCAACAGGTCTTCCAGGTCAAAAAGTTCTATTACCTGATGCTTCAACAGAAAGTGTCATCACTTGCATTCCCATTGCCTGTGGAGAGAGATGCAAAATTGTCTTTCCAGTTGACATCTATTGGAGAAGACCCATACAGTGATACCAGTCCCATGTTAACTTGTGGATTCAGACCTTTGAAACTTGGAAAGTAAGTAGCCTAGTTCTGAATCATCAAGATTAAGATAAGTAATAAGCAAAATCCAGAAATGTATTAGGTCTGTAGGTGTAGGTGCCTGTTTCATTACAACATCATATTTAATAGGCTTTGATCATTGTTATTAGTTTCTCCATTAATGCAAGGGTGGTTGGCGGCTGAGCCACATGTTTTGCGCACTCAATCCCAAGCATCTCCAGATGAGGCTGGGAAAGGATCCAACTTGTGAAAACATGGAAAGTTTCCAGCAGTCATTGCAGACAATACTTCAGTCACATGTACTGAGTCAATGGCCTGACTCAGTACAAGGCAGGTTCCTCTAATGGATGTCATAATGATAGCCCTATATAGTAAGTGTCAGAAACAAGAATGGCAATTATGCTTCAGGGTACAGGAAAACAATGCCCTTCTCCTGACACTTCCTGCCTTTTGCTCTGTAAAAATGGCTTCTACATTGCTTTTGTGACATCACCGACTCTTTACAGTCCTGTTCAGATGTCTGAATATGTATATGGTAAATGCATTTGGAGGCAGTGAGAGAAGCTCTATAGGCACATCTTACCTGTACATTCATCTCTACATCTGTGACATACTGAGCATATCTCAAATGGTGTCTGCCCCTACTCACTCTGCAGGCCATACCTTAGACCTGGTCCTCTGCCCTGGTATGGATATTAGGAAGCTCGGGGTAAAGGAACTTTCTGTAGTCCCATTGTCTTGGACAAACCATTATCTGATGTGCTTTGGGCTCACCGGAAATCAGACAAAGGCAATTTGTCCAAGAAGGTTGGTGGATCCAGATGGATTTGTAGCTGCCCTAGGAGAATTTCCCATCTCTTTAATGGGTGATTCCATTGAATCCTTGGTTGATCTCTCGAATGGGGAAATGAGCAAAGCCATTTTGCCCCTAAATGTCTCCTTCCTCAAAGTACAGCCAAACTGGCTGCTTGGTCTTCTGGGGAACTGGCAGAATTGAAATGGGTAGCCTATAGAGCTGAAAGGCGTTGGTAGAAAACCCAGAGTGAAACATAAAGAAACAGTGAAAGGCCATGGGCAATAGTAAAACCATTGTTTAAAAAAGCCCTCTTTAGATCCAACAATACTGAATAGAGATGGGCACGAATTAAAAAATGGTGTTTCATTTGTCGTTTGTCGTTTAGGGGTCCGTTTCATTTCGTTTCCGTTTTTCGTGAATTTTTGCAAAAAAATCATTTTCATTTTTGTTCGTTTTGTTACCATTTTGTTACCATTTATTTCAATTTTTTTGTGATTTTTTTAGCATTTAAGGCAGATCACTTGTATTGCCGTAGCGAAAATGAAACATATGACAAAATTTCCGGTGTTTCTGTTCGTTTAGTTTCATTTTAGAGACAAAATTCATTTGTTGTTTCGTTGCGTTGCGTAACAAAATGAAAAAAAAATGAAAACGGAAATGAAAAATTGTTCGTTTCCTGCCCATCTCTAATACTGAACAATTACTGACTGGTATCTAACATCCCATTCTTGGGTAAAGTTTCTGGTTGAGATAAACTATCTGGATCCAGCTCAATCTGGCTTCAGGCCTGGTTATGGGATTGGTTGCCTTGGTAGTAGAGATGGGCACAAACCGAAAAAAAGGTGATTCATTTTGGTTCAGTTTGTTTTAGGTTTTAGTTCATTTTGTTTCATTTTTAATGATTTTTTTTGAAAAATTTGTTTCCTTGGTTCATTGATTCATTATTCATTTTCCCCAATTTGCCCAATTTAATCCATTTGACAGCTAACAAGCGAGAAAAAACAGTAAACAAAAAAACAAAAAAACAAAAAACCACAGTCGTTGACAACTGCACAAACTGAACTGGCAGCATCCTCATCCTCATTGTCCATATTCTTATCCTCATCTTCAATCATCAACACATCATTTTTACCAGGTGGCGGCAGTGGCAGCAGTGGCGTCAGCAGGAGCGGCGGGGCGATCCTGGCCCCTGTGGCAGGGGCTTTTTGAGGTGCTGGCTTGGGGCCAGGTGCCTCTCCCCCCACCCAAGTGCCAACCGAGTGGCCCCTGGGGCCAGGTTGGCACTGGTTTTATTTTTTATATTTTTTTCTTTATTTTAGAATGCCGATCCAGCCACCCCTGGGGCCAGGTCCATGCTCCTTTTTTATTAATATTTTTGGATGTTTTTTTAAGTGCCGACTGCGCGGCCCCTGTGGCTGGGATGGCACTGGTTTTATTTTTTATATATTTTTCTTTATTTTAGGGCACCAACCTGGCCACCCCTGGGGCCAGGTCGGCGCTCCTTTTTAAAAATTATTTTTTTATTTATTTTTGATATTTATTTATTACTGCTGACCATGTGGCCCGCATTGCAGCTGTAGCGTGAGCCGGTTGGCTTTTTTTCTTTTGCTGGCTGTGGGCCAGGTCCGGTGCTCGCGGGCCGGTACTGGCCCCACGTGCCAGATCATTTTTTTAAAAAAAAATACCTTTTTCCCCAAGCACTGACTGCGTGGCCCCTGTAGCGCGGCCGGTCAGCTTTTTTTCCCCTGGTCGCCTCTCCCTGCAGCCAGGAAGACCAGACCTCCAGGAAGGACCAGCACCAGGTAGGAGATATCTCCAGTGCCGCCATTAACGAAACGAACCAAACTGAACCAACTTTTTTTGGTTCGTTTCATTCTAAATCCACCCTGAGTTTAATTATTCATTTCGTTACGTAACGAAATGAATAACAAATAATGAAACAAACTAAAAGTTCATTTTGTGCCCATGTCTACTTGGTAGATGACCTACACAGGGAAATGGATTGGGGATCTGTGTCCCTTTTGATTTTATTGGACCTTTCAGCTGCTTTTGACACTATCAACCACAGCATCCTCCTGATTCATCTCTCTGAAATGGGGGCACTGTCTTACAGTGGCTTCAGTCATTCCTGTAGGAGAGAATGTATAAAAGTGGTTTTAAGGGACTCATGTTCAACACCACAGCCACTGATCTGCCAATTCCCCCAAGGTTCTGTTCTGTCTCCTATGTTATTTAACATTTATATGAAACAACTGGGGGAAATTATTCAGAGTTTGGGGGTTAAGTGTCACCACTATGCTGATGACACTCAACTCTACCTCTTGTCACCTCTGGATTCCAAGGAAGCTATTTTGACTTTAGATTAATGCTTAGCTTCAATAATGAACTGGATGAGAAAGAACAAATTGAAACTAAACCCAGACAAGACAATGCTGCTTCTGGTCAGTCAAAAAAACAGATCAAGGGATAGGGATGCAACATGTACTGGATGAGATTACCCCAATTGAAAAAAGAGGTGCATAGCATGGGGGTGCTTCTGGACTCATCCTTGAGTCTAGATGCCCAGGTCACATCTGTGGCTAGGAGTGCATTTGCAAAATTAAAACTAGTATGCCAGTTACGCCCATTTCTTGAGAAACCTGCTTTGGCCACTGTGACACATGCCCTAGTGACCTCCGAGCTGGACTATTGTAATGTGCTCTATGTGGGGCAAGCAATGGAAAGTCTCAGGAAACTTCAACGGGTCCAAAACACAGTGGCCAGATTGATGACTGGGTGTGGGGTTACAAGGATCACATTACATCCCTACTAAAGTAGCTCCACTGGCTGCCAATCAGCTATCAGGCACAATTCAAGGTGCTGACCTTAACCTACAAAGTACAAAATTGCCTGGGTCTCAGCTACCTCAAAGATTGAATTTTGTGGTATGAACCAGCTTGGATGCTAAGGTCATCAAGAGAGGCCTTTCTCTTCATCCCACCACCTTCATAAGAATACAAGAAAGGGCCTTCTTTGTTGTTGCTCCCAGAGTTTGGAATGCCCTCCCACTGGAGGCCAGGACTGCCCCATCTCAGCTGTCTTTCAGGAAGCCGGCAAAGACCTTCCTGTTCAGGCAGGCTTTCCCTGAATGAGGGACTACTTACCATGTGACTTTTATATGGATCACCATATATGATTGCATTGACTGATTTCATGAGTACACCTGTGTTTTCCGTGTTAGTTTCCACCCCTCATAATGTTTTTTCTTTTTCTTTCTGCATGCTCTTTGTAGCTTTAACGTTATCTTTTAGTGTTCTAAGATGCCTCTTCTAATTCCGTGTTCTTAACTTGAATATGTCTTAAATGTTCTGGGCTGTATATTGTCCCTCATTATTGTAAGCCACCTTGGGTCTTTTTCCAAGGAGAAAGGTGGGGTAAAAATATTCAAAAATAAAAAAAATCTTTGCTGTATGTGAATTTGAACATCCAAACAGTTATTGTGTGTCTCACTGTTTTTCATTTTAGTACTTGAACCACTGCCTTATTCCACAGTTTACATTATTATACTTGTTGCCCTTTGTCAGCAATACATTTCTGCTTTTCATACAGGGCAGGGAGGCAGACAGACAGGCAAAACTAGGCCAGGTGATACCTTTATAAGTCACTAATAAAACAAAAAATGCAAGCTGAGCTTTCAATGGCAAGCCATCTTGATCAAAGCATTGTACCAAAATACCTACTTGGCAAAAGATGTAGTCTGCCAGGGTTGAGATTCTTGGGCAGGTGATATCAGCCAGCGCTGTTCTGATGGGGCAGGAGACACGTCCGGTGTTAAAACTGCATCAAAGTCCACAATAGGGTTTCAATAGGCAGACGAGCAGACAGAGATGGCAACATTCAAAAAGCAATGAGATACCACTTCACACCATCTGGAAAACTTGGAGTCTTTTCACACGACCCCTAAGATCCGCTGGCCACTTAAATTCAGACCAGACATCTTAGGGGTTTGTTGCTGTTCCTGCGTTCCCACCCCCTCCGCACTCCTGGCTGCTGGCTGTGTGAGGGGAGGGCGAAAAAAAGGAAGAAAAGAATGCTGCTCACCTCCGTTCTGCCATCCCGGCACTGCATTCAGATCTCTTAAAGCGGCGGGGGGCAAAAAAAAGAACAAAGAGAAGCAAGGAGAGCCCGGCAGTCACTACGTTATATCCGCATCAGGAATTTTCACCTCTGGAGAGCAGGTACCTGAAAAGTGCGCTGGGATGTGCTTAGGTGGGTGTGGTTGCACTTAATTATCTGTAAACTCCGGAGCTGGTGGGGAAACAATTTTAAGCTCCAGAGCTGGGAGGCATTTGTGGCGGAGTTTAGGGGTCGTGTACAAATACCCTTGGTCAGTAACCTCAAAGTAGCTGTTTGTTTTTTTTGAAAAATGAGAGGGAGATCTACAGCCAGAGAATGCTGAGTAACAATTCACTAGCAAGTCTATCACCAGATAGTTGAAGGGGGGTGACAGGTTTTTAGCACACTACAGGCCTTAATTAGCTGACTTAGTACCAAAATGTTTGTGTTATCAGCAAAAGAATTATGAAGGGTCACAGGGCCAGTCCAAGGCTCTGGTAAGATGTGGGCAAAAAATGCAAGAGTGTTCCCCCCTTCTCCAAAGGCCAGCCCAAGTCATCACCCCCTCCAGTTGCCATCTGGGGGAGGGTGCACCAAGTTGGGCTGCAGAGTGCCACAACCCATGCTGGGAAACTCCACCTATCTCCCCAAAGGCCCTGAATGCCAGTTGTCAACAGTGGTGCTGGGCTTGGCCCTCGGGTTCTGGAGGTGAGGGCACTGCCAGGTGGCCAGGAAATACCCGGGCCATCCAAGCTGGGATGGCCCCTGCCACAAGTCAACCTTGCCTCTGCCCAGACCAACAGGGCAGCTGGTTCAGAAAGCCTGTTGGGCAAAGCATTGCCCCCCCCCCATAAAATGATCCCAGAAATTCTGAAATGAGCTGCTCTCCATCACAGTGGTGCTGGTCGCATCAAGAAGGAAATACCTAGAGATCCAGCCTGACCACATAAAACATAGAATGCAAAAGAAAATGTGTACTTTGCCAAGGCAGCATGGAAGAAATAAATCTTTAGTAGCAACCAGCTAAAAAGCTAGTATTTGACACTTTCATGTCTTTTCTTTTCAGTTTTAAATCTAAGTATTTTGTCTGGTCATGTGCAGATCCAAAGCAGTTTGACTCTGAAAATGATGTCAACATTTTATTGTGTTTTGAGCTAGCTGCTGTACTTAACAGGTATAGAATAAAGTCAGAATTGCTGAGCCCAAGCATTTATTTTAATTCCATAGCACAGGAAGGAGGGAGGGAGGGATAACTGATAATTATGTGTAAGCAGGACTTGGTATAACCTACTCTTGAATCGATTCTGCTATCTCATTAAATGAAACATGCTAGGAAAAATTAGATACACTATAATGGATATGAACTAATATAATATTGACTAATATATTAAGAAATGTAAAATAAATATCAGTTTCTGCATCTCAGTTTTGTAGCTTCTCTGTGGTGTATTTATTAGGGCTACCACACAGGATTGATGAATTAGTTCATTTCTTTAAAATATGACTTTGATTAATCAAATGGTAGCTTTTTTAAAAAAGCCAATAATTTAAATAGAATAATTTATGTAAGTTTGGAATGAATTGTCCCACCTTAGAAGAGGCATTCTTGTGTTTCTCATACATTGAAGGGAATCCCTTTTCTAAACAAAATATTTGCTACATGTATGCAATATCAACTAAGAACAAATAATGGTCTTTTAAACAAATGAATGCTCACCTAATCAATATCAGGTCTGTTGCAACACATGCAATTAATCAACTAAGTTGACTTTAATTAAGTGACAATCTTCATATTGATTAAATAGTTGCAAGAAAATATAAATCATGTCAGCTATTCAGAAGAAATTATAAAACCGAATATCCCCCACTAAAAACAAATCTAAAACAATATGATCAGAGGACTTTTTCATTTCTCTTTTGAAGTATGTGTAAAATTGTTTGCTGACCATAAAAGTCAGAAGCAATCAATCAAATCCACAGACGGTCAAACGGACTTAGAGGTTTTTTTCTTTGTTCTAACAACTGACTGAGCAACTTAATGTTTCATTTTTTTTAATCATCCTCTTCTCATGCTGGGTTGGGCAGGATGGCCTACTTTCATAATTGAACTAATAGCTCTGCTTTATTAACATTGTTAAATCAATGTTGTCTTGTAAATTATCCTTTTATCTCAGTATGTAATCTTGCATATCCCACAGATTAGGAGGGAAAAGGTTGCTTCCTTGAAGAGTGATATCCTGCATTGTGTTTGAATTGGGTTGAACACACACCAACTACAACATATGCTGCCTGGAGAAGGTCTAGCTGGGAGGGACCTTTCCTGGCTGAGGCAACTGTCAGTCTATCCAGCATTACCCAATTGTTATCACCTACCTATGAATTCAAGAGAGCCCCGCCTCTCTGCTCAGTGCTTTCCCCCTCTCTTATGTCTGTTTGATGCCTTTGTCTTGAAGTCTCTTGTGTCTATTGAAGACTTGCTGAGAGCAATCAGTTTGCTGTTGATCTGTTCACAATTGTAAGTAAATGAAACACTATATTTTCTCCTACTAATGCCTCAGAGTGAGTTGTTGAGACTGTTAAGTGTCAGTTAACAAGAAAAGGGAATACTCAGGGGAACCTGAAGGTATTCTGCCCTGTACATCCCTGCATTTCTGCTTCATGGCTATAGGGATTTAATAAAAAACATATCAAAACTCTGTAACAACTTGGACCCTTTTGGCTACTCTTTTTCTGACATGAACCTGCGCAAGGGAGTCCTGCTGGCACAATAATCTTTTCCACGAGCAGAAAGGGCTTCTGCCTCTTTCACATCATTACAATGGCACATCTTCCAGACAAAGCTGATCTTCTAATGACGAGAGGACATGTTGCAAGGGGTACAAGCTGTTGTGTGTAAATAAAACTTTAAAAAGGAAAATACAGTAGCATACCAAATTCTGGACAATTATTTCAAAATGGATGCCTTTGAAAATACATCAGTACTAATTTGTATTCAGTTCAGATCGTACAGAAAGTCATTCTGTTGGTGGTGCTCCTTCAGCCAACCAGATTGGTCTTTCTTCACCTAAATGCTTGCTGACTGCTGCTTACGGTCCATGTCATACAATGTGACTGACTGGATCTATATTATCAATATTTATAACTTATACTTGACAAAGCAGAAAACATTGCCCAGGAATAGCCACTGTAACAGTGGTTCCTAACCTTGGTTCCTTAGATGTTCTTGGACTACAACTCCCAGAAGCTTTCACCGCTAGCCGTGCTGAACAAGATATCTGGGAGTTGTGGGACAAGAAAATCTGAGTACCCAAGGCTGGGAACTATTGCATTATAAAATAATGCCTCCAGACAATATGCATTGCAAAGCTGTGCCACATCTCTTCCTTGCTTTACTCTTTTTGACTAACAACACTGGAAAGACTATTTGTCGTTTGTTCGGGAGCTACCTACAAAAAATAAAGAAAGAGAGGGGGAGACTAACTCCAGTATTGACAAAATGCATCATCCAAATCTAAAATGCAGCACAAATATTTTAGATTAATACAAAGCTGGACAGCATTGTCTTTGCAAGAACATTAAGCATGGATGCCTACAATTTTCTGGATTATGCCTGTTTATTTGCACAGAATTGATTTGCCAGTAAGTGTATTTCTTTCTCATGAAACATGAGTGTTTGTTTGAAGCAAATAATATCACTCGACAGTTCAAGGGCAGAGTATAACTTTAGCCAAAGAAAATCAGCCAGATTTGTATACATAGCTTCAGGTGTTTCAATTAAACTAACATGCTACATTTTCTTCTTCCTGTTTTTTCCAGCTATAACAAACTCAATGCTAATAGGAGTTTTCTTCCCACTGTGAACAGCAGGCTCAGGGACCCATTTCTAATTGGGATCACCAACAGGGCAGACAGTTTTAAAAACTCTTTCCCTGATGCAGTCTGCAGGCTCACTGACAATACCAGATGAACCAGGAGCAGGCAAGGGCCTAGGACCTATTTTTCTGATAGGCTGAATTACTACAGGGCTGCATTCCCAAAGGGACATAGCCAAAGCAAAAAAACGGTTGTGGTCAAAATGACTGTTTAACTATTTTAATTTTTGGTTCTTAATGTTTAGCTCTGTTAAAAGAAATTAAAATATCTCACTCCCTCTTAGATGAACTCCTTCACATGGTGATGGGTTTTTTTTAGTGTTTCTGAGAAAGACTAATACCCTTCAATTGTTAGAGCCATTCAAATTGGGTAGAATAATTACTCACAAATCCTAGTTAATGAACCAGCATTCCCCAAATTTCCCATCATTGCCCAGTCCAGTCCCTCTGTGTGCAAAAATGCAAGCTTTATACAGGTCCCTCCCCCCCCCCGCTTATTGCAGGAGTTTGGTGCCTGATCCACCCATGATAAAGGAAAATCCGCGAAATACAGATGCCTTAGTGAACTGACCTTCGGCGGTTGCTGCTGGCTGTGTTTCCAAAGAGAGGTTTTTAACCCCCTCCTGACACCTCAGCAAACTTTGCTGCCAGGAATTGAACATCTGTTTGCTGAGATGTCAGGAAAGGGTTAAAAACCTCTCTTTGGAAACAGCAACGGAACAGCCCAAGGTCAGTTTGATGAGGTGTTAGGTGTTGGTTAAAAAGCTCTCTTTGCAAACGCAGCTGGTTGGAGCAGCCCCAGTTCTGTTTGCTGAGGTGCCAGGATGGGGTTAAAAACCTCTCTTAGGAAGCCTGCTTCTCTCAAGAAAAAAACAAAATATACTGAGACCGTAATATATGAACCGTGCTGTGGCATGGGGACTATTGTATACCTGCCCTTCAAAAGCAGAGTTGAGGATGTCAATTGAAAGGTTATTAAATGCTGTATCCTGAGATATGGCTAAAGCTTGGATTCAGGATCTGTGGTGAAGTAAGATAAGCCATAAATATTTTTATTCATTCTCTTCCCATGTCTCTGGTTCTTTCCTCGGGTAACTTCATAGCTGCAATCATTGTTTTATTTTTGGCCACTGAAATAATAAACTTAACATCCATATCATTTCCCCTACACTTGATGGGCCAGATGCTGACAGCCATTTTTACCAAGGCCAAGGTGCATCTTTTCCATGGCCCACTTAAGTAAATAATTGGCATACATGCAGAAACAACAAGTTTCCAGAAAATGTTTTAGAGAGGTGGCGGTGATAAAATTGCTAACTTTCAGCCACCTCTCTTTGAATAATAAAGTAACTAAATTTTATGAAGTCTTAGATGAAGAGTTGTAACCCCAGACCAATTAAGGACTTATTTGAGTCAGGTGAACAAATCACACTTAGACAAACTGAAAAGGAAAAAAATCAAAAGAACGAACTGGCTACAAAAAAAACAAATATGTTTTGCGATCATATATCAAACATCTGATCCTACGAGATCATTAACAGTGTTTGAACAATATTGTATACAAAAAGATAAAAATAAAAGAATAAGATTGACTTCCTTAATACATAAATGATCATTGAGAAATAATATGTCAAGGGCAGAGGAGCTAAAATATCTTGGGAAACAAATTTAAGTATCAGTATACTGGAGAATATATGGATGGGAATATGGAACAAATATCCATATGTCGATATCAGCAAGAATGAAAGAAATTGTTCTGAAGGTTGTTAACAGGTGGCATTTATGTTCCACAAAGCTACATAAAGTTAATAGAAATATATATCAGATAAGTTTTGGGGGAATTTTGAACAATAGGGGACACTGGAACACATGTGGAATTTTTCTCCTTACTAGGCAACCCTTACTGTGACCTGGCTATGCAGGGAATGCAGAGCTCAAAAGCAGCTATAGTAAATCAACATTTTGCTTTGCAAAGATGAGTGTTGGTGGGTGCTTTAAATAAAGAAGCAAATAAGCCACAAACAATATGTTTAGAACCAGAGAGTAGAATTGGTTTGACTGCTTGTGACAGTACAGTATATAGCATTGTAATCTCTCTTTGTCTACATTTACACCAGAGGCAAGTGTCTGTTATAATTCAGCATTGCGGTATTACTGATAGAACATATGTTTGTCATATAGCAACGACGTTGGTGTGATATGTTTAACTTTCACCAGAACCTTGTTCTGTATGGCTTTGCTACATTACATGCATTCGGCATCATGTACCCCTCAAACAGCACATATAAAAGGAGATAAATCTTCTGTCCACAGCAATACCTACCACTTACTGTTGTCCACATCAGAGGTAAATGCTTAGATACCCTTACAAGAATATTATGCTCCAACCCTGAGACAGAGACATAGTGGATATACTGTACCAGCCACTAATATAAAACCCGCTCTTCCCCTTTCATCTTCAATTATGTGGTTGAGACCCAACAATAACATCACTACTAAGGTAAGGATCCCTTGGTGCCCTTCCACAAAGAATACCTCATTCAGATATAATGCTACACCAGCATTAGGTAGGAATGACAATCCATGTCATTATTCATTCTAATTGATTTAGACTGTTTAGAACTCCCCCTGGAGAGGAATTCTAAATTTCTGTAAGATTCTAGCTGAGAAAACTTCCAGCTGAGAATGAGATAAAGAACTCTTTGGGTATTCTTTCTTTCTTTCCTTATTACATTTATATCCTGCTTTCCCACTCAAATTAGCACTCATGGAGGTTTACAATCATGTAAAAATCCAGCCTTTCTACTCTTAAACTCCCTGAGCAAAACATTCTAATATTTTTTCGAGCTTCAAACATGCAGCCATAGGTGATTCTTCAGAAAGATGCAAGCATTGTTTGAACTATACTTTTATTGCACAAAATGGGCTATTTTGCATAACAGTAGGATTTAAAATCTTTATTCAGCACTAGACATGGGCATGGAGCGGCGAAATTCTAGTTTCCGTTACCGTTTGTCATTTCCATTACATAATGATAACGGTAACGAGAATTACTCCGCTCCAGCTCGAACCTGACCCGATAAAGATAAATTGGGTCTGATTTTTTGTTGTCGTTCATGGCATTGCGGTTCACGGCGATCACGCGATGCCAAGCAGCACAGAAAAAAAGTTTTAAAATTTGTTTTTTTAAAAAAATGATTCCCGGCCAAAAAAGCAGACGAAATATGCCTGCCTGAGTGAGGGCACCTACCAGAGAAGGGTGGTTTCTGGGGGCGTGGCCCCCGGCCTTCCCCCCTCTCCTGTCCTGGGCTGCTAGTACCAGGCTGGGGGGGGGCATCCTCATCATCTCCATTTGCCATGCGGTGGGGGGGGGATCCAAAATGGCGACCACAATATTTATTTTTAAATTGTGGTCCAAAAACCCACCAAAGCACCACAGAAACATTTGATTAGGTATTTTAAATGCCTGATTTTTTATAGTAGCACAGTGGGTTTTTCTTGCAATAAAACATCTCCTCTCCATTGATTTTATTTTATTTTATTTTATTTTATTTTATTTTATTTTACACCTGCGCATGCACAATGATGGGCTGGCCATGGGATGGGACCATGCAATTTTTTTTACCCATTCCACCAATCGCATGGCCAGGTTTTGACTGAGACTTCTGGATGTGCCAGAGGGCATAAAAAGCCCACCAACCCTAACCTGAACCCTAACCCTAACCCTAACCCATATACCAGTACACTGTCCTTCTTAGTGGGTCAGAGGCACCCAGAGGTGCAGCCCACTAACCCACCCGAATCTTAACCGTAACCCTAAGCCTAGCCCTTACCCTAAACCCAACCGTAACCCAGATTCGTACGCAAGTACGCTTCCTTTCTTAGTGGGTCAGAGTAGAGGCACCCAGAGAGGTGCCTCCCAGCTAGAGCCCACTACCCCTACCCCTAAGCCTAACCTGTACGCCAGTATGCTTTTCTTCTTAGTGAGTCAGAGGCACCCAGAGAGGTGCCTCCCAGAGCCCACTTACCCCAACCCCAACCCAAACAACAAATAACAAACGGAAATGACAAATTTTTGAAAATTTCCGCGACAAACGGAAACGACCCAAAACGGGCCCGTCCTGACAAATGACAACTCGAAACGTCATTTTTTCTGGTCGTGCCCATCTCTATTCAGCACTACACAGATGAGAAGTCATAAACGCATATGGCCCCTTCCTGCTTCCAGAGCTTTTAATAAAGTCACACATTTATTGAGATAAGAGTAAATACATATTATTGCACTTGAAGAGTTATTACACCACTAATCGTTATTTTTTTTTAAAGTAACACTGTTAACATGCGACCCAAAATGCAAAGTGTTACAGGTAAAGCTACAATATATAACATGATACTTCTTGGCATTTTCTTTTTTCTTTTTTAGTGTTCATGGGGAGAATTCAAAGCTTTGAGTTTTAAACTAGAACAACAGAGTTGTTTCCCACTCATTTCAAATTAGGCTTCCTATGCAAAGCATACTCTGTTAGTAAGCTCTCTCATTTAAGCCCACCAAGGCACATTGGACTGTATCAGAATTGCACTCCACCAGGCAGGCAGGCAGGCAGGTAGGCAGGCAGGTGGGCAAGAATTAAACATTGTGCTTGAGCGATATGAACCTCAGATATGAAGAGAGTGTGTGAGTGGAACTCCCTTGAATGTCCAAGGTAATAAAGACATCTCTATGTCCAGGGCAGCTCTTACAAACATAATGGGCCATTTCAGACCCTCAGGTATGAAGGAAGAGTGTGGATCTCCATGGCATCATCAAGAACACCAAGGCAGGTCTTAGAAATAGACGGGTCTTTCAGACCAATAACATGTGGGCAAGCTAGCATGCCTGGGAAGAAGGCAGATGTTTGCCAGAATACTCTAGTTAGGAATAATGGAATAGTAGGACTATGGTTCTATTTTGATGGTTTTTTTGAAATGTGGCCATGATTAAGAGGGACAATCGGGCACATTTGTATTGTGATAATTGAGAATTGGGGAACTGGGACTGGTTGGTGATGGGAATAACAATGTGGATGGGTGGGAAGGAAAGTAGTTTCAAGGGGTAAGGAGGGGAAGATATATAAAATATAATAAAGAAAGCAGTTGGAGCCCCCCCAATAATAACACTTTAAATGGATTCCTATGGGCACCCCCTTTGGAGTTCAATAACTTGGCCCCCTGTAACCCAAAACTCTCCAAATTATGCGTGCTTAAAGATGAGAGCTTGAGGAAGTTCCCCTGCAATTTCCATGCTGCTCAATGCCTGGGATCAGTATTTTCAAATATTTTTAAATTGCAATTTTCCCCCGGGGCACACCTTTGTAGTTGAATAACCTGCCCCCCTTTTCCCAAACGTCTCCAAATTGAGGGTGCTTCAAGGGCAGAGCTCAGGGAAGCTCCACACTAATTTCCATGCTGCTTACTGGCTGGGATCACTAATTTCAATCCCACAACATTGCAATTAGAAATGTTGTTTCTGGGGGCACCCACTTTGAAATTGAATAACTTGGCCCCCAAACCCCAACCATCTCCAAATTTGGACGGCTTAAAGGGGAGAGTCCAGGGAAAGTACCACCAAATTTGGTGTCTCTAGGACCCAGGGGACCTGTTTTACAGAGAAATGAATCAGTTCAGTTGAACAAAAAAATCCACCAGTTTGTTTCGTTAGTAATGAATTGCTGTTTTTCTGGTTTGTTTCATTTCATTTTGATTCATTACTTAAAGAACCTAAAGATCAGTGATTCATTATTCATATTGTGCCCATCCCTAATTGACAAATATCAATAACTGACATATATGCAATGAATCAACAAATATGATGAATAAAATTGGGTAAAAATTATCAAGTCATATTCATCAGGGGACCCAGTTAATGGTGGATATGAACTGACAATTTTTTACGAATTGGCCATATTCATTTGAAAATGCCATTTGTTTTTCAATTTATCCCCATCTCCAATTGTAACTAGAGCTGAGATACAGCAGGGTTGTTTTTACTTTCAAATCGTTATATAATAGGAAACCTAATGAGGCTTGAAGGCATTATTATAGGATCTCTTTCCTTTACTTAAAGTAACTATTATTATACCGTTTTATTGAAGGTTCATTTTTATTAATGTATAATAATGCTCAGAGCCTGAAATTTGAATATTGCCTGTTCATGCATGTATAGTTCTCATTCCACAATTTAAAAAGTAAACACTATGTTGAAATTTAATAGTAACTTTCAACTAGAGTAAGCCCATTGAAAAAATGGAAGTGATGGAAGCATTGACTCACTAAATTTCCACTGATTCAATGGTTCTACTCAAGTTGCAGCTTACTACTGGATTTCAGCTATTTCTTTTCTTTTCTTTTCCTCAGCCAATTGCAGTCCTGAGTATTTAATCATTTTCTCAACCCATTTGCAGATTTTGATGGAATTTTCTCCAACTTGATCTGCATAGCAGTTGCACACTTTTGAGTTTATAATGTGGACACCCAAGAGCATTCTATTTTGCCTCATATGGGAAGGCTCAGTCACGAGGCCACCTGAGCCAATTTCTACATTTAACCTGAGCAAATTGGTAATTGAACTCTCTCCTCGGCATGGGATTTTCAGATTTTTTTGGACTACAAACACCACAGTTCTCCATTCTGATTGTTTCATATGACCAACTAAAAGGGGGACACCACTGTCACACCCAGGAGATCATTTGCTAAATTCCCATGCCCCTTGGAGTCACTTGAAGGCCCAGCGATGGGCAGCCCAAAGACACAGATGGTGGAACAAGACACAGGTGGGAGTGAGGAGGAAGATGAGCCCCAACTGTAGGGAGAAACCACATGGGGCTGTGGGTGGGAGCCAGGGACAGAGGAGGAAGAAGAGGGGGACTTAGTGTTGGGCTCAGAAGAGTTCTCAGAGGCATGGGAGGAGCTTGTCCCAGTCTTTTGGGCTTCAGAGAGACATGATCCATCTTCCCTTCAGATGGACCTTCGTGATGGTGACCAAACCATTCAGTACAGCCTCACCCAGGAAATCCCACATCAGTGCAGAATTAGCCAATGGAGTGATGAAAGCACCAGTAGAGCACCCAGATGGCTAGAGATGTGGTGGAACATATCAGATGGGGGAACCTCATGGGCCCAGCACTACTCCGGTTGCTGGGGCCAGTGCCTAAATCTCATTCTCAGTCACAGATACTAGACAATGGAGACCTAGTGCAGGGAACTAAGGCCCAATTGTGAACAGGTGGCCATGGTGAGCTAGGAATTGAACTGCCACATGGACTGACAGAAAGGATTAGGATGTATGGACCTGTAATGTTCCCTCCCCACCTCCTGTCCCAATAAAGGCTAAGTTAAACTTATCAGAGCTTATGGAGTCCATGGAGCCTACGGTCAAGGAGACCCTCCCAGCCATTCCATTCCATGGCAGGGGTCACACATAGTTTCACACCTAAAGTCAGTCTGGCTGACCTGACACAAAAAATGGAAGCTGTCCTGCTGCCTGTCATATGTTGTGGAAAGCCTGAAATGCATCAGAAAAGCAACGACACATTCCATCATCAATATGCATTCTTGGCTGTGACACTAACATCACAGCATTACCTTCCAGCTACATCCCAGATCAAGACTTTCTTAATGGACTTGCAAAGTCTGAAGGGGTGAAACAACTTAATCAATAGTAAAAGAACAGTTCAGAACTCATTAGTCACTGTCTCCCAAGCTCCAGTAGCTTGTGCACATTAATCAATTTAAATCAAAACCAAGGATTGTTTGACTGTGTTGTAGAAGGCTTTTTTTTTAAAAAAAAAATCTGGTTTACTTATTCAAATTGGGATATGTGGACCTCAAAGATGGGAAGCTTAAAAGAACAAAGTTTCAGATATGGCTATTAAATTCACCAGCAGTTAATTAAACTGATAATCTTTTTTTACTAACTTTTCCATATTCACCGAACTGAGGCTTTATTTCTTGCTGTCATTTATTCTACAGCTCAAGGAACCTCTGTTCAATTTCACAAAAGCCCCTTCACACATTAGTTGCATGCGACGTGATGACTAGAAGTGGGGCCACCCTGCATGTTTGGCATGAGCCATAAGCAGAGGCTCATAAACATTTTTTACCCCCTCAATGCAGACATCCCATGCCAGTTTATAGAGATTTGGAAGCAGGGCTTGTTGTCTCCCCTGTTGTACAATTTTAGGCTTTGGATGGCACTGGCTTATCACCAATGTTGATGTAAGATTTTGCTGCTGCTTCAGGAGGCTCTTGCACATGGACTAGGGGCCACGGTGGGGTGTATGTAGGTGAGTCAAAGGCCATGACAGCTCCCACCAGCCTTAGCCAGCATAGACAAGGGGGAAGAAATAATGGGAGCTGCAGACCACAAGCTGCCCAGCCCTGTTTTAAACAAGTAACAACTCAGGATGAAAATATTTGACAATGAATATTTATTTATTTATTTATTTATTTATTTATTTATTTATTTATTTATTTACATGCTGCCTTTCTCCCCAAAAGGACCCAAGGCAACTTACATAACAAAACAGAATTTAAAAGCTAAAAACAGAAGGTATGCAAACACTAAAAATTAATAAAACAATTGTTATGTTAAAATAATAACCAAGAACAATACTAAAACACATTTTAAACCAACAGAGCACAAAAGTCCACTTCAAACTCAATTTCAGAACCCCAGTCGTTGAGGGAAAACCTGTATGAAAAGGAAGATCTCTGCCAGCCTGTTGAAAGACGGCAAAGATGGGGCCAGCCTGGCTTCTCATGGGAAGGAGCTCCAGAGTCTGGGGGCACTGACAGAGAAAGCCTTCTCCCATCTGCCCAACAAGTGTACTTTTTAAGGTGGTGGGACTGTGAGAAAGGCCTCCTCTGAGGATCTTAACGTCCAGGTGAGCTCATAGAGGGAAACACAGTTTTTAAAAAATGCATTATGGCACAGCTTAAGTTTCACTTGGCTGCTGTTGAGAATCAGGCAAAACAACAGAAGAGATGAGAGGAGCGTCAAGACACAGCACAAACAAATCAGCTTCCAGGAAGTGGTGCAAAGAAAATGAAGCTTCAAAGACAAGCTGGACATGATAAACACGGCATACTAGATAAGTGCTTTTCATTAGATGAGACCATCAGCCCTCCAAATCACCATCAGACCCAAAAGCTACATGCCAGCGTGCTTGTCTGAATATCTTTTCATTTGAATTCATTTCAATCAAATGTATATTTCATATATGCCTATAATTTTGAATTGGGCAACATTCTGATGTGAATTAAGAAAGGTAAGATGAGAAAAAATGATGTGTTCAAAGATTGAAAGGGAACGTGATGCCAGAGCTTTCACGGAAGGTTGATGAGATTCATCCTAAACTTTGGGTTGTTCACAGCTCGGGGATTAGGAGAGAGTATGGTCCAGAAAGCTTTTAGACACTGATTTCTGAAGATGGATCATGGCTAAAGAGAAGAGAATGATAATGAGCCTCGTGGCTCAGTGGTTAAATGCCTGTACTGCAGGTAAAACTGTGCTCACGACTTGGGGTTCAATCCCAGGTAGCCGGCTCATGGTTGACTCAGCCTTCCATCCTTCTGAGGTAGGTAAAATGTGTACCCAGCTTGCTGGGGGGGGGGGCATGTGTAGCCTGCATACTGTAATTAAAAAACTGTAAACCGCCCAGAGACCACTTGAAGTGGTACGGGGCGGTATATAAGCAGACCACTTTAGAAAAGACAGAAACCAGCCATGCTTGGTGTACTGGACATCTTTCTTCTTACTCCAGTGGTCTGTCAGAAATCCTGTCCCAAAGGCCTGGTTTACCTCTTTGCAATCTTATGAACAGGTAGAACAGGTCAACAGGTTGAACCTAGCAGTCCTAAACTAAATCTAAAGTGATGGTATTTAACAAACAAAATGTGATATATATTTGGCAAATAAATGGAGAGTCTATTGAACAGGTTAATTCCTTTAATTACTTAAGAATAGTCTTTATCCATACAGGGTCATGGCCAGATCATTTTAAAAGAAGAGCCTTGAAGCAAAAAACAGCTTTACAAACTATTCAATTACAGTTGTCCCGGTACCCTACTTCCATTACTGAAAGCATTCAGGGCAAAAATTGTGCCAATGCTGACTTACAGTGCAGAAGTATGGGGCTTAAACAAAGTTACACAATTGGAACAAGTCCAGACCTGTTTTTTGAGAAGTATATTTGGGACTGATAAAAATACTGCCACTTATGTAGTTAGGGCAGAAACAGGTTTTTACTTGCTCTTCAGTCAGTGCTTAAGGTTTTCACCTTTTGTTTAAGAGTCCAGTAAATGGGTCTAAATATACTTACAAAGCTCTATTTAGCTTAATTGATAGGCATAGCTTTGCCCAACTTGGTAATATAATTGAACAATATGGGCTCTCCACTCAACACCTACTCTTAAGAGGCTACCAGTCAAAAAGAAGAATAAACAGCGCAAATTTAATGCTCCGTTGTCTTTAATGCAATGAACGAAGCTGTTTGGAGGAATTTTTCATTAATTCCTTTATGTTTATGGGAAGATAAGTTAATTAAATATTATTGCTGTGGCAGCCCTGGCATACGCTCACGGCACCCTAGGGTGCCATGGCACCCAGTTTGAGAACCACTGGGATATGGAAGTACTTTCTAAGAACAGGTCAATAGGTTGGTTATTTAAGAACAAAATTGTTTTCCACCGGTTTCAATCTCTTAGAAGGGTTTTACCAGACTAAGATTTGAATTGCTGTATTCCATGACCAAACATGGATGTTTTCTCCAGTTGCCATATGACAAAAGAACCTGTATTTGTGAGGCCCCTGCTATGGAGGATATTGCACATATTTTATTTGATTGTGTGTTATATTCTGTTACCAGGCAAAATTATCTGCCCTATTGGGAAAAATAACCCACTGGAACATGAACCATAGACTTTCATATCTGCTCCAGAGTCCCAATACACAAGTTGTCTGAAATACAGCTAAATTTATATCCAGGGTGGCAGGCATAAAATCCTACTACATTGAACAAATGAGAGTTTCCTGTAAGGGTGACTCAATTAACTAAACTACATTTGTGATGTTTTAAAAATTTAGCATTTGTATTGTGTTTTAGCTGTTTTATTGTATATTTATGGGTTTGTATGTATTTCGGTATGGTCAAAATGGCTAATCATATAAACTAAACTAAACTGGAACCTGGCAGTCTGGTGAAGATTTTAGTGAAGATTCCTTCACCAAAGATGGTTGAGGTAGAAACGCACTCTCTAAATTTGGGGCCCTAAAGCAAACAATGCGTATACAGTGGTCCCCCGCCCTTTCGTGGTTCATATACTGCGGTCCGGCTATATCGCGGGACCACAGTACAGTAGTACCTTGTATAAAGGAATTAATTCGGTCCAAATGAAATTCTGTTAAGAAAATTTCCCTTTATACATAGGAATGCATTAAAAACAGAGTAATCCCTAATCACAACCAGCGATTGTGTTAAGCAAAGTTCCTCTATCTCCCAAATTTTTATGTTGTACAGATTTTATGTTATACAAGCCATTTGTTATATGAGAGTTCACTGTATATGAAAAAAGCCCCCCTGGGTTAAGGGGGAAAAGGCCTATTTCAGGCCTCCCATACTTACCCCCAACTTGGCGTTGTCCTGAATGGGCCTGCAAGGGCCTTCCTGCGAAACAGAAGTGATTTCCAGTAATCCAGAAGTGACTTCCAGATAGCTAAAAATTATTTCTGAGGCCTCCAGTAAGTACAAGAGCCCCCAGCTAGGCACCACAGGGCCAACCTGACCTGCATCCGCATATCGCGGATTTTCAATTATTGCAGGTTGGGTCAGGTCCCTAACCCCCACAACAGGTGAGGGGGTCACTGTAGTACTCTAGTTACAGCCCTGATTGCCTAACTCCAGTTTTTAACAGATAGTCTACAAGAGTATCTTTAAACAAAGACTGAGCAGCCATGGTTTGAGCAGATGGACTTTTGCCTTCCTGGACCACAACCGGACTGTTTGGTGAACCTCAGATGCAATGAAGTAAAACATAGCCACGAAACAACTGTTATGAAATGGAGCTGAAAAAAAGAGTGCTTGAAATGAGATGACAGAAGAACTATATTCAGTTTAATCTAACATAAATTTTATAGCTGTGTCAAGAATACAATAAAAATGAATGCTTAACATTCCACTAGTGCCAACATTAAAGGAAAATGAACTCCCCATTGTCTTTCCTGCCTTCTGTGCTGTTTTACCAACAATTTTCATGTAATGAGATTTTCAATAATGGAAAAAATAACTACGGAAAGAGCATATCTCAGTCATAAAAGCAGAAGTTACACCAAGATTATGAAACAAATGCTTCAGCCACCAGCAGGAGTGATACATCTTGTAATTATATAAGTAGGAGTTAATGAGGCCTATTAATGTAAAACAAAAAATCAACGTTCTTTGTTCAGGTTGTGTTAAATTTGCAATATTTTATCTACAAATCATAGCCTTAGATTTTATGCATAATTAATTTTTAAAATGTTCCCATTACTTGGTCCCCCAGTATGTTATCAGGGTTATTGAACACAGAGAATTTCATATTCACATGGATAGCAGCACAAAAAATCTGGGGTATATAGGAAAGTGCTTTGCTCTGCTTTGAAAATGGAAAATGAAAAAGAAAAGCGCCATATGAACTTTGCGTAAAATAAAATAAGAGGGAGCCATATAGGAACACTAAAACATGAAAAGGTTAGTCTGCCTGGGAATCCAGGATGAGATATTTCAGGCTGGGCATTTTAGAGGTAATGGTGGTGGGAAACAGAAAAACACATGCCCCCAAAATCATCTTGGTCAGATGGTGAACCTTCAAGATCTGTTAGTTAAAAAACAACAACAGAGGAATTGGGCTGTTTTATAGTTCAGTTTGCAAGCAAATTCAGAATTCCTGTTTTGGTGAAACAAAACAAAACACTGAACTCCACACACACCCCAACTTCATTCTGCTTTGGAAAAATGAATGCCTCCCTGCCCCTGCCCCCTACTCCTGTTACATCCCTACCTGGCTCTTCTGCCGCCACTGCCACTGCCGCCTCTGCCACCATTGTAAGATACAGCAGCTTGAACTCTGGGAAGGAAAGCTGGTCACTGCCTTCTATGAATGTACCTACCTCTTGGCTGATCAGAGCAATAAGCAGGGGATCGGGAACCTGTGAAGAAGCAGTACCCAGGGATCTATGTGTTGCCTTCTAAGCAGGCCCTCACCTCCCAGTTTATCAGGTTGATCACGGGGGGGGGGGGGGTCAGGTTTCTCTGCAAAAGCAGTGGCTGGGCTCCTTGTGGTTGCAGTGCTGGGGTGGCCGTGGCAGTGGCAGTGGAACAGAAGCAAGTAGCCCAACCACAAACAGGCATGAACTGAAAATCAAATTTTAAATTGGTTGGGTTTTCCAGTGGGTTCATGGTACTTTCTGATTTGTGGCTAACCACGAACCACAGATCATCACAAACCACAATTTTTCAACAGTGTGCTCATCTCTACTTACTATAGATCAAGATGAGATTATTCATATCGGTTTGTGATTTATATGAAGCCACCAAAATGCTGTTTTCTTGGAATCTGTAATACAATATAATATATAGTGCTAATATCCTATTATACTGTATAAATATATAGCCCCTAACCTTGATCTGGCTTATAATAATCTAATAATAACAATCTTTAGAACTGTAGAGCAGGGAGCAACTCTATGGATCATTGATTTCCACCCCTGTCAAGGAAGCACAGTGGGGAATTACTCTCCCAGCCTCTGGCTTTGCAGCCAGATACCTAAATCAAAATGCTTTCCAGGCTTCTGCACTAGATATTGCATAATATCTATAAAACATAAATTTACACATTGAGTGTTCTTTTTCTTAAAAAAGTATAGTTAGTTTAGATGATACAATATAATAGCAAATATTATAAGTCAGAAATGATTTAGTTCATGAACAGTATCATACGCGATCATTTCTATCATGAGATAAAATGTGTACAGTGTCATAATATTTCTAAATATGTAATCTTTTATATTAACTTGAGCTAACCACTATGGATTTTTTTTAATATAAAATGTTTCTTGAGAAGGTGGTATGTTTAATTTGAAATATTTCCCTATTGATAGTTGCGTTATGGTTGTCCTTGTTATGAATACTTTGAATTTTCATTTCTCCGTTTGCATTCTTATTTTCTGTGCCCCTATTATATTAAAATAAATTTAAAAAATCAACCAAATGGACCGTTTAAGTGGGAGAACATGAAAGAAAAATCAGTCTGTCTGAAATGATTAAATAAGCCTGCATGCACCAATAATTCTTTACTGGTACTTTGCATTATAATAAAGCTATACAATTTTCCTAGTCAATTGTATTACGTTGGTTAAAAAAATGCATAGTTAATAAGACAGCATGCATTATTAATGTTTTTTCATACTCTTGTTAAAATAACAGCTGAGCTTAACTCGCTGGAGTCTGTTTACCTGGGATAATTCTTTATATTGCTCAATTGGAAATTAACTTTCTACTAGTGATGCTAACGTTTACTCTCCCCACCCCCTTTCTAATCAGGCTCCTTCTAAAAGAGTAATAAATAATGTGGGCATATTGGTTGTATGGTTCCCCTATTTAAATTTCAGCATTCCAGGCAAAGAAGTCAAACATTACAAGTAAAAGTGCCTCCTGACTTGCGAGGGAGCTGTAAGAACAACATAATGAAGCCATTCCAGATATAGCTGACAAACTAATACAGTAGTACCTTGTAGAGATGGGCATGAATTTAAAAAAATGGCGTTTCGGTTTTCGTTTGTCGTTGAGAGGTTTGTTTCATTTTGTTTCCATTTTTTTGTGAATTTTTTGGGGGAAAATTGTTTTTTGTTTTTTCATTTTTCGTTCCTACCCGCTTTTTGCGCGATGTTTAAAGCATTTCCGTGCGGGGGTGTCCCCGAACGCCCCAGACCACAGGGGAAACACTAAAAAAAATTGATGCTGGCAGACACACAGTATAGACTAGGTACGCGGGGAGGCTGCAAAGACAGCGGTGGGCGTAGCCCAGGGTGCAAGGCAGCCGCAGAGTGACTGCACTGTGGGTGGGGCAGGGGAGGGTACTCACCGAGAGGTAAGCACACACGCACACAGGGAGGCTGCAGGACTGAAGCTAGAGTCGCAGAGACAGCAATCCCACCCTAACTCCCACCGGGGACTGCAAGGAGGATGGGGGCTGCCAGAGCTTTTTATGCCCTCTGTGGCTGCCAGACCTGCCCAGTCTGCAACCTGGGCATGCTATTGGTTGAAGTTGTCCAAGAATTTACATGATTGCATCACATGGCTTGCCTCCATGTTGTGGCTGGAGTGGCGACATCCATTTTGTCATCCTTAAAGGGAAAAGAAAAATACATCGCAATGGGAGAAGACAAAAACAAACGTTTTAAGGACCCCAACCGCCTGGTAGGTAATAATTTCAAATAATTATTGCATTATCGCTGCATTTTTATAGATGTCCAGGGCGTTTTAATACCCAAGAAATCAATATTAGTCATCTGGGAGCCATTTTGGGTCGATGTCCCCTAACTCCCCTTAAAGGAAAAAAATACAGCGATCTGAGAAAAGACATAAATGCACGTTTTAAGGACCCCCCCCGGTAGGTATTATCCGACAGTATAAATAATTATCACTGCGTTTTTATGGATGTCCAGGGCATTTTTTAACATTTAAAACAGCTCATTTCATTGCGCGTCGCCATTAATGAAAACGAAACCTAACAAACACAATTTTTGTGGTTCTGTTTGTTTCGTTCCATTTTCATCATAATTTTCGTTTGTCCTTTTGTTATGTAACAAAATGAATAACGAATAACGGAAATGAAAAATGTTCATTTCGTGCCCATCTCTAGTACCTTGTATAAAGGAATTAATTTGTTCCAAATGAAATTGTGTTAAGCAAATTTTCTTTTCTACAAATTTCCCATAGGAATGCATTGAAAACAGAGGAATCCTTAATCGCAACTATTTTTATGTTGTACGAATTTGCCCCATAGACGATTCTGTTAAGCAAATTTCGCCTATCTCCAGAATTTTTTATGTTGTACAGATTTTATGTTATACAAACCGTTTGTTATACGAGGGTCCATTGTATATTGTAATAAAACACAGGATATTTCTTACACCAAAAGGTAACGTCAATCAGTAAAAGTAGAATTACATGGCTGTAAACAGTCAGCTAAAGGCCAGTAAAACAATGGTTGTCTTTCATCTCTTCTGCACCCATCAGCTCTCAAGGCTGGAACATGCTACTAGGTAGGGTGTTTTTTCCCTAGTTGACCTTGAGGACAAAATCACATTCATTTTGAATATGAAGTACCCAATCCACATAGCTCTCATTCTAAAGGGTAGGAATTGTTTACATACCTATCATTATGGATGCCTAAGGACAACCTCTGGGTTGGTGAGATAGGCAGGGAATCTTAAGCAGGTGAAGACAACTGCTTGGGAATACCCTGAAGCAAATGGTGAGCTACTGTGTGAGACAGAATGGGTTGTGGCCTGTTCCAGCAAGGCTGTGCTTTTATGTTCTTATGTAACGTTAGTTCCTGTTGTTTCGAAGGCCACCTCCCAAAGCCTAGGCCAGAACTGAGAGATTCCAAACTAGCATTGTCTTCGCTTCTAACAGGGGTGACAGCAGAATGGGGAGAAGCTTTACCTGGGACTTCTCCACATTATCTAGGCTTCTTCCTGTCGTTCCCTCTGCGGTCAGGGAACATACTACAATGGTTCCCTTCCCACACTATAAATACAGTGTGAAACGAATCCCATGGCAGTGCCACCTGTGTCAATGGGGGAAAGGGACACGGAATATGCATGGCATCTTTCCTCATTTAAACCCAACTCTCAACTAGGCTAGTTGTGCCAATTCAGAAGGATTATATGGCATTTACTGCTTGGCCGCAACAGCCTAGCTCAGAGCTTGAAACAACTGGGGAGAGATAAACACACACTTCCCTAATGAAACACTGACAGTGAAGAAACTGAAACAGAGTTTTTGTATACCTTGGTTCAGTCTTCAATCCACATGGTGAGTGTAGCCAAGAAATCAGAATAAGATTGGGACTAGGAAGGGCAGCAATGAAAGAATTAGAAAAGATCAAGGGAGAGAATGTATCACTGGAGATCAAGACCAAGATCACCCACACATTTATTTTTCTGATCACCATGTTTCCAGGCTGATAGGGAAAACATGATTTGTTTGGAACATGGTGCTAGAGGAGAGCTTTGAACGTACCCTGGGCCACTAGAAAGATAAGCAAGGGAATACTAGGTCAAATAAGTCTAATGATCTGTGGAGGCAACCATATTGAAATAGAGGCTTTCCTAATTTCCTCACAACGATGGCAGGAAAGGTTGGAGGCAGCCGAAAAAGAGGAGGACCAAATGCAAAATTGATTGAGTCCTTAAGGGAAGCCTCTGAGTTGAGCCTGCAAGAGTTGAACAGGGGTGTTGAGGACAGTTGAAGCACCAAAGAAAGCAAAAACCTATCCCAGAAATGCCAGCCACTGATCCCTGGGAAGGGCTCAGATTGACCTCATCAACCTCATCATACTTTGTTTATTACTCACCCACCTAGCTCTGGAGCCATTTCACATCCAGGCATGGCAAGAGGAGGATGGTACATCACTTATTAGACTCAGGGACGCTGTTTTCAGAGGACAAAATGGGCATTTCCCCAGGATCTGTTGCCTGTAGGGGCTTCCATGAAGACAGGAGGGATTTTATTTTTATTTTTATTTTTATTTTGCCCTACTTGATGGTGCTGGGCCTTTGAAGTCTTATGTGCACTAAGGGCATGTGATGGGGCCATGATACATGACCTTGCACCATTTGAGCACCTGCGGCATGCACAGTCATCATTTCTCCCGTTTTCTGTGTCATTGAAGATCCCAGCCCGGTGGAGCTTACAGTGACAGGTACAGCATTGAGATGTTCTTTCTGTGGGTAAAGATGGCAGAGAGAGGCTGTTCAGGTAGAAAGTTGTTGTATCTATTGCTCACTGGCATGATATACCAAGTGAATGCATTTGCTTCATGTTGACAAGGTATATACAGTTTATGCATTAAAATGTATATGGTAAATGTAAAATGTAAAATGTAAAATGGTGTGTTTGTAAATGCTCCTTCTAGCAGAGGAGAATATCTTACCTGCCAATATTGATGAATTCTTGGAGGAAGAATTGTGGGTGTTGTTCTCTCTCCATACACACACATTTGTCTCATATGCTGAAAGTTCACACTCAATGGACTCCATTTAATTTATCTCATTGAATATTATAGAATGTAACAGAAAATTTTGAATTCAAACCCAGTGATGTGATAAGACGCACCATTGAACTGAGTCCATTGTATGATACTCACTTAATGGACAAGCCTGACTGCATTATTGTCAGGAGGATATTTTGCATTTTGTATTTAAATTCTCTTTCTTGTATCATTTGCACATTCTAATTCAGGGGTGTCCAAACGTTTTGCAAGGAGGGCCAGATTTGGTGAGGTGAAAATGTGTGGGGGCCGACCATTCAGCCCCCTAGGACATGCAAGGAGGTGGGGAGGACACTGCAGCAATGGAGCCAGGGGAGGGTAGGCCGGACAGGTGGCTAGGGGGATGGACAGAGGCAGGGAGGGAGGGCAACCTGTAAAATTGCAAGCTAACATCTCTACCTGGTATGGGGAGGGGCCAGCTGGCGGGGATGCATTACAGGCTGAGCTGGTGCGGAGAAGAGGCTGAGGGCCACTCAAAATTTGAAAACTGGCCACATTTGGGCCCCAGGCCTGACTTTGGACATGCCTGTTCTAATTAAAGGTTTGGCAGATCTAGGGAACCAAGGCTCATAAAACCTCTGCAGCTGGCACCTAATATTTTAACTGTTTTGCACAGAACTCTATGGAAGGACTATTTCTTTGGTTCCTAAAATCAACAGGCTGGCCCCTGAATTAGCTGTGTGCCTCTCATAGTCTACAAATATTTGTCAAGTCCTGTGTGAAGCAATATATCTACACACTAAATCATAGTAACTCCTATATAATGCTTTCTATGTGCTAATAGTGTCAATCATGTCAATTGTGAGAGACATTCTGAAGTAAATTGCTTTTGAAGATATTAACGAATTTGCAAAACAGAAAGCAAGAAAAATGTAATAGTTGTTTTTTATATGAAAACTCATAATACTGCCTCTGCCTTGTGGCAAGAGCAGTCCTACAAAAGTGGTCCACCCTGCACCTTGTGCAGTTCATTTCTCTGCATGATTTATTCAAATTTCCTGGACTCAGTATACTCCAGGCAAGCTTTCCCTGACTTATGGCTACACAGACTTTGTATTTATAATCACTTATTACTTTGTGTTTATATTTCTCCTTGTGTGATTGCATTGACACTATGTTATCAATTGTTAATTTTAATGTGGCCTTCTAATGCTGTAAGATAACCCTCAATTCTGTTTCTCAAACTGAATGTCTTAATTGTAATGGACTGTATATTGTCTCTCCTTTGTAAGCTGCCTTAGGTGCTTTTCCAAGGAGAAAGGCGAGGTAAAAATACTCAAAAATAAATAAGATTTAAAAAATTCTCTTGTCCCTGTTGCACACCCAATTACATTTTAAGAAACAATTTGATATATCCAAGGTGTTACTATTGAAAGTGTTTTGGGACTGTAATAGGAGGCAGATGTATTTTAGTCCTTTGGCAACAAGACTCCTATTTTTATTGCAGATTTTTCTTTGGATACCATTTTTGCTTTCTAGTATAGAAAGTTTGTTTATAGTCATAAGCTAGAATTTATTTTCATTTGTTATATTGTTTGTTTGTTTTTCCCTAAGTATTGTTCACTTACTGCTACCAAGAATACCTTAGCAACTCAGTCTTGTTCATGTTGTGTGACCTATTTCAGTGGGAGGTATATATCCCTGACGGGCAGGAGCTGCCCTCTCAGCCCATCCTTTCAGTAGGGCTTTCCCCGGCCCTTGCTCCCTCCCCATTCTTCCCAGCTCTCACTACCCAGTGGTGGCAGCAGCAGCAGAGCAGAGGTGGAGGCTGAGCAAGATGGGGGAGGAGGTGGCAGTGGAGGTGGCACGGCTTTGGGGGTGTGTGGTGGCGGTGGCAGCAGCGCAGCAGAGTTGGGGGCTAGGCAAGATGGGGGAGGAAACGGCAGTGGTGCATGGCTTCGGCCACTGCCGGGTTGCCCGGTGGCAGCAGCAGTGGTGGCGAAGCAAAGGTAGGGGCTGGGCGAGGAGGGGGAGACGGCAGCAGCAGAGACACAGGGTGGGCGAGGAGGGGAATGCTCGCTCTCACTGGCTCAGCCTTAGGACATGGACCAAACAGGAGGAGGAGGGGATGCAAGGGCTGGGGGTGTCCCGGGGGTATTTGGGAGCTTCTACCCTCTCCCTTATTCTATGCCCTCATAGCATTTTCCCTTCCCTCCACTGCACACACCTCATCATTCTTTTGGGGACTTTTCCCACTCTTTCCAGTGATCATAGAGCTTTGGGAGGGGAGAGAAAGCCATGAGGAGAGCAGTCCCTTCCTGAGAATGACAATCATTTCCTGCCACTCTAGGAAGTGGGAGGAGCTGCTCTGTGTGAGTTTAAGAGGAGAAAAATCTGAGCTATTTGCCTATTCCTCCAATACAACTGAGTAGAGATGGGCACGACCAGAAAAAAATATGTTTTGAGTTGTCGTTTGTCGGGACGGGCCCGTTTCGGGTCGTTCCTGTTTGTTGTGAAATTTTTCAAAAATTTGTCATTTCCGTTTGTCGTCTGTCGTTTGTACAGTGGTTTAGGGGGAGAGGTGGGCTCTGGGAGGCACCTCTGTGGGTGCCTCTGAGTTGACCCAGAAGGGAAGGGAAGCGTAACGCATAGCCGCTGCGTACCAATTATGTTGGGTTGTTAGTGTGACAGGAAACCTCGTCGGCACTTCGCTGTCTCACTAAGAACATTATGTTAGCCATATTAGCCAGGGTTGGGGGTTTGTATGTCAGAGGGACCTCGTCGACGCTTCTCTGACTCACTAAGAAGGGAAGCATACTGGCGTACTGGCGTACAGGTTACGCTTAGGGAGGAAGTGGGTCTGGAGTTGGAGGCACCTTTCGATGCACCACTCTGACCCACTAAGAAGGGAAGTGTACTTGCGTACGAATCTGGGTTAGGGTTGGGGTTAGGGTAAGGGCTAGGCTTAAGGTAACGGTTAAGGTTAGGGTGGGTTAGTGGGCTGCACCTCTGGGTGCCTCTGACCCACTAAGAAGACAGTGTACTGGCGTATGGGTTAGGGTTAGGGTTAGGGTTAGGCTTAGGGTTGGTGGGCTTTTTATGCCCTCTCTGGCACATCCAGAAGTCTCAGCAAAACCTGGCCATGCGATTGGTGGAATGGCTCCAAAAATTTGCATGGTCCCATCCCATGGCCAGCTCATCATTGCGCGTGCATAGGTGTAAAAAATAAAAATAAAAATAAAAATAAAATAAAATCAGTGGAGACGTTTTGTTGCAAGAAAAACCCACTGCTGCTACTATAAAAATCAGGCATTTAAAATACCTAATTTTCAAATGTTTCTGTGGTGCTTTGGTGGGTTTTTGGACCACGATTTTAAAAAAAATATTGTGATTGCCATTTTGGATCCCCCCACCGCCTGGCAAATGGAGACGATGAGGATCCCCCCAGGCTGGTACCAGCAGCCCAGGACAGGAGAGGGGGGGAAGGCCGGGGACCCCCCCCCGAAACCACTCCTCTCTGATAGGTGCCCTCACTGAGGCAGGCATATTTCCGCCTGCTTTTATGGCCGGGAATCAGGGTTTTTTGTTATTTTTTCTGTGCTGCTTGGCATCGCGCGATCGCCGCGATGCCATGAACGACAACGACATCAGACCCAATTTATCTTTATTGGGTCGGGTTTGAGCTGGAGCAGAGTAATTGTCGTTACCGTTCCTCGTTACGTAACGGAAACGACGAACGAAAATGGAAACGAGGATTTCGCCGAGTCGTGACCATGTCTACAACTGAGTGAGACAATTTGCTATATGCATTTGTGTTCTGTTTCCAAGATATGCACAGTTCTTTGGTGCAGCAGAGGAGTCAGTGAATAGAAGGGGAGAGGCATTTTTCATTGATCTCACTTTTACTTCTGCAGCTCCTTCTGCCTTCTCTTTCTCTCCAGATCTGCACCAGAGTGTTGTAAAGTGTACTCTGGCACCTTTTGGAAAGACAGTCAAATAGGAATATAGTGGAAAAGGAGAAATTTGTGAAATTATTGCCCCCTTCTCTTTGCAAAGAATCTTCCATGAGCGGACAGACACAGTAGGATGCAACCCATGCATTTTGAACATTAACTGGTTCTCCCTTATAGAAGGCAACGCATGAGTAATGTCCGTAATCTTCACCTAGCATAAATAAAAGCTTTGCTAGTGGCGCACAAAATGATCCTGCTACAAATGATAAGTGTATTATTTGACTTACAATGCAGGACTGTGGCATGAGCCATTAGTATCGTCAAAATGCATACAAAACAACCCTTCACCCAATGCTCATTAGCTGAGATGCCTATGGTAAGATGTTTATATTAAGACCAAACAGTGATACTTCAGAATTTTGATCAGGTCAAGTTTAGATATGGAGATGTCTAATCCCTAATCAAGCATATGTTGAATATTCAGATATGCAAAGCAGCAACTGATCTGCAGAGAATTAACATTCTGGGGAAATGGGAAAGCCACATGTTTGACAAATCCTTGATAAAATGGCTACCAAGTAGACTCATTCAAAGATATAGTTGAGGGATGGAAAGGCATTATTGTAGGAAAGACCAATTATGCAATTCCGTTATAATTCCCAGAGGCTGTGCTGGCTAGCACTGATGGGAGGTTTTATCCAATCACATCTGGGAGGGGTGGTGGTATCACATTATTATTAATTATGTGTAGAGATGTGCACGAAATGCTAAAATAGTGTTTCATTTCATTTTTCATTACATTTGTCCTTGTTCCATTTCAATTCATTTGAAATGATTTTTTAAAAATTGTTTTTCATTCCATTCCATTTTTCATTTTATGTGTTATGTTGTGTTTTATGTAACTAACTGTGCATTTAATGCGTTTTTAACTTTGTAACTTTGTGTTTCGGGGTGGGGGTGAAGTGCTGGCTTTTAAAACTTTTTGGTGGCTAAAAAAAAGTTTGAAAAACCCACACTTTCCCCCAATGCACCCAATTTGGGGAAAAACCACTGGCTTTTAAAAAAAATTTAAGCCCCTGAGGTAAGAGGCAGTAGTGGCCATTGCCGCTTCCTTTGGTGACTAAAAAACATTTTAAAAGCTGGTGCTCCTCCCTATTGGATGTGTTGGGGGGGAAGCATGGGTTTTTTACTGTTTTTAGCCCCCAAAGTAAGTGGTGGCAGTGGCCATTGCTGCTTGCTTTGGTGGCTTAAAAAGCCAGTTCTCTCTCCCCCCCACCCCACCCCCCAAATCAAGTGCATTGGGGGGAAGTGTGGGCTTTTAAAACTTTTTTTTTAGCCACCAAAGCACAGTGCTATCCCCCAACACACCTAATTTGAGGGGGGGGGAACCTAATGGAAAAAACCGATTTTTTTGTTTCCTTTGTTTCATTTTAAAAGCAAGTTCATTTTTCATTTCGTTAGGAAATGAAACAAGAAAGGAAAAATGAAATTAATTTTTTTTTGTTTCGTGCCCATCTCTAATCATGTGGTTAAATGTTATAAAACAAATGGCCTCCAGTATTTCTCCCATACTTGCTTGTCATTAAACAAGCAGCTTAAAACAACATCCATCCTTTTCTCCTTTTATAGTATTCTGTAAAAGCTTCGATTGTACGATATATATTGCTCTCCTCATTTGGCTGACACAGGTTTCTAGTTCTGTATATTGCAGCATACCTTTGTTAGTTAACATTTTAGGTAAAACACAACATGAGCAGCATTTTAAACTGCACTTCACTTTTTTCTCTTTTCTCTGTGCTTCGGTGACATCTTTGAGCCATTGTTTACTCACTCTTGAGAAAACTGGCACAAAAGTAATTCAGTTACTCCTGCCTTGTTGTCTTGTCAGTAGCTTGGTTCCATACCAAACTGCTTATTTTGTAAACTATCCCTTGGGGCGTTTATACACGACCCCTAAGCTCTGCTGCAAATGGCCCCCAGCTCCAGAGCTTTAAAATGTTTCCCCACCAGCTCCAGAGTTTACAGAAAATTAAGTGCGACCCCGCCCACCTAAGCGCTACCCAGCGCACCTTTCAAGTACCTGCTCTGGGAGAGTGAAAAATTTTGATGCGGAGAGTGCTGGCTCTCCTCGCTTCTTTTTGTTGTTTTTTGCCTCCCACCCCTTTAAGAGGAACCAGGAAGCAACGGGGGGGGGGTCGGAGCAACTTCCACCGGCACTCCGGAGGTAAGAGTGCATTCTTTTCTCCCTTTTTTTCTCCCTCCCCTCACGCAGACAGAACAAGGAAGTGCGGAGGGGTTGGGAACGCAGGGAGAGCGACAAACCCTCAAGGTCTCTGGTCCGAATTTAAGAGACCAGCGGATCTTAGGGGTCGTGTAAAAAGGCCCTTGGAGATGGGGCTTTTCAACTGAGATTTCACTTTTGAAGCACCTCTGAAGCACCTTTGGAAAATCACTTTTCTTTTTAGAGCAACAGCACTGCATCGCATAAACTAAATTTTAAAAAATTATTGGCAGTATATATCAGGATAGTAGAGCTGTTTGCTTTTATCGTGGTCCACTTCATTAAGATGTGGGCTGGAGGACCCCGCTCTTTGGAACCAGAGCACAGTTTCCTATCGAACAAGCTCACTCCACAGGAATCTTTACCACAGATGGACTCATGTCTGGACTCTCCACTAGGGAGAAAAATGAGACAGAGATCACAGAAGTGGTAAGGGTTTAGCCTTATAGGGATCATTTGCTTTTAAAATCAAGCTTTTCACCTTTCCTCCATTAAAAACAGAAACAGGTCTTATTGACAAGATCTTATTGTTCATTTGTTTGTTTATTATTTTAGCTTCTATTATAATAATTACCAGTATCTAGCAATAAATACCATATAATAGAATAAAACCCTGACCGTAGAAAAAAACCATCTTAAATAAATTACACAAATTAAACATATTTGAGCATCTCAGTTCATAAAGTACTGTACTAATAAAAGGCAGCTTTAAATACATAAACCAGACAAGTGTCTAATTAGAATTGAAAACACATTAATATTGGAATGACATGACCTGGACTTTTGTGTTTGCAAAATCAGGCTTCAAAAGAATCTCATGTTTAAGTCTTCCTGAATATGAATCACTAAAGAAAGAAGTTAATTTGCATAATCAGAGGGGGGGGGAGTTCCTACAGTGACACTGCAGCTATAACTACGTGGTTGAATACCATGGGATTTGATCTGATTATAAAATGGATGAATTTGTTTTTTAAAAAACTGATCATACAACATAAGGGCCAATTCAAATAAATCTTGTCCATTTTGTTCCAGATGCAATTTTTACTTTGTTGCTAGAGGCTTCTATTTTTTAGTTTGTAATAAGTTTAAATTTGTTTATAAATAGCACTGCATCAACACCTTGCTATTTGGGACAAGTAAAGCTTTATTGCAAAACATAGGAAGTTGACACAACACATAACAAGAGAGACAGGAAGCCAGATGGTGGTACCATCCATCTGGGGAATTGAAACCAGCAATACTAATAGTGATTGTAAAGAATCCAAGACTTCAAACTAAATGCATTTAGTGTCAGAATTTGGGTGACGCTAACAGTAGTCACAGAAATTCCAAACAACCAAATGGCCCAGAACACTTCCTTAAATACTCTTCAGCCTGCCACACCCAGAGTCCAGGCTCCAGAATCTTCCACACCAGTTCCTCTTTTATGGGAACTAAGACCATCTTGCTGATACACTAATATTTGTTCCTTTTTCTTTACCTGATATAACCTGGTGTCCCTCTGAGCATATCTAAAGTTACACTTCTAAAGTGACACTTCTTTGCTGATTCAACAACTTGTCACATAAGCATTTCTATAATTTCACAATTTTGTGGTTTTGCATCCTGGAAGATATTTCAGTCTTAGAGAATGCAGAAGTTGTCAGCGAGCCAATTCTGCTGGTTAACCCATAATGTTCTGATGGTTAACCCATTTAGAAAATACCTAAAATTTCAGACTATCATTAACTCCATTAATGCTTTATTATCCCTTGTTGAAATAAATATAGTTTCTAATATCTTTTTCCAAATATTGGATTTTATATGCTTTTTGCTTTAAAATATAAGTTTCTTTCCATGCACACCCTCTAGCTCAGTGATGGTGAACCTTTTAGAGATCGAGTGCCCAAACTATGATTTAGAACCGACTAATTTTTTGCAAAGTGCCAATACAGCCATTTAACCTGAATACAGGTGGCTGTGAAGGGGCGATGTCATGTGCCCACAGAAAGGGCTCCGGGTGCCACCTTTGGCACCTGTGCCATAGATTCGCCAACACTGCTCTAGCTACTACCTTCATTGCATCCCAATTTGTACTTATTTCTCTCCCCCCTCTTTATTTATCCTCCATGTTTCTTCCAGATTTTTTTGAATTTTATCTATTATTTTATCAATTTATCATAATAAATCCTTTCATCAATCCTCAGTCTTTTTTCTTTTCTATAATCACACCCTGGTACAAATTCCATGTTAGCCATAGGATGACCTGAAATTTGTATCATATCCATTCCTACATTATTTATTTTGGATATTAAATCTTTAGACACAAATATATAATCTAGTCTAGAGTAACATTTATATACAGGGGAATAAAATAAATATTTCCTCTCATCTCCTCTTAATTCCCTCCAGACATCTTTAACATCTGTTTTTTAATGAATTTATCCAATATAGTTTGAACACCTCCTGTTTCTCCTTTCAAAGTTTTTGTCCTATGTTTGCTAGTATCTGTTACCAAGTTGAAGTCTCCCACCATAATAACATATCCTTTCCTTATCTTATCTAAATTATCTAAGGCATTCCTCAGAAAAAATTTCTTGATTATCATTTGGCACATGCAAGTTCACAAGGGTACAATATTCTCCTTTTAATTTCCCTTGAACTATCAACATCCTACCCTGATTATCCTTATCAACTTTAGAAATTTCAAATTCAGTCCTTTTAGATATCAGTATAGCTACCCCTCTAGACTTAGATGTGCCAAATGATTTCTCATTAATATCAACCCATTTACATTTCAGTTCATTTATCCCATCTTTATTCTGGCTTTTATTCAACTTTGCTTGAACTTTAGCCCTTTTTATAACAGATCCTAGGCCTTTCACATTCCAAGATGTTATCTTAAGTCAGGACTGACAATTTTTAAATTAATTATAAACAATGGTCAAACAACTTAAGATAACATCAAGTTTTCCTCTTGTGATCAGTTGTTTCATTCTGTAAATGCACCTAGTGTATGTCTATGTACAGTATGGTGTTGTGGTGATGTAGGCAGTTGGGCCATAATGTTTAGGGACCACAAGAACACCTTTGCCCCCTAAGTGCCCTGTTCTAAAATACATTTTGAATGAGCCAATCTGGCATTGAATCAGTGCACTGATACATTAATATATTAGTTTAATGCTAGAACAACTCAGCATGATTTTTAAAAAATTGCTACAAAATAGAGACAACCTTAGTGAAATATAGAAGACTACTGTGACGGAACCCCTGGAAAGAGATTCAGGAATATTCTAATAGTAGACTAATCCCAGAATGTGGGCGGGGTCATGTCCTATATAAAGAGTGACAGTTGAACTGTCCAGGAGTTAGTCAGAAGGGGAAACTGAGAACTGAAGAGAAAGATCAGGAGCTCAGTCCGTGTTAGTTGGTGACAGGGAACAGTAACTGATAGAGTTAGGGACTGGACAGGGTCTGGCTACTAGGATATATTTAGGGACTTGTTTAAGTTACATCTTAAGAACAATTCAAACTGAAAGTTATTAAAACACGATATTATTTATGTATGTTGGGAAACTAGATAAACTACATCTTTATGTTGAAAAGTTAACACACGTGTCAAGTTCCAGTTCTTCATAATAGAAAGAAGTACAGGTTTTAGTAAATGATGGCAGCAAAAGTAAAAACAGTTTCAACACTTTTAAAGTGTGGCCAGGTTGTGAAATACCCGGTCCGTCACAACTACATAGGTTACTATAATGTGTGTGTTTCTCTGTATGTTATGGAGTACCTTAGAAAGCGGCTGAATTTTACCTAACACTGTGCAACCCTTTAAAAAAAACAAATCGCTTGACAGTGAATAGTGAAATGATTAGCAGTGGTGGGAACAGAAGAAGGAAGTGTAGTCACAGCCTCAAATATGGATTTTCCTTTTCTAATAACTGACTTTAGTAAGTGTCTTTACAGTTAGTCACAGAGACCCTGCCTCAAGTAAAGTGAATTGATCTGCAATTAACAGGTGTAATCTGAGCATGCCAGAGTGGGCATTTGAAAAATGTACTATCTCAATCTAAGAGTCAGATCAGGTTAGGTCTTATTGTATTAATTGATTGTTTATATTTATTTGATATATATTTTGTATAAAGTAAGCCACCCAGAGTGGCTTGATGGCCAGATGGACGGGGTATAAATTTAATAAATAATAATAAAATAATAATTAATAGTGCATGTTTTTTTTTGTTTTCAAAGTATCAATACCCCCAAATAATCTACCATTGCCACATTCTGTGCATCACTAACAAAACAACATCACTGAAGTTGCCTATGAAATATATTCTTCCAATGTCACCTCCCCTTCAAGAATTTTTCCAGACCCATTACCACTGAAAGGATCTAAAGCTTTTTCTGCTGATGACATGGTTATGAAGGGTTCTTAGACTTGTGTCACATATTTTACCATTCAGCCCCAGATGATCCTGCTAGAAGCTTAGATTCTCAAAGTAATCTAGCCTCCTGATGGAACTGCTTCCCTAACACAAAGAAATGAAGACACGAAGAAACAAATTTATGTGAAACCATGCTGAGTTCAGTCATATTAGAAGCATATTCCCCGAACAAAACCATAGGGATTTGAGGGCAGCTATGTCCTCTTATGAGAATGTGGAAGATTAATGAAGTCCTATTAACCATTCTATGCAAAAGTGACTGTAATCAATGTTTGTGTGTGCATGCATGTGCATGCACACATTTCCGGACTGTCGTACCACAATGAAGACGGTAGACTGAATGACAGGATTTTCCCTTAAATTAACAGATACCTACCTGTTCCTATGAACCTGGTATCTGAGTGAAAAGGAATTCTGGATAGTCTCCCTACCTCCTTTACTGTTTCCTATTTGAGGTTCAAATAGTAACAATTCGACGAAATTACAGAAAGGTACACAGCAAAAAAATCAATAAAAATGCTATGGTTATGATGACCTGAAACCTCCAGTAATAAGATAAACCCCATATGGGAATCACAAACCTACTAGACTACGGGGGTTTATTCAAATAAAATATGGCTGCTAGGGATGTTTAGGAATTCTTTTTAAGCAAATAAGCCTGGTTCACATTTCCTGTACTAATTCACAGATTAGAACACAGTTATTTTCCCACCTATAAGATGCCTCCATGTATAAGATGACCCCCACTTTTCCAACCCAAAATTACAGTTGGGGTATAAGACGGCACCCAATTTTCAGTTTAACAATTTTAAAGATATATAGTCTTATATATGGGAAAATACTGTGGGTATCTTTCAGGTTTTCCACTTGGGTCACATTTCACAAAACTCTCATCAGCTCAAAAATTCTACTGTGTATATCAAACTTTATATAAGAATCTTCATTTCAGAGTATGATAGAAAATTTGTATTAAGAACGCTATGGGTACAAAAAAGCTTGTGTAAAGTGAAATGCATTCAAAATATGTATTGTATGGGGTGAAATGTTAAGGAATAATATGAATTTTCATTTTTTCAGTTTACTGATTGGCACAGGAATGGAATGGCAGAGACCTATGAATGACTAAACATTGCTAATATTAGCCCAAGTGTTACACAAACAACCACATTTTGCTGTGTTATCCTATCTTTGTAGGTGGTCTCATCCCCTTCCCTTCCTGGGAAAACAAACCGGTGCGTTGCTACCATACAGCCTGGGATGGCATCCCAACTTGCAATTGTGATGGAGAACATAAGCTTCTCCTGGGCGACCTGATAAGACCCTCACAATTTGTGTGAGAGATTAGAAACTGCCTAGACTAAGGGGGTTTATTCAAATAACCAATTACTCTACAAGCTCTAATTCCCATAAAAATAAAGGCATGATTTGCTGCTCAGAAAGAGACCAATACTACTGGGGAGTTAGGATTACCACCTCCCACAGAAAGTGGGGGAGGGGGAATTGCAAATTAATCCACTTACTGGTAAATGCATTCAGATTTTAAATAGCCCATTATTCAATATTCACAGATAATTTGAAGAGAGAGAGAAAAGAAAGGAAGGAAGGAAGGAAGGAAGGAAGGAAAGGAATGGAAAGGAAGGAATATTTTATCTCAAATATATCTCAAATGATATTTGGTCAACATCTCTCCAAAACCTCCAAAGAAGAATATTTCAAACTATCCTTTCAAAAGAGATCTTCAACATGGGAAGATCCCAAACCATTCCCTATTGGTCGGTTTCCTCAGGGGCTTGGCCCTGCCAGTACAGATCACCCTGCAACAGGGTATTGAACCCATACAACTTCACACTCCCACTGCCTTGCTACTGCTTGATCCATTTGGGGGTCCTTCCTCCATGGACTTTTTCCCTTCAAGTAGACATAAACTGTCTATTCAACCAGATCTACTCATCCCAACTGCATCTGGAGGCTGCACTCCCTTCTATCCCACTTCTCCTCCATTTTATCATCCCTTTCTACTTTTGAACTCTACTTTTTCCACCTTCTCCTCTTTTGATCATCCCACTTCCCTTTTCTTGTATAGGTACTCCAATCTCCATTGCTGGTAACAGGGTATATGTGGTGTCATAAGAACATAAGAACATAAGAAGAGCTATGCTGGGTCAGTCCAAAGGCCCATCTAGTCCAGCTTCCTGTATCTCACAGTGGTCCCACCAAATGTGTCTGGGAGCACAGAAGTCTAGATATCTGGTACCAAAGTGTAAAAAACCAACCAAGGCTGGCTTCCAGTACTAAAAGCTGCAGAGTACAAAAGGTCCAATGCTGCAGAGTACAAAAGGTCAAAACTCAATTATTCCCACCCAGTCACAAGCAACAGTGATCAGTTCACACAACAGAACAGCTAACAACACCCATCAATTACACAGAAGGATAGTTGCTACCCCTGATTGCATTGAAACTTCTTAATTCTTTCATCACAATACAATGACTAACACCTATTATCCTGCATAGGACAAGTTTCCTCTTTCCCACAACTTAAAAAACCCCAGTCTCACTCGCTCTATACCCCAGAGCACAGAGAGAACTCCTAATTCCTTGAGCTCCTTGCCTTCTGAAGATGCCAGCCACAGAGTCTGGCAAAATGTCAGGAATAAAAACTTCCAGAACTCAGCAAAACAGCCTGAAAAACTCAGAACAACTATCAAATCCTGGCCATGAAAGCCTTTGAGAATACATTGGTCCAGAATTGGTTACATCTGCAGTGATCTAGTTGGAGCTGATTAGGGCCTCAGCTCTGGTGGTGTTTTTTCATGCATTGGGATGAATCTAAGCATTGGGTTGGTGGCCAGGCAACAGGTAGGGATCTACATGTCAGGGGGAGAATCCCTGTTGGCTATCAGGGGTGGGGCCCTTAGTGTGCCCCAGTGCAGGGTGTGTGTTGACTTTTGCTCCTCGCCCATGGATGGCAGAGGAGCCATGGAGTGGCATACATCTGTGTGGTCTCCATACAGAACTGCACCCAAGTGGTCACTCAGGGAGATAGTGGTCTACATCAGGCTTGCCCAACAGGTAGACCGTGGGCTACCAGTAGCCTGTGAAGGGTTCAAAAGTAGCCTGCCGGCCATCAATAAAAAAGTGAGGGTATAAGTTCTCCACCCTTCCCTCACCCACCCCAAGGACCACCACTGCCCCAGCAAAGTTCTGGTTCTGCCAGCCCACTGTCTCAGCCGAGCGAGGCAGCTCAAGGGCCATGGCACAGTCCCCTGCTCCCCCTCCTGGCCAGATGATTGGCATCCCACTGTCTCGTGACCAGCAGAGTCACTAGTTTGGAGCAGAAGGAGGGGAGGAGACAGCGAGAGGTGTTGTCGCAGGTGTGTCCACCTCCTTTGTGTGCTGATGTCTCCCCTCTTCATCTCCCCTGGAGAATTCCTTCCTCCCACCCTTCCCTCCTCCTTCCCCTTCCCCTCCTCTCACCCCCATGGCTGCCTCACAGAGACCATGATCCACCACTGCAGCCGCTCCTCCTGTTCCCCTTCTGAGCCATTCCTTCCTTCTTGTGCTGCTGTGGCAATGTGATTGCCATGCTGCTGGCTCAGCCCACCCCAGCTGTGTAGCGAACATGGCAGAGGTGAGTGAGAGTGAGAGGCAGTGGTAGCAAGGAGGCTGGAAGGGAGAAGGAGGAAAAGAGGAGGAGGTCGGAGCGGGAGGAGAGTCAAGTCAGACCCCAGGCGGGTTGGGAGGGAAAGCGCACTTTTTTTAAAAAAAAAAGTCTTCCCGTAGCCTGGGCAAGCATGCACACATCTCCCTTGCACCCGCCCACACCAGCTTGAATGGATGCAAAAGAAGCATGTGAACGGTCAGCCTTCCCATAGAAAAGCATTGAACTATGTTCTCTCCAGAACGGATAATTGATTTTTCAATGCATTTCTATGGGAAACTGCTGCTCTACTTACAATTTTTTTTAAACTTATGAGCATGTGCTCAGAACGGATAAAATTTGTAAGTAGAGGTTTTAGTGTAGTAGCCCTCAGGCACTTTGGGCCGGAAAAAGTAGACCTCGGCCTATTCAAAGTTGGACAGCCCTGGTGTACATCAAGGGTCCCCCAGTGACCTGGATACAACCCAGTGCTTGGCAAGGATATCTGCTGTTGAGATCAATATAAGTTGTGGCATCTTTTTTTCCAATCCCCCCTCTCTCTCTCTGTGTGTCAGGTATTGAAGCTAGCAGCTGGCTCAAGAGGTACACCATCAAACAGTGCTTGCCAGGTCTATCTTATGTTACTTCATTTTCTCCATTCTATCTTTTCATAGAATACAGTGGTTTCACAGAGAACATGACTGCATGTTTTGATTCCATTGTTCTTGAACAGCTTGCTGCATGGAGTCAACCACCAGAGGAAGCCACTCCATCTGGCTTGCACCTGGAGAAGACTACATCTGGATATGTATCTCTTGAGCACACAGACAATGCTTTTTCTAAGAGAATCAGAAGATGGCAGTTGACTAAGAAGAACTTCAGTGTGACGCTGTTGTTGAGAATCTTACTAGTTACAAGAGCACCTTAGGCAGTGTGGCATGCAACCTTTCAGGAATTATATGCATGGGATAACTCTGTGGCCCTGGGCTCAGCATATGGCCAGTACTTATAGGACATAACACTGAAGTAAGGCAGCTGGAGTAAGCTGAATTCTGTGTGCATTAAATAATCTCTCACTAATGCTTTGCAGCCCTTTGCTCTTGGCTATATACCCTGTTGTCATTCAGTCTTTTAGGATTCTTCCCCACAATAAAATGACAACAAGCATTGAGCATTCAGATTTCCATTTTTCAACTATTTACACTGTGTTCATTTTTGTCTTTGATTTGCATGTGGTGTGTTGCCCTTAAGAAAAGGCAGAACAAATGACTAGAATTCCTTCCTTTTCCCATTCAGCAACACACACACACACACACACACACAGAGAGAGAGAGAGAGAGAGAGAAAGAGAGAGAGTTAAATTCTTCATTTCACCTGTTGTGCTTGCAATCTGCCTCTAAGCCTTCATAGAACCAGAAAGCAATTCTTAATGTGTACCTTTAAATCCCTTCAAAGCTGATACCATACTTTTCCTAAATGACCAATTAAGCCTTAATTTCATGATAGTTTTCAGATGCACAGCAGTCATTTTTTTTCTTGCAGTGCTGATAAGGAGGGCAGAGACAAAGACACATATTCAAACTAGCAATTTAATGGAGAAAAAACAGGTGGGTGTCTGTGCATCCTGAAAACTGAGCAGTGATCACTCTGCAACTCTGTTATGTGCTTTGAAGTAACTGTTGGTTTGAAAGGAGAAGGGAGATTTCATGAGCTTTTGTGTTCTTCAGCTTAATATAGAGAGGAGAAAGGGAGAAGAGTATCAAGGTTTTTGATCAAAGAAAGCAAAGTGTTCTGCTTATATACCGCTCCATAGCACTTCAAGTCTGGGTGGTTTTACAACTTTAATTATGCAGACTACACATTGCCCCCTCGGCAAGCTAGGTACTCACTCATTTTACTGACCTCGGAAGGATGGAAGGCTGAGGGCGTTTATACACGACCCCTAAGCTCCACAGCAAAGGGCTGCAAGCTCTGGACCTTAAAAATGTTTCCCCACCAGGTCCGGAGTTTGCAGACAATTAAGTGCGACCCCGCCCACCTAAGCGTGACCCAGCTGCACTTTTCTTGTACCTGCTCTTTGATGGTGAAAAATATGTAATGCGGATGTGCTGGGCTCTCCTCGCTTCTTTTTGTTTTTGTTCTTTGCCTCCTGCCCCTTTAAGAGCAACCAGGAAGTCACCAGCGGCTCGCCCGGCAGCTCCCACCCACCGGGGAGGTAAGGTTTTCTTCTTTTGTCCTTTTTTTTCCTCCCTCCCTCACGCAGCCAGCAGCCAGCGTGGAGATGCACGAAGAGCGACAAACCCCTAAGATCGCTGGTCCGAATTTAAGGGACCAGCGGATCTTAGGGGTCGTGTAAAAGCGCCCTGAGTCAACCATGAGTCTGCTACCTGGGATTGAACCCCAGGTCGTGAGCACAGTTTTAGCTGCAGTACAGGCATTTAACCACTGCGCCATGAGGAATGATTACAAGGAACTATGACAAGCCACTACACTGTTACTTCCTAGGGATCGGTTGTGGGTTGCCTTTGCCCTGAGCTGAAGATACCCTCCTAATGAAAGAGGCACTCTTGAGTCTTCATACCAACTCACCACCAAAACATCTCCGTAGCCCATGGCTTGCTATGAGCTATGTCATACATGCAGTGAAGTGATATTGAGTGAGTTTTTGAGAGTGTCCTTTTACCGCAGATTATTAGCAGCAGGAAATCTGAGAGACAGGTTCATTATTTCCTTTTGCAGATGTGGATGTAAAAAAGTAAAAAAGTCAGAAAGACTTGGATGAGGAAATGGGAGGAGCTAAGATGGAAGAGCGATCCTTTAGGGCCTGATTCTGCCCAGGTTTATGAGCAGGAGCGATTAAACCATTTCCACAGACAAGAAGATATTTATCCAAGCATTGTTTTGGAAACAATTTCCCCTGCTCAAAGTAATTATCTTCCTTGTGTGGGGAAATCACTGGGGCTTTACTGACACAAATGCTCTCTTCTTGGGTAATCAAATCCATTTGCTACTCTAACATCAACATTCCTGTTGTAGCAAGGGTGCATGGATCCTTATCTTGAAAACAGTCTAATTATATTAACACAGAAAGGCAACTTGCTCAGAGACCCATTGGCTAAGCATTGTTCCTGGATGTTGTTGCTTCTGCTTTCTGCTATGGAAAAGACATGTTTGTGATTGTCACAGGTAGCCTCATTGCTACTTCATGTTAGTTTAAGAAAATCGGACTCTGTGCTAAAGGAATTTGTCTACCATTTTAGGATAATGGTGGATGAAGCTTCTATGCTGGTGCTACTTTGCTATCCTGGCTGGTTAATCATGCAACCTTCCTGACATTGCCATCAATATGTCTGCAGACTGTAATTAGGTTTCCTCCCTATTTCTTTTTGTAAGGCTAAACATTCCCAGCTCCCTAAGCCGCTCCTCGTAAGACATTTCTTCCAGACCCTCATTATCTTGGCTTCCATCTTCTGGACCCATTCAAGATTGTCAACATCCTTTTTAAATTGAGGTGCACAGAACTGGACACAGTACTCCAGGTGGGGTCTGACCAGAGCAGAATAGAGTGGTACTATCACTTCCCTTGATCTAAATACTATGCCTCTGTTGATGCAACCAAGAATTGTGTTGGCTTTCTTGGCCGCCACATCACACTGCTGACTCATGTTCAATTTGTGGCCCACCAAGACTCCCAGATCCCCTTTACAGGTACTATTTTCCAGCCAGGTGTCTCCCATCCTATATCTGTGCAATTCATTCTTTTTACTTAGATGCACCACCCTACATTTCCCTCTGTTGAACCCCTTTCCATTAGTTTTGGTCCAGCACTCTAATCTGTCAAGGTCCTTTTGGATTTTCATCCTATCCTCTAAGGAATTAGCCACCCCACCCAAATTGGTATCATCTGCAATTTTGATCAGCCTACTCTTTATTCCTTCCTCCAAGTCATTAATAAAGATATTGAATAGCACCAGACCCATAAAGTTTCTTCCCACCCCCTTTTTCAAACCAAAAAGGCCCAAAACAAAACATTATTATTAACTCTATGTTGATTAACTCTATGAACTCAGTTGATTTGAGATGCAAATTTACAAAATCTAGTTGCTCAATGCTTATGCTAATGTTTTATGTAAAAACTGCATTATTGTGAATTTCTTTGCTGTTTCAGAGTAATTTATTATCATTTTAGCTCCTGCTATTGCATGTAGATAATACAAGCACATCTTTCTGGAAAATATCTTTGGTTAATCATTTTTCTCCATTTCATCCTTGTTCTGTTTTTCAAAGACATTTGGACAATGCCTTTTAAAACATTTTGTTGCCATTTGCACGTGTGTAGCATTTGCTCTCTTTCTCTCTTATTATGTCCCCCAATTGCTTGTCCATGTGATATATGTGAGGGAGGGTGTTTTACAGCTGTTCTCCAGCAAAGTCAGTCTTACAGACTGTGACATTTAAAAGAGTAAAGGAATATTATGACAGATATGTTTTATTGGGCTAATGCATTCATGGACTGCAATCCACACTACCAGACACATTGTTTTAACTGTTGCAGCTGATAATTGCTTGAAAATTTATGTCAAATAAAAATCCAGGGTGCCACAAGCTCCTTTGTTGATTCTACTGCTAGAGACTTGACATAGCTACCTTTGGAAATGAATTTTGAGTGTCCCACTGAAGATTGTTATTGATCCATTTGTTAGTTAGTTTAGAGCCTGCCTCTAGTGAGATCAAGGTAATGTACTCGCTCTCCTCACTGTCCCACAATTGAATTCAAAACAACTCTGTAATAATTGAGGCAGTGAAACAAAGTGAGAAACTGCCCAGTGTTGCACATTGAGTCTTGCAGCTCAAAAAGGACAGGAATGAAGAGCTCCCAGGTCAAGTCCAAAACACAAACAACCAGGCATTGCAATTCAGAGGCAAACCTTCCAATGCTTATCCAAAATCTGTTTCAGTGACCAGTTCAGGGCAGCTTACTGCACAATAAACAAATATTGTAGAATAAAACCCCAAAACACCTGAGGGTGTGGCATTCATTGTTAAGAATTAGGTGTTCATACATATTTTTAAGTCAGTTAGGTTCACATTTCACTTTCTTGCACTGAAGTTAACATGCTGTAGATCACTCTTCTTCTCAATTTATTTCATAACAGCCTAGTAAAGTAAACATAACAGAAACCCTATGATTATAACAAGAAGATCCTTGAAGGCTAATTTGAGTGACAGTTGCAGCCTGAACATCTCCCCCCCACAGCAAGAATATGCAAAGGACCTTGCTTTGTTTCATGACTGCCATTATGGTCTAAACAGGGGATAACAGTGGTCCCCCACCCTTTTGCGGTTCATATGTTGTGGTCCCGCTATATTGCAGGACTGCAGTACCTGGAAAGGGCTTGAGGGGGGGAGGTTTGGGGGCTTTTTAAAGCCCTGGGCTCCAGCTGATTGGTACTGGGGTGGGGAGACAAAAGTTTTTTCTCCCCCACCCCAGTGCCAATCAGCTGGAGCCTGGGGCTTGCCTCTGTAGGTATTGCACGCTGCTTCTCCCCACACCCTCAGGCAAGCAGCACATGATGCTAAAAGGGCTTTCGGCCACAGAGCCAAGTGCTTGGCTCCGCGGCCAAGAACCCTTTTTAAAGATCATGCACCGCTCGCCCGCTCACCCGCCGTCCATGGTCGAGCTCTTTTTAAAGATCGCCCGCCACTAAAAGGGCTTTTGGCCGCGGACCTGAGCACTTGGCTCCATGGCTGAGAACCCTTTTTAAAGATCATGCACTGCTCGCACCCGGGGGTGCTGGCGAGCAGCGCATTATGCTAAAAGGACTTTTGGCCATGGAGCCGAGCGCTCGGCTCCACAGCTGGAGCCCCTTTTAAAGATTGCATACTACCCTAGGGGTGCGGATGAGTGCCGTGCAATGCTAAAAGGGCTTTCAGATGTGGAGCCAAATACTTGGCTCCATGGCCGAGAGCCCTTTTTAAAGATCATGTGCTGCTCACCCACACCCCCCCCAGGTGCTGGGAAGTGGAATGTGATGTTTAAAATTGTGTCCCCCCCTCCATCCGTCCTACATCTGCATATCATGGATATTCAATGATCACGGGTCAGGTGGGTCCCTAACACCCGTGATAGATAGGGGGCTACTGTACTTTTAAATCTAATACCTTAAACACAAAGTACTTCCTCAATCACATTTCTCCAACACTAGTGTACTTTCAGCTTTAATAATGAGCTTTTATCTTCAATGTCTGTGCCCTGAGAGGAACTGCCTGATCCATCCCTGAGGTGACAACTACATAGTCAAATACTGAGGGACTTGCTCCACTCATATAATGAGTGAATTTGATGAATTTTTTACTGACCACATGATGCAAAGGCTGATTTGAATCCAACCATCCATTTTTGCACCCAGAGCGGCTTTTTTCTTTGATGCTGGAGGGTTTCTACTTTTTCATGCCAGAATGATTCAAAATGGATTTTCCTTGTATGGTTAGATGTGCTCCAGTGTTTTGGCATCATAGGCACTTGGGGGTGTGATGTTCATTTCCCTATATTCTTTCCTCTTACCCAATCATCCTTTGAATTTATTTAATTATATAAAAATTCACACTTATATGGGATTTACACTAGATTGCCCTATCATCTCATTGCGGTGTCCTCTTTATTATTTTTCCATATTTACATTCCATAAAAGGATTCGCAGAGGCAGGACCAGAGAAAGGAGAGAGAAAGGGAAGGCTGGAATGAGAATCTCATTACATTCAGTATGAAAGAAATCTACAGACCTTGTTTGACTACTGACTGGACTGAAATTTAACACAGGCTGCAAATCAAATTACAGTGTAGTCACATTCTGCTACACTGGTTCTAAATCTAAACACAATGACCAAAATTGTATTGCTTCAATATTAAATACGAAATGTTTTTATAAGCAGCATGTTTTTATAAGCAGCAAGTGATGCAATATCTTCAGTTAACCTCTAAATGCCTATGTCAGATATCTCCTACAGACAGATAATGGTGAAAGAAAGAAAGAAAGAAAGAAAGAAAGAAAGACTTAACGGCAATTGTATCTTCAATCTGAAATGTTAGGAAAAACAAAGAAACAAGCATTTCGAAGACTCAGGGTGAAGTGGAAATAATCTTTGGAATCATATCACTGTTTATTTGAACACAATTTTAAATAAGAACCCATTGTATTATTTTTTTGCCCATATTAGTCAGAAATAGTATGATGAACTATCTGGTTCGCAGCTCTCATTCTGTTTTTTACACAGCAAGAAATGAAATGGAGAAACAAATGTCATTCTAGCTCTGTGTAGGTTTTTCTGTGCCGGTTTTTCTACATCAAAAGAAGGATCATTTAAAATATCTATATTTACAATTTTGCTTTACTACACTGCAGACAATGCAAGGATGCCTATGAAAAACTATGGAAGGAAATCTTGCCGCTGCCCCTGACTCCTTGTCAGGGAGAAATGCTTAATAAGCCATGGCTGAAAAAATCCTAGGGAAGATTTTAGAAGATGAACACTGATTGTACAGGCGCCTACAGCTACTGCTGACCTGTCTCTATGTCAACAAAGTAGGGTTATTACATAAGATGAAATACCAGAAGCAATCCAAAGTTGAATTTTAATTTATTTCCTCTGCAACAGAAGAATTAAAAGTAGGATATGCAGATCCACTCTGTACCAGAATAAATGACATAGAGTTGGGGTGACCCAACTTTTAGGAGAGATTCTTTTTTTTTATTTTTTTATGATATATTTTTATTAGAGAATTTTAATATACAAGAAAAAAAACAAGAATGTATGGTAAAATGGGCTATGGATCTGGGTCATAATATTGAGTTAGATGTGTGGGAAAGATTGTGGAAAAAGAATATAAAGTTTACCGCATGTACATTGATAAAAGAAAATCTGATGAAGATGATGTATAGGTGGTATATTACTCCAACAAAGTTAGCAAAGATGTATAGGATGAAAGATGACCACTGTTGGAAATGTAAGGAGAAGCAAGGTGATTTTTATCATATGTGGTGGACCTGTGAGAAAGTGAAAGAATATTGGGCACTGATATATGATGAACTCAAAAAGATGTTAAAGTGTACATTCCCAAAACGACCTGAACTTTTTTTGTTAGGGTTGGTGGATAATGAAATTAAAGGAGCAGATAGGACTCTATTTTTATATGCAACAGCAGCGGCACGAATGCTCCTGGCACAGAACTGGAAGACAACGTATATACCATCTTTGGATGAATGGAGGGCGAAAGTATTGGACTTTGCAGAGATGGCCAGGCTGACGTGCAGACTGAGGGATCAAGATAACCAGAAGTTCCAAAATGATTGGCAAAAATTTAAGAACTACATGGAGGTTTATTGCAAGGAATTAAAGACTCTTACCGGATTAGGATAGAGCTCGAGGGATTACTACTTATTTTTCAAATCTTTTTTATAAGTATATAAAAGGGGTTTGTCTGAAAGGAAGGCTAGGAGATGAATAACGCTAAAACCGCGGAAAGAACAGAGGGAAGTCAAATTTTAGTGGTAGAATGATTTTGTATTATTAATGTTCTGAATTTGTTTTTTTTTCTTGTATATTAAAATTCTCTAATAAAAATATATCATAAAAAAAAGAGATTCTAGTCTCTTTCATATGTGGGTCCATGACATTATCCATGTGTCTCCAGATCTATATTTAAACACTAACAAATAGACAAGACACATTATTGAGAAAGGGAGACAAGTTAAACATGACTTGATAGGAATAACTGAAACTTGGTGGGATGACTCTCACAACTGCAGTACAGAAACTGAAGGATATGAGATGTTTGAAAAGAACAGAAAGAATAGAAAGGGGGAGGAGTTGTAGTCTAGATTAAAATACACATTCCTGCACAGAAATACAAGAGGAGGAGATTGGCTCTCCCGTTGAGAGAATCTGGATCAACAAACAAAAGGAACATGGTAATCAGAGTCTTTTACCAATCCAGTTCTCTTCAACAGTTTTATTATGACCAGCAACAGAGGGTACGGGGAATCCTTATCATTTTTGGATGATTCAAAATTGGGTGGAATAGCTAAGACAGTAACAAATTTCAAAATGATCTAGGAAGGATTGAATACTGGGCAGAAAACAACAGAATGAAATTCAACAGGGATAAATGCAAAGTACAGCACCAAGGAAAAAGGAAACCAAGCACCCAGTTACACTCAGTTACAGGATATCTGGCTCTAGGAATCATCGTCAATCACAAGCTGAATACAAACCAACAGCGTGGAATGGCTACAAAAAGGCAAATGTTATTTTAGGCTGCCTTAATAGAAGTATAGTCTCCAGATCCTGCAAGGTGCTGGTTCCCCTATATTTGTTACTGGTTAGGCCTCGTCTTTAGTACTGTGTCCAATTCTGGTCACTGCACTTCAAAAAGGATGGTGGCAAATTGGAACAAATCCAGAGGAGGGTGACAAGGATGATTAGCAGCCTGGGAAGAATGAAAGAACTAGGCATGTTTAGGCTTGAGAGATGAGAATTGAGGGGAGATATGGGTGTGAAGTGTTGCTCCATGGTTGCTCTGGAATCTCACAAATCCCTCTTGTGGTCCTTTTTGCACATTTGTTCAAGGAGAGTACTCATGCTTTATTAAAACATTGGCATGCAAGGTGTTTTTTTTTCAGGCACCTTTTTTGGATAGGATTTTGAGCAGGACCACTATGTATATGCCAAGAAGGAGCTTAGTGCCATGCTCTGGTTAACTGGGATCTCATCAGAGGATGGAGCCAAGGATGGGCTGCCTCAACCTCTGCAAGGGGAGACCATAATCTTGAAGCCCCAGCTGTCAGCTATCTCCCAAGAGACTGAGAAGGTGCCTTGCCCTGCTAAGAAGGAGCCACTGCCTCCAAAGGTTGACAGAACCATGATGGGTGAAGGTTCTTGTGGCCTTGGAGAACACCATCAACTCCAGTACAGTAACTGGAACAGAGAGAATAGCAAGGTAAGCATTCTCAAGGTCAGAAAACTGCAAAAACAAAAATGTTAATTAGCGTGAAGTGAATTCATATCACCAGTATGGTTAAATCCAAACTGTTAGAAGCAATGTTTGTAATCACCTTCTGTTCCCAACCTCTTGCCTCATGTTGGTCTGAATTCCTTTTTGTTAATTTGGATTGCTACAGGCATGTTCCTGTTTGCCCACTCTTAGCCTGGCTGTATGGCTTGTGTACTGGCTCTTGCCTCTGACTCAACTCATGTACATGCCTGGAAGCTCAGCTCTGACAACTCGGTGTTCAGGCTGGATTGATCATTGGTTCCTCTTTGCTCCTGTTGTCAGATACCTATTGTTTTAGAACGTTATTCTTTGGGAAGATATCAAGGTAGATACTGAGGTCAGAGAGGTAGTGTACAGCAAGGGCAACAAAATACAATTGTCATAAAAATTCAGTGTATAGAGGTACCTTTTGGCCTTTCATTCAGTTTCTTACAATAGTAGACCAGTAAGATCAGTCACTGGAGACAGGGCTTGTTTGTGAAGAGAAACAAGTATTATATGCAGTGCAGTGTTCCAGGCCTTTCCACATGGCCATCCATCAGAGGGGCAAAGCGCTGAAACATAGAGGCCAAAAGTTCAAGATTGCCTCCCTCCACACCATACTAAGCAAGTCTAGCGATGGAAGAGCATTTTTTTTATTATTTTTACAGCTGTGATGAAAGTACTGTTTTCGTACCTCTTTCCATGTGTTCCACAAAGAGTCATGAATTCACACATTCATGATGGGGCTTCTTAATGAAACAAAGTGCATAAGAAACCAATGCATGAAATTTAAAACACAAATGGCTTTAACTAGAGATGGTAACAAAACAAAAATGAACTGATTTTAAAAAATGAAATGAAATGAAAATTTCCAGTTTGTTTCATTTTGCTTCTTGTTTCCCCCAGTTGGGTGCATTGGAGGGGAAAGCATGGGGTTTTAAAACTTCTTTTTTTAGCCCCCAAAGCAAGTGGCAATAAAAGTTTTAAAACCCGCACTTTCCCCCCAACGTGCTCCAAAACAGTAAAAAAACACATAAACAAACAGCTTAACACATAAAACACATAAAACACATAAAAACACAAAACAAAAATGAAACAATGAAACCTTTTTAAAAGGTTTTTTAAAAATATTTGTTTCAAACAAAATGAAAAATAAAATTAAATTGAAACAAAAAAGCAAAACACCATTTTAGCATTTCGTGCCCATCTCTAGCTATAACAGGTTCAATTAGGGGATAAACATAAAACACACACAAAAAAACTTTAGTTAACCAAGGAAGTGGACAGTAAATTAGTTCAAATGTCTCATTAAATATAGGAGAACATAGGAAAATATATAGTATTGTAAAAGGACTTGAAAGAATATGAGGAAGGAAATACAAGCATTATTTAATATATGCAAAAGAATTGGGACTAAGACGTATTCATATCTTGAGGTCTGATCCTTTCTGCTCCAGCCCTTATGAGGGCCATGATTTCTTCCCAGTTGGGCTGGGAACAAACCACTCTGCAACTAGGATCTGGAGAGCCATAATCTCCTGTATAAGAGGACAAACAAGAAAGTTCTTTTCTAAAAATTTATTTTAATGTGAACCAACCAAATGAACACTAATGAACAAATTAAACCAGAGTATTACTCACAGGTTTGTCGTCAAAATTCCACAAAAATGTATACTCTGGCTGCAATCCAGTGGTAAGTTGCACCATTAGGACCACTGAATCAGTGGGGATTTGGTGAGTTGACTTCATAAGTTCCACTAATTCAGCAGGCCCACACTAAGTTGTGACTTACTGCTGGGTTTCAGCTATTAAGGGAAATTGCCACAAAAATGCATATGCAAGGTCAAACTGCATATGTAAATAAATATCCCAATGAGTTTTCATACAGATTACTGCCCAATGTTAATGGAAAGTTTTAACGAAAACAACTAAAAATTAGCACAAAAATGGTAGGGGAAAATATGCATTTGAAAAAAAAATGAGATATAGAAAGTGAAAAAACATATTCCCACTCTCTCAAGACCTAAGTTGTAGAAGAAGTCTTCTCCAGTCTGATATGCATCCTCTCCAGATGTGTTGGATAGTGCTTCCATCATCCCCAGTTAGTAGAGCTAAAACCTCTGGAGGACACTAGACTACAAAAAGCTATTGTTGGGTGTCTATTTCCCAAACAAAAGGAAATAATATGGCATCTGTCACTAATGAGACAAATGAATTAAGAGATACAATAAGTTTGATTTGCTGGCATAACACAGGCAGATGTCAATATAAAAGGATAGCTGGAAGCATATTTACAAACCTTTGAATTTCCTTTATATCTTCAATATAAAAATGGTGTAGGGAATGGAAGAGTTACTGCCCCTAGTCTTTTGTCACAATCTTCCTTTGCATATTGTTATTATTGATTTGGTTAAAGCAAGCTAGCTGGCCAGATAGCTCAATTAGTTAGCTATGCGCCAATGGAGTCAGAGGTGGAGAGTTCAATTACACTTTGTGCCTGCTGGGAGAAGAGCCAGTCTGTGTGTCCTTGGGCAAGTGACAAAGTCCAGGAACGGCTCTGAAGAAGGGAAGGGTAAACCACTCCTGAGTACATGAAGTGTCTAGTAGAAAACCCTGAAAAGAGTCACTGTATGTGAGAATTGACTCAACAGCATACAGTATATTTACATATATTACTGCAGGTTCTTGAGCAACAGTAATCTTGGCTGGAGCAGAGTCAGTACAGATTTGTAGATTTGTGGAGGTAGTAATACATTGTCTATTACTCAATATACAGTGGTACCTTGTATAAAGGAATTAATTCATTCCAAATGAAATTATGCTAAGCAAATTTTCTTTTATACAAATTTCCCATAGGAATGCATTGAAAAAGGAGTAATCCCTAATCGCGACCATTTTTATGTTGTATGGATTCGCCCCATAGACAACTCTGTTAAGCTAATTTCCCCTGTCTCGGGAATTTTTTATTTTATGTTATACAAACCGCTTGTTATACAAGGGTCCACTCTATACTGATATATACTGAAAAGGAATGACAAGAAAAGAAATGCAGATGCTTGTAATAGATTCAAGAACAGAAAACAATAACATTGCAGATTAGGAGCCACTCATAAAATCTGAGGTTACAGGCAAGTGCATCATTCACTGGATAATGCAGAGCACAGTGGGGAGAAGAACTGATATGCTTTGTTCATACCCTTCCCCCAGATATTTGCCAAATGTGTCAAGAGAACTGATAAATCCAAGCTTATAGGGTCTGGATTTCCAATTGTAACTCCCACATTTTGCAGAGTTTCTGGTACAGTAGTATATAGTAGTCATTGTAATTTTGTTGGCTTTTGCTGCCTTTTGTAAGCCGCTTAGAGTACATAGTAGATAAGCGGGGTATAAATACAACAAATAAATAAATAAATAAATAAATAAATAAATAAATAAAAGATATCCATCAAATTTAATTGTCCTGAATCCTGATACAAAACAAGGTGAATTCAACACATTTCTTCAAGAACCTGGAGTTCTTCCTACAGTTTTCTGTAGCTTCCACTACTGTCTACTTCTACCCAGGAAAATGTTGCCAAGTTTTGACATTTCTGGTAAGCCATTACTGATTCTTAGAGCCTTGTGGCGCAGTGGTTAAATGCCTGTACTGCAGGTAAAACTGTGCTCAGAACCTGAGGTTGGATCCCAGGTAGCCGGCTCATGGTTGACTCAGCCTTCCATCCTTCCAAGGTCGGTAAAATGAGTACCCAGCTTGCTGGGGGGCAATGTGTAGCCCGCATAATTAAACTGTAAACTGCCCAGAGACTACTTGAAGTGGTATGGGGCGGTATATAAGCACAACACTTTTGCTTTTTATCCATCTATTCTTCTGCCTTACCAACCCATCTAGGAATGTAGGTATCTTTTAGATAATGTTTTCTGGTGATGAATGATTTTATGAGGATTCTAAAGTGGGTAGAACACCGACCCTAGTGTAGTGGATAGAATGATTTATTGATTGATTTTATTTGTATACCACAGCCACCTTGCCCTAAGGCTACTCTGGGCATCTATGACTTAAGGGATCTGGGTTAGAATGCTGCCTTGGCCATTGAAGTCAGGGTGTAGTGGCTCAGTGGGCTAGAGCACTGAAAACTGTGAGCTGCAAAGTTGGCAGCTCAGCGGTTTGAATCATGGGTGCCATTGCAGTGGAGTAAGCTGCCCTGTTAACTCCAGCTCCTGCCAACCTAGCAGTTCAAAAGCACATAAATCCAAGTAGATAAATAGTGCCGCCATAAAAAGCGGGAAGGTAAACAGTGTTCCATGCACAGAAATGCGTTCAGCCATGCCGGCCACATGACCACTGACTTGCACAACACTGGCTCTTTGGCTAGGAAATGGAGATGAGCACTGCCCCTAGTGCCTTTACCTTGGCCTTTACCTTTACCTTGGCCATTGAAATTCATGAGAAATTTGCAGTGATAAAATCACTAATTAAGTGAGCCACAACTTAGGTTGGTTTAATTTATATGGTATTTTTCCTCCCTTGTTCTTCCTTGTTTTGCTGTAACTGGCACTATTTATGCATGTGTATTTTGGATTTGGTCAGTGACTGTAATAAAGCATTCATTGATTCATTCACTAATTAAATAGTTCAGTTGCTGTGAAAGCCTTATTAGGGTCACTGTAAATCAGTTCAGACTTGATGACATGTAACAAGGTTACTTGATTTAAATTCTGGTGCTTTAGTTTGATTTGAACTAATTTTGTGTTATGTTATAGGCTGTTAAGCTGTGTCCAATTTAGTGTGCAAATAAAACAGAGAAGCAGTCCCAAGATGGATCAGTTTTAAAAGGGCAGCTTTGAAGTCTCCTATGGCATTTAAATCAATGTTTCTATTCATGTCCAAATATTATCTCAGGTAGTTCATCTAGGGCGGGGCTGTTCAACTTTGAAAAGGCCAAGGTCTACTTTTTCTGGCCCAAAGTGCCTGAGGGCTACTATACTAAAACTTCTGTTTACAAATTTTATCCGTTCCGAGCACATGCTCATAAGTAAAATCTTTTGTAAGTAGAGCAGCGGTTTCCCATAGGAATGCATTGGAAACCAATTAATCTGTTCTGGAGGGAACAGATTTCAATGTGCCATGGCCCTTGAACTGCCCTGCTCGGCTGAGACAGTGGGCTGGCAGACCCAGAACTTTGCTGGGGCAGTGGTGGTCCCAGTGGAGGGAGGGGTGGAGAACTTATCCCATCACTTTTTTATTGATGGCTGGCGGGCTACTTTTGAACCCTTCGCGGGCTACCAGTAGCCCGCGGTCTACCTGTTGGGCAGGCCTGATCTAGGGCAAGAAACCTCAGATTGCTAGAATTCTCATCAGGATCATGAGCCATTCCTTCTTCTGTCGTTAAGGCCACCCTGCTTCCTGCATCTTCTCCATCCTTCCTTTCATCCCCAGGGGTTGCTGTCCAGGCACTCAGTTGCTGCATTGATATGATAAACAAGTGAAGCACTTATCTGACCCAGTGTTGAACTGGACAAAAATATTTTTAAAGGAAGCCCTCGGCAAACATTTAGAGAGGTTGTTCCCTCTGCAAACTGCCATGCCATACTCTGCTGACAATGTTATCAATAATATCACCTTAGAGCATGGGTTCTTATTGGTATTCACAGGTGTCAGAAACCAAAAGAAAGCCATGCAAGACCAATTACTCCAAATAAAATAAAATAAAATAATAGCCTCTGTGGGTGGAGCAAAACAGCCCACATGTCCATGGAAAAGGGCTAGGCAGGTTTATGAGTAGTTATAGACCATGTAGTATCCAGAAAATGTAGTGATCTTGACCATTACCTACAGCTGAACAAAAAGTGTTCTGATTAAGTGTAATTCACAGTCTAGTCATTCTCTTATACTGACCCTGGTTTGTGGGGTGTGGTGGCTCAGCAGGCTAGAGTGCTGAAATTGTCAGCTGCAAAGTCAGCAGCTCAGTGGTTCAAATCCTGGGTGCCACAAAGCAGAGTGATGGTTCTCAGTCATTCAGGTGAGTTTTTCTGGAAGTTGAGTCATGGCAATTGGACTTCTTTCTCTTGAGAGATCAAAATGTTTCCCTGCTCATCCAAACAGCTTCGTCAGTCTGAAGAAAGCTAGTTGTGAGTCCTCTATTTTATAGTTCACTTTGACTCTTGTCATCCTGGTCTGAAATAGGCCCATAAGATGAACAATGGCCTCAATAGGCTTGTTAGGTAGACAACAGTCTCAGTAGCCTTAAGGTGTACAATGGTGCTGAAACCCATAAAGTATGGGATGTTAGCTATGGCCTTGGTGTTGAAGTTGAAATCACAGCCTGATATGTAGCAGATAGACTGTGCCTGAGCCCCCCCCCCTCTGTTGAGAGACGGGTTTTTCAGTGCTCCCTGACCCCTCTCTCAAACCACCTTTCCTGCCAACCTAGAAGTTCAAAAGCATTTAAATGCAAGTAGATAAATCGGTACCACTGTAAAAAGCGGGAAGGTAAAATGTTTTCCGTGCGCAGAAATGAATTCAGCGATGCTGACCACATGTCCACAGACTTGCACAGCTCTGGCTCTTTGGCTTTAAAAACCAAGATGAGCACTGCCCCCTAGAGTCAGACGCGACTAGCATGCATGTGTGTGTGGAGAACCTTCCCCCCCTCTTTTTTTACTGACCCTGACAGGCTTTTTCAAAGTAACTGAGATATTTAAGGACTGGCTTTACCACCACCACCACCACCACCTTTCCCTTCAGTGAATTTCCTAGGCTCAGCGAGGATTTGAACCCAAGTCTCCTGAGTTTTAGCCTATAATTCTATCCTTTGTGACACACTGGCTCTCCAACTAATTTTACATATGTTCATTGTTTAGTGAGACATCTAGAAAATGATAAATAAAATGACAACTAATGATAAAATATTACACTGTTTACAGATAGATGGAGAACTGCAGGTTGCATTAAGTCCTTAGCCACTTCTATTTTGTAATAATCTTCATGTGTTAATTCAGAAAAGGAAATAATATCAAGTTCATGCTTTGTATTAATCCAGGCTCTTGTATTCCTCTTTGCAGTTCTGGAGCCCCCACCCCCATCTCTCCTTCCTCACTGCACTCCCTTCCTTCCTTACCTGATCATGACAAATTTTGTCTGCTCTACATTTTTGCCTTGGCTTTCTCCCTGGGTTCCCCGCCCCCCACTTCTATAGCTGATGCTTCATATTTCCCAGCTGGTACTCCAGTAACCATGACAACGGCAATGACAGCATATTAGTGAGGGGATTTCACATCACAGTGAGGACTCCAGACTAATTGCAAAAAGAAAAAAAAGAAAAGGATCATCAGTCATTTATTCTGGCATATATCTATAACTGTCTGGGTACATTTATTATTATTATTGAATGAATTGGTTGTGTGAGATGCAGGTTGGGTGATGCAAAATCCAACGCCCACACAGATCCCCCTGTATGCAGAACGAAAATGCCTCAATCCACACACACCAATCACTAGACTCCAGACAGTGTCAGTTGTTGTCAAAAGGAACTTGCTGATCCTGCCAAAGCCCTTATCTGCATCTCTGCCCCTGCCAGAATTGGAACAGATGCCTGAGTAGTTCCTAATGATTGGCTTGTGGTTAAAATGGAGAGGAAGGAAAGGCAGGTGTAGCCTGGAATTGACACAGCCCAAAGCTTCTATGTCAGGTCCAGCATTTTGAGGACTTAGAGGCATGACACTAAAGCTCTGTGACCTCCTTCCAACATTCACCTCTCTGGTACAGACCAACAAGGCCTTCTCCATGTAAGGCCGCTTTATTAGTTCTGGAAGGTCACCAGACATGGTTCATTCCATTCCATTCCGCAAATAAGCTAACCGGGGTGTAAAATACTGGAGAGACAAGCTTGTGTTGGCTTGCTGTGGCAGCTAGAATATCCCTGGCTTCTTTTAACTGAAGGCACTCTAGTATTCCTGCCAAGAAAACTCCATGGACATGGGGTCAGTATTCCTGCCAAGAAAACTCCATGGACATGGGGTCACAAAGGGTCGGTCACGACTGTAACGACGCAACACACACACTAAGCCTGCTGAGCCCCTTACTAACCTTGTGTACCCAGTGGCTAAAGAGGGAGATTTACAGAACTTGCTGGCTGGAGGATGGAGTGGCAGAGGTCTCAGAAGAGAAGGATTCAAAGCAGGATTGGGCATTTTTACCTGCTCTTAGACTAGGTTTGTGTGTGTGTGTGTGTGTGTGTGTGTGTGTGTGTGTGTGTGTGTGT
>JAHTLZ010003399.1:10308210-10348614 GCA_023846285.1 Phrynocephalus versicolor | reverse complement strand
GTGTGTGTGTGTGTGTGTGTGTGTGTGTGTGTGTGTGTGTGTGTGTGAGAGAGAGAGAGAGAGAGAGAGAGAGAGAGAGAGAGAGAGAGAGAGAATCTCTGGTTGTGACCAACAAAAATGGATCAGAAGGGCTAAACTTGGCCAGTCCCTGCTTGAAAGGAATACAACTTCCCTTCCACATGTCACATTCACACCCATACTTTTCATGTGTGAATGTGGCATGAGGAAGTGGCAAGAGTCCACAAAAGCTGATGCCAAATAAAATCTGTTATCTTGACAGTGTTGCTAGACTGTTTTTTTAAAAATCATACATTAATTAAAATAATTATGTTAATGCATCTTGAATCCTGCTTTTCCCTTACAGTAAAACATACAAGTCAACTATGAAACCTATTGAAAACAAATCCAAAAGGAGCTGAAGGCAAATAATTGAGAATTCATAAAATAAAACAAGTAAAATACTATCTTTTAAAAAAAACTCATTAAAATCCATCACAATTTTGGTAGCCATCTTCCATTTCCTGGTAATAGTAGGGGTAGAAATAGATAATGGCTCATTTTTCGATGCTGCTGTGCTGACCTATAAAAATGCCAGAAATAAAATTAACTGAATAAGCGCCAGCGAATCTATCAAGCTGAAGCCAATCCATCAAGCACGTATCATCATTCACTCATGATGATACATGCTGTTTATGACAATTTCCTTAGAACAGTCTAAAACTGCAGGTGGTTATATTATTACACTACAACATGCCAGTTGTGACAGTTTTCCTCTCTGCTAGGAGTGTGTATTTTGTGAAGATAATGGGTCTTGAGTCCAAAATCAACTGACTCCAAAATTAAAACAGGGGTAGTTCACAACAATGTGCAGGGTTAGCTCACAACAATGCACTGTTTCTAAGAAACATATATCCCCTCAAGCTATTCTGAGAAATGCCACTAAACACGGAAGAAATAAGGAAATCAGGTAGGGAAAGGAAACCGTGTTGTGGGCAGAGCTTGTTCAACAGGAGCGCCTATATGTGCCACTGGGGATTTATTCCAAATGGTGTGATGAGCCTGCAGCCAAAAAGCTTGGAGGGAAGGGAGGGCTCTGAAAAACATCTGGAGAATACACACACTTTTGGAATGGAACACACATACCTTCATGTGGCCTAATACCTTTATGTGGCCTCAGGGTTTTAAGCCACCTGTCTCACAAAGCTCCAACTTTCTCCTCCTCATCAACATTACTAGCGTCTCACCCTGTAGGTCAGCTGATCCTGACCAAGGGGATGTCCAAACCAGCGTTGGACAAACACCCTTGAGAAGAACATGAAGTTGTCTTGGACCTAGTCCATGACTGCACCAAGTGGACCCCACCACCTAGTGGGACAAATGTAAAAAAAAAGAAGATCAACATTGCTAGCCCTAAGATTCTTCTCTCTCTCTCTCTCTCTCTCTTTCTCTCTCCCTCCCTCTTTCTCTCACACACCAGAAGACCTAGAGGAGTGTAATGTATTGTACTGTATTTATGGGTTTTATCTGTTTTTAATTGTTCATTGTTATTTTAATGTTTTGATTTGTTGTAATTTGGAATTGTAGACCACCCAGGCACCTTTGGGTAGTGGGCAGCTTATAAATTGCATAAACAAATAAGATAAATAATGCTAGCAATTCCCTGACACGCTAGCTAGTCTAAGCCATTATTAGGATACATTATTAGCTGCTCAGTTTTATTTCTAATGGCTTTTGATTTGTCTGAGTCAAATACATTTTTGACAGCCCCCCCCCAGCACAATAACACTTTATCCTGTAATGTCTGTTATAAAAACAATAACAACTCAGGAAATGCTCTAGTTCAGGACTTCCTTTTCCCCTTCTTATGGATTCCACTGTACCAGCATAACAAAGCCTTATGTTTTCTGAAATGACCTTCTTAATCAACATAAAGTGAAAGTGATGAAAAACTAAAATTAGAATTGTTGAACATTTTCTATTTAAAATTATTAATAGTAAAAACTCCAGGCTCATGAGAGCATGTAACATTTTGAATTTAAAAGCAAAAGTTTTGAATTTAAGAACAATTCCCATTAGAAAGTACCCTGCTGAACAACAACAAAATGGCCTTGCTGTGCTTATTGCCTATTCACAAAGCTCCACGTTCTGTGAAGAAATAATGCACTGAAATCCCACTTTAGTTTCTGCTGAGCACTGAAGGTCACTTAAATGGGGATTTCCCCATTCTTGGGTCTGCTCTAGGGACAGGCTGGTTTGCTCTTTTCCCCAGTAGCCACACATTATATGTAATTATGTGCGCCAGCCTGTCCCTGTAACTATGCTATCTGAACCTTTTTAGCTCAGTATCTGATATTTAGGTGTGGTTGGATCACTTCATTTTGGCTCAGTTCCAGCATACACGCAACCCCTGAGACTGAACCACATTGGCACTTGCTACTTTCTGAGACTGAACCACATTGGCACTTGCTACTTTCGGTTTTCCTTTTCGCTTTCAAAGTCCCAACATTGTTAAGGGGCTTAAGCAGATTGCTTGGCTACCTAATGATTTGGAGAAATTAAAAACTTCTGCTCTTCCATAGAGATGGAGATGGAAGAAGCAAAGTTTTTTTTTAGCCTAATAAGGCAGTGCTGATGAATGGTACCTTTTAGGGGGGAAATTGAAAGCTTCCTCCTGGCTGGAGAGGAGTCAAGGGGGTGGATATTTTTTTCCTTTTCTGTTTTTATTCATTTCTTCCTATTTAAAGGGAGCTCAACATATAGGCTCCTTCAGACAGGTATGACACATGGTTGCAAGGATCACACCAAATGGCATAACACAAGCAACCTCATTCACACACCTCACAGGGTTGTTTTCAGGGTACAGTGAAGAGATATTAGTTGTGTATAGAGATGGGCACAACTTAGCGGTATTCCCGTTTCCGTTTCCGTTACTCGTATCCGTTACTCTACGGAAACGGTAACGGGAATTACTCCGCCAGAATTCGAGCTCGAACCGACGAACGAACAATTTGGTCTGATTTGTCGTGCTCGTTACTTGCATCGCGGCGATTGCGCAATGCCAAGCGGCACAGAAAAAAAGTTTTTAAAAGTTTAAAAAAAAACCCGATTCCCGGCCCTAAAAGCAGGCGAAAACTGTCTGAGGGCACCTACCAGGCCAGAAGGGTGTTTTTTTTGGGGGGGGGGGTTCCCCGCCCCCCTCTCCTTGGCTATTGCTACTGCTGCACTGCTGGTACCAGGCTGGGAGGGCGCATCCATTTGCCATGCAGTGCGGGGGATCCAAAATGGCGACCGCAATATTTTTTTTAAAATCGTTGCCCAAAACCCCACCAAAGCACCACAGAAACATGCGAAAATTAGCTATTTTAAATGCTTGAATTTTTACAGTAGCAGCAGTGGGTTTTTCTTGCAAAAAGAAGTCTCCGTTGATTTTATTTTATTTTATTTTATTTTATTTTATTTTTTTACACCTGCACATTTGCAATGATGGGCTCGCCCATGGGAGTGGACCATGCAAATTTTCCACCAATCACATGGCCACTTGGCCAGGTTGACCACAGAGACTTCTGGGATGTGCCAATCGGGCATAAACAGCCCACTAATTGTAGCCCAAACCCGAACCCTAAGCCTAAGCCTAACCCATACGCCAGTACACTGTCCTTCTAAGTGGGTCAGAGAGGCACCCAGAGGTGCAACCCACTAGCCCACCGTAACCTTACCCGTCACTAGCCTAACCCTAGCCCTTGCGCTAACCCTTCTTAACCCTAAGCCAGATCTACTTGCATTGCACTACATGCAAGTACGTGAGATGCAGCGGGTGCAAAGAGTCTGCCAGTCCGTCACTTGTGGCTCTGGCTGACTCCTGCAGCTCCCTCCAGGAGCCCGCTACCCCCCCCAAACCAGTACTAACGACAACGTAAAAACGAACCGACTAATTTTTGCAAAATTTCACGAAAAACGGAAACGAGCCAAAATGGACTGCCTCCGACACACGACAACTCGAAAACGTCATTTTCCCTAGTCGTGCCCATCTCTAGTTGTGTATAATTGGTGGATCTATATGTTTTGTCTGTATAGTAGATCTCTTGATACTAGTCTGGAAGTTGAGTCATGGCTACTGGACTTCTTTTTTGAGAGAATACTAGTGTTCCCATACACATTGAAAAGATGGACAACATGAAGCAACTAAAGACAAGATACTAGCTATAAATCTGTTCTCTCTCTAAGCCATGATTCTTCACAGATATTGAAGGCATGACAAGATCTTTTTCTTTTCAACCCTTGTTATTGTTAGAGCAATAACAATGCATACAAGAAGTACATAAAAGGAGGAACTGTGATGAACATTTTATATAACACAGGCCAAATATTATTTCTTGTACCATCAAAATAATTGGCAATAGTGCACTCTGTGCTATCTGTTTGCGTTAATCATCCAGTACAACTCCTCAATAATGCATCATTTATAATCCTTAGCTGCTAGATTCTGAGTTCCGTCACATTAATCTCCACTTGCCTTATTCTAGGGGAGTATCTAAATGTCTCCTTGTTCTCTTCCAAAGGGTTGTCAGTTCATACAAACTTTCTGCCAAAAAATGCTGGAGGCAGTCGAAACTAGTCCCTTCTGCCTCAAGGATTTAGAAATTACAGTTTTGAATTACTCCGATCCTTTATGTAAACACAGAGCTGCTTTTCAGGCTACAGTTTTCCTTTATAGCAGAATACCTACAAGCTGTTTCTATGACGAAAATGGCAACTCCCAGGGGGATCCGTGTCTGTAGCTGCTGCTGCTAACCAGTCATATATGGGCATGCCAGATTCCCTATGAGAGACAAATGTCTGACTCACAGACTTGTGCAGACAGAGAAAGAAGTCAGCAGGGTGACTTTGAATATGCAGTCTAGTGGAAAAAGCTGCTTATACTGGCACCAGTCCGAATCATTACAGGTTTTTAGCACAATTGAATGTTAGTGGAATTAGATGTGTCAGAACAGGGATTCTGATGCCTCAACATCTCCTTAATGGCCCTGCAGAACATAAAAGACCTCCTGGGGGTGGAGTGGGAGAATGAGAAGCCCGTGTTCCTCACAGCTGGAATTTGATCACCCAAAATTTTTTTATTCCAGAATGAAACTAGACAAGCATTTCCAGTCGTATCAAAATCCATCTGAGTATCATGGTATAAGTCTTTTCGTTGTAGCAATTGTGTCCTGGCCACATCAGCTTGTCTTATCTCCAAGATGTATTTATCTGCATTGCTTCTATGTTTTAAAAACACAAAAAACCTTCACAATAGTGACAAGTGAAAACATATTGCAAATGTCCTGGGTCCAGGCTACCTCAAAGATTGAATATCTCAGTATGATCCAGCTTGGGTGCTAAGGTCATCAGGAGAGGCCTTTCTCTTCATCCCGCGACCTTCAGAGGTGCGTCTCAGAAGAACACATGGAAGGGCCTTCTGTGTTGCTGCTTCTAGACTTTGGAACTCCCTTTCCCTGGTTCAAGGAAAGCCCCATGTAGAGAGTGTTGCAGTAACCAATCCTCAAAGGAAAAGTTCAGCAAATTATGGTCTGAGCACGACACGGGCTGGGAATGCAAATTCCCTACTCTCAGATTATAGTCTGCACATGTGGAAGAAAATACCAGGTCCAGGGTATGCCCAGACCTATGGGTGGGACTGATGACAAATTAGGATAGGTTCGTAGAGGTCATGGACTCCATGAAATCCTGAGCCACTCCATACAATCCAATCCCAGCATGCATGTTGAAATCACCCACCACCAACAGGTGAGGCGGGGGGACTTCAACAATGCCGCTTAGATGAAGTCAGAGAGCTCAGGAAGAGACAGTGTAGGGTCGTGGGGAGCGTGGTACATGAGCACCATCCCAAACCTATCCTGCTGACTCACTGACAGAGGCCGGCATTCCAACCCTGGGTGCACCAAAGCTGTGGATTTGCTGACATAAATAGATTCCCGCACACAATGGCCACCCCTCCCCATATTTGCAATGCACAAACTATTTGTTTCCCAGAAGTTAGCCTCCTGTTTCATTTCTGACTCCTACACTAAATTCTCCTATGAAATTGGGTTCTGCTTTCTTTCTACTTTTTCAATTCACTCTCCCATGACTATAATACTCTTCTGGTATATGCTTCTTCTGTGTTTCCATTCCCATTAGAGTCATGCTGTCTCTTCTGAATCTGTTGTTTCTAGGGCAAATATTCTGTAACTATCTAATGGAATATATGCTGTCCCCATTTCCTTTAGTTGGCTCACTCAAGGACCTCCTACTATGTGACGTTATAGGGATTGCCATACATGATTGCATTGACTGATTTTATAAGAACACCAGTGTTCTCCATGTTCCTTTTTATCCCTGATAATGGATTTTTCCTTTCTTCTTGTGCGCTCTTTGTAGCTCTAATGTTACATTTTAAAGTTCTAAGATACCTCTTCAAAATCCCTGCTCTTAACTTGAATATGTCTTAAATGTTCTGGACTGTATGTTGTCCCTCATTATTGTTTGGGTCCTTTTCCAAGGAGAAAGTGAGGTAAAAATATTCAAAATAAAAATAAATGATACATGTAAATTTCTTTTTCTTCTTTTACAACCTTTAAAACTAGGGGAAATGCTTTAATTATGATCCATTTCCTAGGGATTTTTCTCATTCCTTCTAAAGCTGTCAAGCTAGTGCCTATTATTACATTGAATAATAGTGAATTTGGCAGACTAACTATTGTGGGGCATAGTAGATCAGTAGTCTAGAGCACTGAAACTGTTGGCTGAAAGTCGGCAGCTCAGTGGTAGACATGGGCACGACTCGGCGAAATCCTCATTTCCGTTTCCGTTCCTCGTTTCCGTTACATAACGGAATGAAGAACGACAATTACTCCGCAAGAACTCGAACTCGAACCAACTAAAGAAAAATTGGGTCTGATTTGTCGTGGTCATTCCTGGCGGCATCGCAGTGATCACACGATGCCAAGCGGCATAGAAAAAAAGTTTTAAAAATAAAAAAACCCTGATTCCCGGCCAAAAAAGCAGGCGAAAATATGCCTGCCTGAGGGCACCTACCGGAGGGGTGGTTTCTGAGGGGGGGGTCCCCGGCCTCCCCCCTCTCTCCTGGGCTGCACATCCTTGTCGTCTTGCCAACTCAGTCGCCAAGCGGTGCGGCACAGAAAAAAAGTTTTAAAAATTAAAAAAACCCGATTCCCGGCCAAAAAAGCAGGTGAAAATATGCCTGCCTGAGTGAGGGCACCTACCAGAGGGGTGGTTTGTGTGTGTGGGTCCCCGGCCTCCCCCCTCTCCTCTCCTGGGCTGCGCATCCTCGTCGTCTCGCCATTAACTCGCCAATCCGGTGCGGGCGGGGGAACCAAAATGGGGCGACCGCAAGCAATATTTATTTTGAAATCGTAGTGGTCCAAAAACACACCAAAGCACCACAGAAACATGTGAAAATAGCTATTTTAAAACGGCCTGAATTTTTACAGTAGCAGCAGTGGGTTTTTCTTGCAACAAAATGTCTCCATTGATTTTATTTTATTTTATTTTATTTTTATTTTTTTATACCTGCACAATGAGGAGGCTGGCCATGGGAGTGGACCATGCAAATTTTTGGAGCCATTCCACCAATTGCATGGCCACTTGGCCAGGTTTTGACCAAGACTTCTGGGATGTGCCAGTCGGGCATAAAAAGCCCACTAACCCAGAGGTGCACCCCACGAACTCACCCTAACCTTACCCGTAGTAACCCTAAGCCTAGCCCTTGCGCTAACCCTAACCCTAAGCCAAATCTGTACTCGCATTGCACTACACACGCAAGTACAGTTCCCTTCTTAGTGGACCACAGAGCGCCCAGACTGAGGGAGCCTTCCCCCAGTGTGCACTGTGACACTGCACTATACCAGCAGTGGGCCTGTGGTCAACAGAGGCACCCAAAAGAGAGGTGCCTCTGCCACTCAACTTGGTATGCATATCCAATTGGCTATGCATGCCATTTTGTAGCGGGCCAGAGGAGGCACCCACCCACAGAGGTGCCTCCAGGAGCCCACTTTCCCTTCATAGCAGGCCAGAGGAGGCACGCACCCCAGAGAGGTGCCTCCAGGAGCCTGCTCCCCCCAAAACCAGTACTAACAACAGATGAAAAACGACAAACAAAATGACAAATTTTTGAAAAATTTCGGGAAAAACGGAAACGAGCCGAAACGGGCCGGCTCCGACACATGACAACTCAAAAATGTCTTTTTCCCTGGTCATGCCCATCTCTACTCAGTGGTTTGAATCCTGAGTGCCATGCAGCAGAGTGAGCTCCCGCTGTTAACCCCAGCTCCTACCAACCTAGCAGTTCGAAAGCATGTAAATGAAAGTAGATACAGTAAATAGGTATCACTGTAAAAAGCAGGAAGGTAAACAGTGTTCTGTGTGCAGAAATGTGCTAGGCCATGCTAGCCACATGGCCATGGACTTGCACAACACTGACTCTTTGGCTTAGAAAGACAGATGAGCACTGCCCCTAGATTCAGACATGACTAACACATATGTTTGGGGGGAACCAGGAGTGCATTTGCAAAATTAAAACCAGTATGCCAGTTAGGCCCATTTCTTGAGAAACCTGCTCTGGCCAAAGTCACACATGCCCTAGTGACCTTCCGATTAGAATACTGTAATGTGCTCTATGTGGGGGTACCGATGGAAAGTCTCAGGAAACTTCAACGGGTTCAGAACGCAGCGGCCAGATTGCTTACTGGGGCGGTTTACAGAGATCACATTACACCCATACTAAAGCAGCTCCACTGGCTATCTATCAGCTATCAGCTATCACAATTCAAGGTGCTGACATTAACTTACAAAGCACAATGAAACAAAATGAAAAACAAAATGAATTCATTTCAAATGAAATGAAACAGAATGGAACAAAATGAAACAAAAAATGAAATGAAATGCTAGTTTAGCATTTCATGCCCATTGCTACTCGCAATAAACCTGGCACATTTTCAAAGACGGCTCTCCAAACCCACCAACTGCTGCAGCACAAGTGCTCATAAACTAGAAATTTAAAAAAAACAAGGCTAGAAGTAGCTGCAAAAAGCAGTCAACAGCCGCCATCTTGCCCGAAGTGTTCAACCATACATGTCTACCATACATGATTGCATTGACTGATTTCATAAGAACACTAGTGTTTTCCATGTTGCTTTTCACCCTTCATAATGGATTTTTATTTTCTTCTTGTGTGCTCTTTGTAGCTCTAATGTTACCTTTTAATGTTCTAAGATGTCTCTTAACATTCCCTGTTCTCAACTTTTTGTAAGCTACCTGGGGTCCTTTTCCAAGGACAAAGGTGTGGTAAAAATATTCTAAATAAATAAATAAATAAACCTTTACCTTTAATGTAGAAATACTTTCCTCCTCTCCCCGCATCTCCTGACACCCAATGTACTTGGATGATCTTTGTTTAAGTATTATAAGAAAGTGAGTAAAACCCTTTCCCTATGTCTAACAAGAACCTTTAGCCATTACTTCATCAATCTGGAATATTTGTATCCTGACATTCCTTTCAAGATGTTCAATCTTGCCAAAAAACAAAGTAAATAAAACAAAAAAAATCTATGGGGAAGTGAGGAATAAATAAAAAAGAGGAAAAAATGTGTTAATAAGAAGAATGAAGCAGTAAGATAAAGCAAGCTCAAACCCAAGTGAAATCAGCCAAACAAATACTAGCTGGAAAAAAGGGGGGTTATATGGTTTCTAGAAAACATGCTAGCAGAGGAGTAGAAAGGGTTCAGGGTGCTTGGCTCACATAAGCGAAGGCACTTGGTCTTTCTTTTTCAAAATTTGAGAACAGATATGGGCACGAACTGAAATCAGCTATCAGGCACAATTCAAAGCTGATTGGGACTTGGTCTTCCTTTTTCAAAATTTGTTAATAGAGATAGGCACGAACTTGAAAAAATGCTGGTTTGTTTTGTTTTGTTTTGTTTTAGGGTTTGTTTTGTTTTGTTTCATTTTTAATGAATTTATTTACAAATATTCATTTCATTGGTTCATTTTGAATTGTTATTCATTTCCCCCCCGTTTTGCGCGATTTAATCCATTTGACAGCACGTGGGCGGGGAAAAACATTCAAAAATAATAATAAAAAAAACACAGACGTTAACAACTTCACAAACTGGACTAGCAGCATCCTCATCCTCATCATCCACATCATCATCATCATACTTTTCAGTCATCATTCTTTCCAGGCGTCGGCAGCAGCAATGGTGGGGCAATCCTGGCGCCTGGGGCTGGGACTTTTTGAGGTGCTGGCTTGGGGCCAGCACCTCTTTGTTTTTTAAAGCTCCGACTGCACGGCCCCTGGGGCCGAGTCAGCACTCCTTTATTTTATTTTTATTTTATTTTATTTTATTTTCCAAGTGCCGACTGTGTGGCCCCTGGGGCCGGATTGGTTCTTCTTTTTATTTTTTATTTTTATTTTTATTTATTTTAGAGCACCAACCCAGCCACCCATGGGGCTGGGTCGGCACTCCTTTTATTTTATTTTATTTTATTATATATTTATTATTTTTTACTGCCGACCACGTGGCCCACGCTACAGCTGTAGTGTGGACTAGTCAGCTTTTTCAAATTAACTTTTGTGGGCTGCGGGCTGGGTCCGGTGCTTGCTGGGCGGTATGGGGGCCCACATGTCAGGTCTGGTGCTCGTGGGCCAGTACCAGGGCCCATGTGCTGGATCTTTTATTTTATTTTATTTACTGCCGAGCATGGCTGCCTACCAGCTGTAGCACAGCCAGTTGGCTTTCTTTTTTCTGGTCGGCCCCTCCCTGCAGCCTGGAAGACTGGACTGTCCAGGAAGGACCAGCACCAGGTAGGAGACATCTCTGCTGCCATTAACGAAATGAACCAAAATGAACCATTTTTCTGGTTCAGTTCGATTCATTTTAAAACCACTCTGAGGTTCGTTATTCGTTTTGTTATGTAACGAAACTAAAGGTTCATTTCGTGCCCATCTCTATTTGAAAAAAAGAAAGATAAGCTGGATGCTACAATCACCACATTCCTTTTTAAGAAGCACCCCCCTCATCCTGTATATATTTTTTCCTAGTTCTTTAGAGATGCCTTGAAGGCATATGCAAATCATGCCATTGCTTTTATTTTTGTTTGCATATTCAATGACTCTTGTACAGGAATGGAAATCTATTTTAAACCTGTTAATAGAATTTTTCTGAAGCAAGCACTGAGGGCATTGTAATGGTAACGTGTATTTTTGGAAATTAGACATATTTTTAATTTTTCAAGTACATAGAGCCAGAGGTTATGTACATTGGTTTACATTAGATCTATGTACCTCACAAAGAATTTAATCTCTGCCATAAGGGATGCAAAAATGATCTATCTCTTCTCACTCCATCAACATGAAATACACATTTCTTCTGAAATGTTTAAGATTCTGATCTGATGAGAAGAAGGATGGACAAACAGATGGTGTTTTATGTGGTTATCTCTTTAACTGCAGCTGTTTATTTCCCCCTCCAACATCTTATTACTATGCTTTTCTGGAAAAATAGAGAGAAGAGAGCTGCTCAATGAAACAGGTAATAAGAGATGATAAAGAAATTAAAAGTGAATAGCCATACAGACCTACATTAATTTCTTGTTCCAACTAAAAATGACTGTATGAATCAATGTGATTTATGTAGGTGTTACTGTCAAGAGTTGATTCCATTGATCCATTCGAGTTGAGATAAGTAGTTGGATTTAGGCCAGAAACAATGGCTTTCGTGCCTTCAGTTGAAGCACACACAGAACACAGAATGAGGACCATATTGGCATGGAAGATTCCCATCCCCTGTTTCATTTCTTAGATATCTGATAGGAATCCGTCACTGTGCAGCTTGCCCAAAGCCACACAGTCTTGCTCTATTTCTAGGACAGACAATGAGAATCAAACTTCCAATATTTGGCTCCACACTCAGAAACCTACATTAGAGGGAAGGTTTCTGATGGTTAAAGCTATGGGCAACAGGTCTCAAAGGGCTGCTAGTGTCTGTTACCTGGGATGCTCTCAGAGCACATGCATGAAGTCACACATATCCAGAGAACACCCCAAAGGATTTTCATGGAATAGCACATCATGACATAGATTGGGCTGAGTCAATCACATGCACTTAGATAAATTCTAGTTGGCACTCTTAATGAGCACACAAGGAGTAACGTATATAGAGTAGAGATGGGCACGAAACAAAAAAACCTGTTCTGTTATGCATTATTCGTTTTGTTATGTAATGAAATGAATAACGAAAATTGTGATGAAATTGGAACGAACCAAACAGAACCACAAAAATTAGGTTCGTTACGTTTCGTTTTCGTTAATGGCGACGTGCAATGAAATGAGCTGTTTTTAAATGTTAAAAAACATCCTGAATATCCGTAAAAACCCTGCAATAATTATTTATTCTGCCTGATAATACCTACCAGTGGGGTTGGGGTCCTTAAAACGTGCGTTTATGTCTTTTCTCAGATTGCTGTATTTTTTTCCTTTAAGGGGAGTTAGGGGACATCAACCCAAAATGGCTCCCAGATGCCTAATATTGATTTCTTGGGTATTAAAACGCCCTGGACATCCGTAAAAATGCAGCAATAATTATTTGAAATTATTACCTACCAGGGGGTTGGGGTCCTTAAAATGTTTGTTTTTGTCTTTCTCCCATTGCGATGTATATTTTCTTTTCCCTTTAAGGATGACACAAGATGGATTCCAGCCACAAGATGGATGCAAGCCATGTGATGGGATCATGTAAATTCTTGGACAATTTCAACCAATAGCATGCCTAGGTTGCAGACTGGGTAGGTGTGGCAGCCACAGAGGGCATAAAAAGCTCTGGCAGCCCCCATCCTCCTTGCAGTCTGCGGTGGGAGTTAGGGTGGATTGCTGTCTCTGCGACTCGTTACTTTAGGCCAGGCAGGCAGGTGTGTGTCTCTGTGTTCCTGCTGGCTGCAGCCTGGCTCTTAGGGGAGAGAAAGAAGAGACTTCTCTTGCAGCCTCCCTGTGTGCGTGCGTACCTCTCGGTGAGTACCCTCCCCTGCCTCGCAGTGCAGTCACTCTGCGGCTGCCTTACGCCCTGGGCAATGCCCGCCACTGCCTTTGCAGCCTCCCTGTGTACCTAGTCTATACTGTGTCTGCCAGCATCATTTTTTTTTAGTGTTTTCCCTCTGGTCTGGGGCGTTGAGGGATGCCCGTGCGCAGAAATGCTTTAAATCACGCAAAAAATCAGGTAAAATGAAAAAGAAAAAAGAAAAAAGAAACAATTTTTTTCCAAAATATTCACAAAAAACAAAAACAAACCGAAACAGGACCCATAGCAAAAAATGAAAAACCAAAACATCATTTTTTCGATTCATGCCCATCTCTAATACAGAGTGCTTGCACTCGGGGAACAGCAAAAACAATAAAAAAGCAGAATGAATGGCAACATGAGTGGGTAGTACTTACTCAAAGGAAGCAAAATTTTCAAGGTGGGAAGGGCTTCTGCCTACTGAAAAAAAACAGGGAAGAGGGGATTAAGAAGTTCCCTAGTCAGACACTTACAAGAGGGGAAAGAGATGGGTGGCACCAAATGCATGAGGAAAATACCCTCAAGGATGTTGTCTTGAAGCTGGGGAGTGTTGTAAGCCAGACGGAGCAAAGCAGCAAGAGGGCCCTCTTGAACAAAGACACACAAGAAAGGATAGGCTAACAAGGGCCAATGCTAGAATGGGGAACTTAGGAGAAATAGAACTGAACAGTAGACATGGGCACGACTCGGCAAAATCCTCGTTTCCGTTTCCGTTCCTCGTTTTCGTTACGTAACGGAACAAAGAACGACAATTACTCCGCCAGAACTCGAACTCGAACCGACTAAAGAAAAATTGGGTCTGATTTGTCGTGTTGTCGTTCCTGGCATCGCAGCGATCACGCGATGCCAAGCGGCACAGAAAAAAGTTTTAAAAAGTAAAAAAAAAAAACCCGATTCCCGGCCAAAAAAGCAGGTGAAAATATGCCTGCCTGAGTGAGGGCACCTACCAGAGGGGCGGTTTCTGGGGGGGGGTCAGGGGGGTTTCTGGGGGGGGTTCCCCGGGCTCCCCCCTCCTCTCCTGGGTTGCGCATCCTCGTCGTCTCGCCAACTCGCCAAGTGGCGCGGCACAGAAAAAAAGTTTTAAAAATAAAAAAACCCGATTCCCGGCCAAAAAAGCAGGCAAAAATATGCCTGCCTGAGTGAGGGCACCTACCAGAGGGGTGGTTTCTGGGGGGGTCCCCAGCCTCCCCCCTCTCCTCTCCTGGGCTGCGCATCCTCGTCGTCTCGCCAACTCGCCATGCCATGCGGTGCAGGCGGGGGATCCAAAATGGGGCGACTGCAAGCAATATTTATTTTGAAATCGTGGTGGTCCAAAAACACACCAAAGCACCACAGAAACATGCGAAAATGGCTATTTTAAAACTGCCTGAATTTTTACAGTAGCAGCAGTGGGTTTTTCTTGCAACAAAATGTCTCCAATTCCATTTATTTTATTTTATTTTTATTTTTATTTTTATTTTTTTACACCTGCACAGTGCGCAATGATGGGCTGGCCATGGGAGTGGACCATGCAAATTTTTGGAGCCATTCCACCAATTGCATGGCCACTTGACCAGGTTTTGACCGAGACTTCTGGGATGTGCCATTCGGGCATAAAAAGCCCACTAACCGTAGCCCGAACCTGAACCCTAACCCTAAGCCTAACCCATACGCCAGTACACTGTCCTTCTTAGTGGGTCAGAGAGGCACCCAGAGGTGCACCCCACGAACTCACCCTAACCTTACCCGTAACCCTAAGCCTAGCCCTTGCGCTAACCCTAACCCTAAGCCAAATCTGTACTCGCAATGCACTATACACACGCAAGTACAGTTCCCTTCTTAGTGGACCACAGAGCGCCCAGATGCAATATCAGCAGTGGGCCTGCGGTCTACAGAGAGGCACCCAAAAGAGAGGTGCCTCTGCCACTCAACTTGGTATGCATATCCAATTGGCTATGCATGCCATTTTGTAGCGGGCCAGAGGAGGCACCCACCCACAGAGGTGCCTCCAGGAGCCCGCTTTCCCTTCATAGCGGGCCAGAGGAGGCACGCACCCCAGAGAGGTGCCTCCAGGAGCCCGCTCCACCCCAAACCAGTACTAACGACAGACCAAAAAACGACAAACGAAACAACAAATTTTTGAAAAATTTCACGAAAAATGGAAACGAGCTGAAACGGGCCGGCTCCGACACACGACAACTCGAAAACGTCATTTTCCCTGGTCGTGTCCATCTCTACTGAACAGTTACTTCTGGCTAAACCTTGGGTTATTATTATGAAGGGCTAAGAAGGACTTCAGGCTTTTAGGGAAGTCGGCTCAAAGGAAAGTTGATGATGCTTCAGCAGGAGGCTTCTGACAACTTATTTATTTATTTATTTATTTATTTACCACTACTGATTTTCCCAGGCGGGAACTCTGGGTGGCTTACATCTAACAGCATATGAAATAAACAAGAAATGATGATGATGATGATGATGATGAAAAACAATAATACGACAAAGACAACAAACAAATATTTGGCAAGAGGCACAGAGCAGCTCATAACAAAACTAAGCAACAAAAAAGGAGAGAACAAAACATACCTTAGCAATTGCCAGAGGCATCCTTGAACATCCAAGGATTTATTTTATCTCCACTTTGTTGTTCCCTGGGTTGAATGCCAAGCACACGTTTCTCTTATTGGACTTCATTTTGCATTAAATGCAGGGGAAACCAAGCATGATAGGGCAATCATGATCTGTAAGAACCCATGAAATTATTTATTTATTTATTTATTTATTTATTTATTTATTTATTTATTTATTTATTTATACACTTATATACTGCTAGTCTTCCAGAAGGAACTCTGGGCAGTTTACAATAATCAAAGATTAAAACATTAAGTACTAAAATAAGCAAATAAAAAATTTACTAAACAAGCTAAATGAAGTGAAATAGTTTTAGCAGACATGGTTTAAACCTCATTGGTGGGCAATGAATTTGAAATAAAACTTTTTTAAAAAAAATTGAATTAAAAATTAACTCATAGGACTAACACAGCAACACAAATCTACGTGACTGCCACATGATTTTCAATAGATTTCTTCAATCCCATTACAGATTCCATTTTTTTTCAAAACTATAACCACGCTTTTACCTCCTTTTTCTGTTTGAAGTAGCTCAGATTTCTCATAATTCTTGATTTTAATTTGTTTTAACCATTGACCAGATCTTACCCACAGCTGGCCCTGTCATTCCATGGAGTGAGACAGCTCTGTTAGATAGGAGGTTTACATGATCATGAAGGGGAAGCCCAACCACATTTGGGCTTCTCCTTGATTTGTAAAGGGACCTGGGCCGGCCACCTGGGCCAGTGATGGCAAAGCTTTTAGAGACCGAGTGCCCAAAGTGCGATTCAAAATCCACTAATATTTTGCAAAGTGTCAATACAGCAATTGAACCTGAATACAGGTGGCTGTGAAGGGGCCATGTTGGGTGCTCACAGAAAGGGCTCCGAGTGCCACCTTTGGCACCTGTGCCATAGGTTCGCCAACACTGACCTAGGGCATAGCAATAGAGGTATCACTGTCACTTCATCATTCAGTAGGAAGTTGTCACCTTTTTCCTTCCCACAGAAAGCTCTAGGTTATGGTCACCCCCCTTGTGGTGCTTACACAAATCTGTATTAGAGAAAGCTAGTAAATCTCTATTATTGGTACTTAAAACCTCTTTTGAAGTGCTTCACTCAAGGCATTCATTAGTAATTGCTTGCATATCTCCCCATTGTTCAGTGGCATTTTATGCCATTTGATTCTGAGTATTAAAATGCGCCTTGAGCTGATTATCACTTTGAAACAGTTCCCAAAATGGAGGCTGTGGGCAGGGGTGGAAGGAGGGAAAGGCTGGTGAATGTGCACTTTTAAAAGAAGCCTTCCATTTTGCAGACACCCAAGGAAGGTGGAACAGATGGACAATGAACCTTGCCCTTTCCAAAAGAGCAACTCTTTCCCTGAAATCTTCTCTGACATTTCTGGGACTCCAGTCTGATATAATGCTTGGTTTAAAAGTGTACTGGGGCAAAAGGGGCAAAACTGCAGCAGTAGCCATGGTGAATGTTTAATTTCAAGGAAGCAATTAGAGTGGCACCACTGGAACTGCGTTGAAGTCACTGCATCATCATTAACTTTAGACGATTGTCCTTTCCTGACAAAGCATCTCTCTCTAAATAAATATCTGAGCCTTGCTTTGACTGTTTTAAAACCACAGGAGTGTGAAATGTTCCTGTTTTGCAAGAAAGACTAATGAAACTAATAAAGAAACAGAGAGTATCCTTTCCAATACACTTTGTGTGTGTGTGTGTGGGGGGGGTTCCCAGGGACCTTGCCTTTACAATGCAAATATTAGGTAAAGGTAAAGGTTCCCCCTGCACTTGCTTGCTACTCATGTCTGACTTTAGGGGTGGCACTGATCTCTGTTTCTAAGCCAAAGAGCCAGTGTTGTGCAAGTCCATGGCTATGTGGCCGGCATGGCTGAATGCATTTCTGCACACAGAACACTGTTTACCTTTCTGCTTGTTATGGCTTATCTTTTAAAAAGAAGGGTTTTGTACACTTTCTGGAGTTATCAGTACATGGCCAGATGTGGCCAGATGGGAGATTCCAGAGATCAAAATATTCCTCTACAGAGCATTACAGTAGAGTGGTGGACTGCTTGCATGTTATTGCATATGTTATTTTCGCATGCACTGGTGCACACCTGCTGTTCTTCATTTTTCATGATTTTCCATAATAGAAATATACTTGTGATAAATCCTACAATCCCTTCCTACAGTTAAAGTGGAATGGAGGGGAGCTTACAGTGTGTAGAGGAAGGATGTTGACCCTTCCTTTCCTAGCTGCAATCCACCTGAAGTATAAATTGGCATTGCGATTAGACAAAAAAGAAAAAAAGACCCTAGCGGTGGGAAAACCTCTCCATCAGCCAATGAAAGATTTCTTTTTTTTTTAAGTAACCCCAGTACTTTAAATAAGAGGATCTTCAAAACATGAAGAAATGAGAGAATTAAAACTTTTGTTGTCTTGCACAAGCACTCTACAAAACAGGATCTGGGCTTTATTTTTAATTTGTGTATCTGTGAAGATTTTCAGTCATCTAGGTGAGTTTATTTGGAAACTGAATAATGGCAACTGGACTTCTTTTCTTGAGAGATCAAAACGTTTCACTACTCATCCAAGCAGCTTTGTTTGAATGAGTAGGAAAACGTTTCACTCTCTCAAGAAAAGAAGTCCCATTGCCATGACTTAACTTCCAGATTTAATTTGTGCAACATACTTTTTAAAAATGTATCTAGTTTTACTCAGACAATCTGTCTTTTGTGTGTACTCATTCAGCCTGCTAACTAGAACACCCTTCTATTTCAATGGCCAAAATCCTGTTGCATAAATTATACTTGCATAAGTGTGATGATGTCACCAGCAGGAGGAGATTGCTATTAAGTTCTTGCTTTCTGTTTATTTTATGTATTAGATTTATGTACCATACATCTAGCTACAAGACCACTCTGGATGGTTCACAACAATAACAATAACACAAATACACACAAAAATAAAAAAGACATTAAAAATAAATAATTGATAAAAGGGGCAGTGGCAGGAAATGAGGTATACCACTGGTATGGCCCAGAGTCAGGGAAAGCATGCTTGAATACACATGTTTTTAACATTTGTTTAAATGTTCCCAGTGAGGAGTGGAGGCATATTTCAGGAAGAAGGGAGTTCCAGATGTGAGGGGCTACCACTGAGAAGGCCCAGTTCTTAATTTTCTCTTTCCAGGCCTCCATCAGGGTCAGAGCCCTCAATCACCTGCCAAGGAGGAATAGGTAGCATGGGCAGTTCTTTATGGAAAGAGATACTCTGACAGATATGAACATTGGAGTTTCTACTTTGATCTTGAGACTTGTTAGTATCATGCAAATCCTGGGATCTAAGTAGTAACTCTTTACTTAAATCTTTTGCTTGTGGTGGCATCTTCTCCCTTTTACAGTTTTGTAATTTACACAAGAGCCTGAATTCCAGAGAGCTAATAATACATCATTAATATATTATAATATAATATATAATGTAATATAATAATACATTAACAAAGTGAACATTACATAGATTAGTTAAACTCAAGACATTGTTCTTAATTGCCTGGAAATATTTTAAGCTACATTTCATGAGCTCAATTGTGGCAGTTCCATTACTTCTGTCTAGAGACAGAGTAGCTGTGCTAATAAAATTATAAATAATACGAAACATGTGGGCTCACCAGTAATAGACAATAAGAATTATTGTATCCTAGCCAAGAGCATCATTAAAACCAAGCACAATAAAGCCTGATGTCTATGCATCATGTACAGTAGAAATGGATGTACCACTTGTGGGTGAATGTGTATGAAACCCCTAAAGGACTCACAGAAGACTACTCTGTAAAATACGATATCACACTGACAAATGACATGCCATCTTGGATTAGCAGATATTAAAAAAAATAAAGTACTCCTCCAGCCCTTTTCATGCACTAGAAACCCCTGCTATAGGGGTCAATTGCTTTTTAAAGGAGTATGTAAGTAAAACATGCATTTACAATGGATTTATTTGGACCTTCTGCTGTCCATGTATTTGGTGCTATTACTGTTGATGGCCGGTTAGAGCAATTCAAGACACTTTCATACAAGACTTGCCCCACACTCATAGGACATGCCTAGAAAAAATCAGCAGGTAATCTGGCAGATGCAGTTGAATCTTAGTGGTTACTTCATGTCCATTTTGTCTCTGTAGTTGTTGCGTTTAGGAGCGATACAAAAAAAGTTACTTCACGTCCATCTCGCAACAACTGAAATTTGTCTCGACCACGCCCCTGGAACGGGTGCTAAGCGAGACAAATCTGTACCTAGCACTGGGGTTGGGTTTTCTCCTGTCCCTCGTCTGTTCTGCTTCTTGTCCTAGTTAAGAGGACGTGAAGTAACAACAGCACTGGTAACCTGGCGGGCATTGCTAGCACAGCTTTTGTGTCCATCTAGTGGTTAGTGATTGAAGCGACATATATCACTAATTTCCCTACAGGAAAAACCATGCAACTCAAATGTATAAGAAAGAAAACATTATCAATGCTGCCGCATTGGTATATGAAAACCAGAATATCAGTAAATTGAAATATCGAAAAAGAAATTTTTATACCCCCCCCCCAAAAGGGAAAAGGAAGCTAGACAAATTCAGTGTTTGTCAGAGTACAAGACCGTGAGGTAACACTTGTCACGAGACAAGTTATCACAACCATGGGAACACTGAAACAGGGACAAAACCACGTGATTGTGACTAATGCTGTCACGGTACAAAACTAGTTGTGGAACAAAGAAGGACATGAAGTAACCACCCTTGAATCTATCAGACTCTACTAGCACAGATGACAGTTGGGGATAGTGCAAGCTACACTGTATAGTATTTGGAAAGTTACCGCTTTCCCAGATGTAGGTGAGGGTCTTTAAATCAACTACCAATGTCAATGGTTGTTACATTATTGCTGTCCATATGTTATCCTAGCTTCCTGGTATGCTATGTTGGAAATAAAGAATGGTGGAACAACCCTTTGCAAAAAGAGTCAATTCTCTTCATTATGCGTGGGTTTTGCTGAGTCAGTGAATTGCCCAGGTTCTTGAAAAAGGGACCATATCAGTGGAACAGAATTGAAATGTGGATTGTATGCAGGATATGTATGGCATGAGAACATAAGAACATAAGAAGAGCCATGCTGGATCAGGCCAAAGGCCCATCTAGTCCAGCTTCCTGTATCTCAAAATGGCCCCACAAAATGTGTCTGGGAGTGCACAAGACTAGATATCTGTCTCCTGATACCACTCCCCTGTATCTGATACCCTGTATCTGATACCCTGGTTTTAAGCCTGGAGATTACACATCTCCATCATGGTTTGTCACCTGTGGTGGACTTTTCCTCCAGGAATCTGTCCAACCCCCTATTGAAGGCACCCAGGCCAGATGCCATCAACACATCCTGTGGCAGGGAGTTCCACAGACTAACAACACGCTGGGTAAAAAAAAAAATTCTTTTGTCTGTTCTCACTCTCCGAACCCTCAGTTTGAGTGGATGTCCCCTAGTTCTAGTATTTTGTGAGAGGGAGAAGAGTGTCCCTCTATCCGCTTTACTCATGCCCTACATTAAAATTAGATCTGAAATTAATGACCTTCTGCACTGGTGAATTAAGGCTAGTCCAGGGGTTTATTTTAAAGGAACTTGAGTTCTAAGATATGTAAGCAGAATTAACTGAGACAAGACACCAGGCTGCTTTATTGAGAATGGTGCAACTAAATCAGGAGTCATACTCTCAATTCAGTGGAGTGCAGCACTTTCTTGAGAATGCCAATATAAGATGCAAACCAAGTAGTGCTACATTGGCCCTTCTGCTCAAAGTAAACATAAAATGTTGTTAATAGGATTGCTGCTTTCCAGAAAGTACTGTATGTCCTCAAACACTGGACCCATCAGTTTCAGTCACTCTCCGTACCATATCTTCACTTTCTTGCTAAACATTATGCTGTCACTGCCATAGATGACATCAAGAGTTGCTGTATTGTGATTATTTAAGATCCAATCCAGACTGGCTGTTTTGGTTGTGGGGTGGATCAAGTTACAAAGGGTCTGTTGAGGAAGGAGGAATGTGCCACTTGGTGTGCTGCTCCTGTCCAAACAGAAAACAACCCCTTATGGCTGAATCAGCTGTCAATTAAATGCTTCCCCTGATCATCTGCGGAGGATCAGGGGAAGTGAGTTATATATCACTTCTTTCCCACAATTGGTGCTGCTCCATTTTCTCCCTTCCCCTTCCCTGCTTCCCTTCCCTCATTCTTCCCCCCCCCCTTTTCTTGCTTCTGCAGTCATAGTGTTAGTTGGAAACAGAGCCTGTTGGAGCCTAGAATTGCCAGTCTAAACAATGAGAGTGCTAAAAAGAATGCATGCCCTACCACAAAGGTACATGAGAGGTGTTAAAGGGGCAGGATGGATTGATTTAAGTAAAAACACTTGGGGATGAAGTCTTTTTTTCCACAATCCAAACTGTGCCCTCAGTGATCCACACAGTATATCACAATTGCATGCCAGTGAGGGCATGTTTTATGAAGCCACATGGAAATATCTTTCTGAAGGTTTCACTAGTTCCTGACTAACTACAATGCAGAGCTGAAAACTGAGAAGGAAAGAGAGACATAACACATATTGGGTACATCACTGAAAATGCATGTGACATCATGAATTGACTACATATATTGAGGCTAGGCAACTGTGGCTCTCCAGATGGGCTATGGAAATTAAAGGTCAACAATTCTGGAAGGACATGGTGGCCCACTCTGCTATATATGATTCAGAGGCATTTTGTAGCATTAAAAAAAAGAATCCCAATAAAGAATTATCTCTACCAGTCAGACTAACCCTCCAGGCACGCCCAAAGGTAACCAGCTGGGGAACACTGTAGTACAGTCACCCCAATATTCTTTGCATGGAGTCAAGGTCTGAATAGAAGGGAACAAAAGCTGTCAAGCAAATAAAAAAAACATAATAGGCATGTATAAGCCTGGAAACTCTAACAACTGAGGGGTAACTGTGGGGGCATTGAGCCTGCTGTTTTGGTCTGCTATAGGGATTGGTTGGTTCACTCATTTGTTGGTGATCAGGTGATATAACAGCTAGAATGAATCAGACTGTCCCCAGATCATCCCTACCTGGTCTTTTATAGGTCCCTGTCAAGGGCTATTCTTGTCTTGAAGTCAACAGGATTGTTACATTTTGATTCATTTCCAGGCCATGTGATCAGTGAAGCTCCCTGCTTTAAATTTCCATCCAGTTTTTGTTATTTCCATCCATTATCACCGGTGGCATAAACAGACAAGCTAGCCACTTGATACCGGGAAAAGTGGGAAATGAAAAACCTCATACCTCTGTTTTTCTGTGGACCAGAGGAAGGAGGCAAATATATATATATATTTAAGAAGCAAATTACTTCTTTCCAGAAGTAAATGCAGACTGAAGGGAGCAAAGAGGGTTCCTTCTTTACTTAGGTTGCTTGAATTTCATATTTACATAGCATAGATAGATCTGGAACCCAGATCTGGCATGCCAGATTTCTACCGAATTATAAACAACCCGACTTAGTCCAGAGTAGCCTGCTCCAAGTGAGCTGTGTAGCTAAGCTCTATGGTAGTTGAATCCGATGGTAGATGCAAATGTATCAGAGTGGTCAGAACAGATCCCCCCATCTCCAGACCATGAGTTGCCTATAGCCCAAAACATGATTTTAGATTACATCTGATGCTTTGGGTCTTTAGACCAGTGTTTCTCAAACTGCATGGCATACAGCTTCTGCAAATGAGACGTATAAAAGCACAGTACAGTATTAAAGTATGCTTAGGTACTACAGTGGTCAAAGAAAAAAATAATTGGAAAATAAAACACATGGTAGGTATGCCCAGGCTTTGCGTATGTGCAACGTAGCCTTTGATTTTTAAAAAGTGCATTTATTGATCTCTTTGTTTTCAGTAAAGCAAACAAACAAAACCCAACACAATACAATACAAAACTCAATTTTTATTTCCTTCTAATAAGTATGAGCAGTAGGCAGACAGGTGGGACTCTATAATTTATTATTTATGATTTATTGTGGTTTAAAACGCTTTTGTTTTATCCATCATTGAATCCTCGGTTTCATTTAATAAAAAATATTTTTATTTTTCTCCTAAGTTCCCAGAAACTTTACAAACTGCTAAAGGAATCAGAAGTCTGCAGTCATGCATGAGAGACAGAAACCATTTCTTAATCTTGTCATGATTTGAATTGGCTGAAGCTCCTTGCATCTAATTGATTGCATATTTCTAGGGAGAACCCCACTGAACTTCACCTTAAGCTTTAGCTTTGTGGAATGGCCTCATTCATCTGCTGGGAAACTGCTGACAAATAGATGCATAAATTCAAAATTGATTTTCCCGTGAAGAAAACAATCTCTCCTTTGTTGCAAAAATGATCCCCTTTTCTTTTTATCCTTTCCACATTAAAAAAAAATATATCCTGGTTTTGTCCTACAGCTATTGGAAATACATTTTCTTTGATTTTGGAATCATAGAATCATAGAATAGTGAGGTGGAAAGGGGCAGATAAGGTCATCCGGTCCAACTCCCTGCTCCATGTAGGAAAACAAATCAAAGGAGATCTGCCAGGTGGGTTGTCCAAAGTTCTCTTGAATGTATCCAGTGTTGGAGCACTCACCACCTCTTGAGGTCATTGGTTCTATTCCCATACAGTTCAGATATGCACTTTCACCCTGCCAAGTGCAGCTTTTGAAAGAAGAGCAAATATGACCATTAGCTTAATTCTGATTTAATAATATTGCTATCAAATCACAAATTACAGCAACATTTTCAAGGATTTCCAGCTATAGTGTACTCAAGTTGTGTAACATTCTTTTCTAGTGTGCCCAAGGGTACGTTGGGTCAGTCTTGTGCCAGGCAGCTGAGTGACTCTGTAAGTAATTATATAATTTGGTGAGCTTGCTTGATTCCCTATTAGACCTCTGGGGAGGATAGACAGCCTGCGTGCGTACAAGTAACCTAAAGAAGAGAATGGAAACCATTGCTGAGTACTGTATATATAGAAAACTCTACCAAGGGTTGCCATAAGTTAAGGTTGACATGCGGGCATATAATAATTGGTTCCAGTACACCATCTATTCAAAAAATAGTCAATGGCAGCAAGGTTTTTCAATTCTGCACTAAAGATGGGCACGAAATGAAGAATTTTTCGTTTCCATTTTTGTTTTTCATTTCTTTACGTAACGAAATGACAAATGAATTTTGTCTCTAAAATGAAACGAAACGAACAGAAACACCGGAAATTTTGTCATGCGTTTCGTTTCCGTTACTGCAATATGAGTGAATTGCTTAAAATCCTTTAAAAAAAATCACAAAAAAATGAAATTAATGGTAATGAAATGGTGACGAAATGAACGAAAACGAAAACAATTTTTTGCAAAAATTCACGAAAAATGGAAACGAACCGAAACAGACCCTCCAAATGACAAACGACAAACGAAATGCCATTTTTTTAATTCGTGCCCATCTCTATTCTGCACAATAGTGAAAAGGCCAACACTTTATTTTGTCAGCAGCTGCATTAGCAACCACCACCACCACCACCACCACAAAGCATGCATTTTGTACAAAATTAAGTTTTTAATGTGGAAAAATATAGGGGTTATATGTAGAAAATACTGTTTTTATACAAAACACAAGGTTTTGGACAAGAAATCTTTTCTGTTAATTTTCATGAAAGACGTGCCAACATGCTGAAAATGCACAAAACCTTCATCCCTATCTAGGGAAGAAACTTTTTCATTCTCATTAAATGATGATATATATCACTAGGAATAGTAATACATTGCCAGCTCCGCCCAGCTAAACAAAACCTGTAATATTTTGGTGGAAAATGCATTGAGATATCAGTTCACATCCAATTCAAGCTCCTGTGATGGTTTGTTATCTAGTATCCAGCAGTGTTTAACATGTTCTTTCAGGTAGGGGAAAAGAGAATTATACAAAAGGACAACCACTAGCTGACTTGACCTATTCTCCTAAGAGTGAGTTTCCGTTTGAATTTGATTCACATAACTGTAAATGCTGAAGCCATGCTTTATCTTATTCGGATCACTGTGCGCATCCCACATCAGAAGTAAAAATCTGAATTGATTGCTTCTGCCTACCGTGCTTCATTGAGTTATCCTCTGCAGTCTGCTGAATTGATTCTCCCAGCCACACCCTGCTTCATGTCCCTGGTGCTTTTTTCATTGGCTTGCTTTAGTTATGGCACAATAGCTTTGCTTTCTCTGCTAAAAACTCAAAAGACTATTGGGAACAATTTTGTATGCAGAACAACATTATTGAGGTATGAACCCAGCAGAATAATTTGCCCATTTTGGAATACGGGCTACACATGCAGATTTTTGCAAGAGAGGTATTGAATCTGGGGATTCATAATACACACATAATTTAAAGACTCCATATTTACTCAGTACACAAACTTTGCAGTGAATTGTCTTTTAAGGGTAAAGCCCAAGTACAGATATATTCGATATCTGAAATCATCTAGAGAGGCCATGTATTCTTGAGCTTGAGTTTTTTTTTTAATGGGTACAAGGGATGTTGGGCGAGAGTGGAATGGTAGTTTTGAAATTTGTCTTGAAATTTTTATATTTGGGGTGAGTGATGCACGGACTGGATGGCACTTTTTAATTTCGTTGCATTTGTACAATGTTTCCCTGAGAATTGGGGAGACCTTGAACCGCCAGGCTGAATTGATCAGGGTGGTTCAAGATCTCTCCAACCCTGATCAGCAGAGAGTTTTGTGCGGCTGGAAAGTTTTGGTGATCACTGAGTGTACAATGTGTGCTGCATGTTAGTTGTATTGTCTTATCCCAGCCCTTTTTCTTCCCGGATCTGTATGATGCTGTATTAGTGTTTTGCTGATTGTTATTATATTATTTTTGTTTTGTTTATTACGGGGGCTGTGTTTGGGCAAATTGTTTTTCAGTCTGTTGTACACTTCCCAGAGTTCCCGAGGGAAAGTCAGGTGGTTAATAGGTAAACAAACAAACAAACAAACAAACAAACAAATGACAACAAAGTGTTATTCCATTCTATTCCATTCTGTTCTGTTCTGTTCTCTGGTGTGCAGTCATTTGGAGGAGAACATTTTTCATTGTGACATCCAGTGCAGGAAATACTGTTCGTTTGGGCCTTTGGCACACACTGTCTATTTACATGCATGTTGAAAACTTGAGTGTTTGCCCCAAAGTTCCCTGTGATGTTCCATATTTCATGGGTAACATGTATATTGCATTTTTAATTTTTTTTATACTGTGTGTTTTATTATTGCTGTGCTGTGCTTTCAAACCCACCGTGGTTGATGATTACTTGTAAACAAATGTATAATAAATAAATGGGCCCCAGATATTTGATCTTCATTTTGGAGAAGGGATGTCAGCCGCCCTCATTTTCAAACAGAAATCTTCTGCATCCCACAGTTATCCTAAATGTAGTGGGCCTCAGTGTGCTAGACTACCCCTAGCTGAGCTTTTAATCCTTTGACACATATGGCATTTTAAAACAGCTGCTCTGCTAGAGATTTTCCTTAATGTCTCAAGCACACACAGAAAGCTAACAGATTCTTAGAAGAGTTCAAGTGAGCCTCTCATAGAAATAAACGTTTCCCTAATGTCATGCACAAGACCTGTTTCATATCTTCTGCAGGCTTGGTACAAATACTGCTTTCAAAGTTCATTGATTTTACACACCTAATTTGCATTGACATTTCTTTGTGAGCTGATTTTCATGGGAACATTTGATGCAGCAGAGTCTTCCTCAATGACTATAACATTTCAGAAGGGGAGGGGGTCGTGAGGAGCCGCCCCACCATGGTAAGTAAACATCCTCTCAGGCACTAAGAATCTTTTACATTTAAACCTGATTTTTAGCTCAGCATATAAGTTTTTTCTCTCCATGATGTTTTACTGTATTTTACAGTAACTTTTAAAAAAGTGTGTGTGTGTGTGTGTGTGTGTGTGAAGTTAGAAAATGGCATTAAAATGAATTTAACTAGAAGCTTGAAGGATACCCATATGAAAAATAAACATTGAAAATAAAATAAAATAAAATAAAATAAAATTGTAGGCTTTTAATAGCCCCGATTTGAGTCACTGGATGCTGGTGGTTTGTTTACGCTTGCTCTTTAAATGCTACATATTTTAAGTTTAATTAGTAGCATAGTTTAATTGCTTTTAATTAGTAACCCATGTTTTTATATCACCTGTTTCAATTGTAAGCTCCCCTAGGTCTCTTCACCAGTAGAAAGGTGGCCTACAAATGATACAAAATAGAAAGAAAGAAAGAAAGAAACTTTTCTCACCACAACTACAAGAGTAGCAAACAGAACAGACATATTAGATATCATGACTATACAAAAATATAGGAAACGGGGCTTCAACAATCAACATTGGATGTGAAAATCTGGGAGCCTGTCCAAAAAAGAGAGAGGAATTTGCATGTGTTTTTTTTTCAAGTGCTGTACATCACAGTGAAAATGATGATGAAATGGGGCCCAATTGGAAGGAGGATTTCTGACTGTGCTCATCATGGCCCCATGTTTCTCTGAAGCCTTTCTCCTTTGAGTTTCTTTCCATGCCAACACTAGCTACACCATGAGCAGGTGGTGGCACGGTTTTCCAGCTGTGTTAAAACTATGCAAATGTAGATACGGCTCTATGCAGGCTAGAGCCTGGAAAAAGCAAGGTTTATAAGGATTACAGCACTCTTTCATGAGTTTGTTGGGAGCCATTCTCTCCTGACATTATGGTTCTTTCAACTAGAGTCCCCACTCCCCCCCCCACTGCTGTTTCCACAGGTTTGGTCCTCCCTTGCTAGGAGGGTGTGTTGGGGGGACAGAAGGAGTGCAAAAACTGACTTTTTGTCCCCAGGCTCTCCAAACCTTTGCTACGCCTCTATGGTCAATATCCAGACAGGAGTATTTGTTCAGCTATTAAAGAATCTGATGGTTTAAACATGATTGGAGAGAAGTGCCTATCTCTGCCTCCTCTATTGTCATCTTCTTAACACAATCATTAATAAGCCCAAATAAAAGAGGTTTCTATAGTTATCCTCCACATGAAACAAATAGATTTCACAGTATTCTTGCTCACCTGGAGGGTTACCAAGGGAGGAGAAAGTTATCCTTTTCAGACTCAGCGTCATGGAATTCAATGGGGACTCCTGAGTCCTGGCTGAAATTATTTCACAATGGGCCTTCAGCCTACAAGGCAATGAATGCTCCGGGGGTTCAATACACAAAACTATATAGGCTACCATCACTTCCCATAAAAATCAGAATAAAGCAATTTCGGTACCTTGTTGAAGCTAAAGATGAGAAAGTAAGCATCATATTTCTCTTCTCAGCTACCGTTTTGGACAATGGCTTGAAAAGATTTATAAAATTCATTTTTCAATTAAAGAAAGGGAAAAAGTAAAGGGGAAAGGGGCCATTCAAAACAGACAGTTCTAGATACATATGCAAATGTGGGTACAGGATTACAACACACAAAGCTGAAAAAATACTAGAAAACAATAAAGACTAATTTACCTCAGTCAGTGAGGGAGTAAATCTGGGAGACACTCCCTATGTTCTTCAATAGGCAGAGGTTTCTTCATGAGTAAACCTGCCACTGGGAAACAAAGCATGACCTCCCTAAAGCTATGCTAAGCTCCGAAATATTCAGGTTCTCAATTTATTAACACTTGGGCTGACCATCAGGTAATTAATCCACTTTGATCATTTTTTGACTACACATGTCCTTCTCAGCCTCAAAAAATTGCCTTCCCTTGGCAAAGAAGCATGGCCATTGCATAACTCACAGATACAAGCAATTAGAGACTACTTTGCTGTACAACAATGAATTTTGAGGTCTTCTTGCTCTCAGTCTTTCTTTGAAATGACCTCAGACAAGAGATATAGGAGCAGAAGATGAGGAAGCTGTCTCCAGATGTGAAATGTTCAGGTTTCTGTGCCCTGACACGCACACACACAAAAGGAGAAGATATTTTTCATTTTTAAAGTTCCCCAAGTCCTTTAACGATTCACACTCTGCAAGGATCAAGGGAAGAAAATGTCAACAAAGGGGGTTAACAATGCTCCAAAGTGTGATCAAATCGCCAGATTCTGTAATACCTGAATGGGACTGTAGCAACAATAAAATGCTCCAGGACTCAGCTTTTTGTTCAATACCTCCCTATGGAAACACTGGGACTTGCTACAAAGTCTCCCAAGGCTACAGACTAGCCAGTTTGAATTTCCCTGTCTGGGAGCTCTGGACACATCAGAAGAATGCCAGTAGCTCCAAAAGAAACATCATTTACCTTTATGTGCAACACCATTCAGGAAAGCGCAGCAGCCTCTATCTCTTGAAAACTGATTGTGTAGATTTTTTCTAAATTTGGTTAGGTAATTGTTTGTTTATTTGTTCATCTGATTTTAAGACATCTAATTACTTTTTAATGTCTCTATAAAGAATTTTACTAAAGAATGCTTAGCTCTCCAGTAAATGCCTTGAACTGGAAAAGTGGAGTTGATATACAGTACTGCATTTTCCATTCTGAATGCTGGCTTGGCACACAGTATATGTTGGACCATGCAAACCAGATTGCTAAGAAGTTCACTTTATCATTTTCCATAAGTGTACAAGCCCTTTGTGAGGAACAGAAACAGGACGGCTTCCAATTTGCCCCCCCTTTCACAAAGTCCTAAAGACAGACCAACCAATTTGTCACATGGGGGTAGCCTGTCTATCTTGCTAGGTGTCCTTGCTACCTGCCCAAGTGGGGCCAAATTAGAAAAACCTGTTAGACATATCAGAGCTATTCCTATTAGTAAAAAATTGTAGAGAGAGCGGGGGGGGGGGGGGGAAGGCATCCAACACAAACAAAAATCCTGCTTGATCCCTGGAATGACCAACTAGTTCATCTTCTCAGAATGGTCGCTCCATGGGCGGGACCTGCACTGGTGGAGCGTGTTTGCCCTCCCCGTTGGAGGGCGAGACAGGCAGGATGCTTGAAGCATCCAGAGGGGAGGGGGAGGAGTGCCCTTTGCTAAGCAAAGCAAAGTGTTCTGCTTATATACCGCCTCATACCACTTCAAGTAGTCTCTGGGCGGTTTACAGTTTTTAATTACAGTAATGCAGGCTACACATTCCCCCCCCCCCCAGCAAGCTGGGTACTCATTTTACCGACCTCGGAAGGATAGAAGGCTGAGTGAACCTTGAGCTTGCTACCTGGGATTGAACCCCAGGTTGTGAGCAAAGTTTTACCTGCAGGACAGGCATTTAATCACTGCACCATGAGGCTCATTCTGCATGCCATTTATTTATTTATTTATTTGTTAGATTTTTATACCATGCCACCTAACCCGATTTTAACTTATGGTGACCCCTGCCAGGGCTTTCTAGCTACAGAATAATCTGATGTAGTTTACCATCCCCATCTTCGGGGCGGGGGGGGGCACTCTGGGACTATGCCATTTGCCCACGGCTGTCTGTTCTCCTGGAAGGTGGGGGGATCAATCTCGCAGTCTTCGTTTCCACAGCCAGGTACCAAGCTCATTGAGATATCCAGCCCACCTGTCTTTTAGAATAAGATGCAGGATTTCCTCAACATTACACAAATGCAGGCAGAACAATAGCTCATGCTATCAGACAGGCATGTGTAAACATTCCTGGTATCAAGGAAGATATAGTGGGATTTAAATGGAGCAACAGCATTTCAACACCATGTGATATAAAGAGAGAATCACGTCATCTACATGCAAAAATTCATCTATGCCAGGGCTGCCCAACAGGTAGACCGTGGGCTACTGGTTGCCCGCGAAGGGTTCAAAAGTAGCCCGCCAGGCATCAATAAAAAATGTGAGGTGATAAGTTCTCCACCCCTCCCTCCCCCATCCCAAGGATCACTACTGCCCCAGCAAAGTTCTGGGTCTGCCAGCCCACTGTCTCAGCTGAGTGGGGCAGTTCAAGGGCCATGAGCATGTGCACGGAATGGATAAAATTCGTAAGTAGAGGTATGAGTGTAGTAGCCCTCAGGCACTCTAGGCCGGAAAAAGTAGACCTCGGCTTGTTCAAAGTTGGACAGCCCTGATCTATGCCAAATCACCATTGGTGCAACATCTTTTTCTTTTTCCATAGTGTGTTTTCCTTTAGGTAGATTAAGGTCCCTGCACTGGATGCTATCTGTTATTCTTTAAAGTGAGGGATATGACAAGCAATGAAAGCATAATAAAACAGCGCAGTCCCCATTCACAAACGTGATTCACTGCATCTACTGAGCTCAGGAAATCTTGTTGCAGAGTTTCAAATGCCACACAAAATCTATGTGTTTCCTCTTTCTAGCTGAAATAATGGCCACCAGGGTACAGAAATGTTTCATTTCACAAACAGCCACAGGACATATTTCTTTTCCCCTGCTCCCCCCCCCCTTTTCTTTTCGGTATTTAGAATTAGCTTTTGCACTGGGAGATTTTCATTAGAGCTCTGCAGTGCATGCACACACAGAGAGAAGACGGAGAGTTTACTTTGGATTTTGGACGTACTGTGAAAATATTATTTTGCAATACTAACTTACATCAAGATTAATTATAATTAGTTACCTGTGGCTGCTCATTAGCAACATGCTGTATAGGAACAGAGCAAGAGTCATGCTTTAAAAGACTGCAGGATTCACTGAAAATCCTGTACTTTGCCAGAGTAGTAAACAGGGACTCAGGCCAATTGCTTTTTTACATTACTCATTATGCATGATTACTGATTATCTACAGTATATGTTTTCCCAATAGATTTCTGAGATTTCTTTTCAGTTCTTCAGTTGAGGTCTGCTTTCAGGGAGAGACACAAGAAGGCTTTTTCTCTCTAATACATTTTTAAAAATTGGGAATCAAGTCAGCATGGCATTGATGCAGAAAATTGTGTTTCTTAAATGGATTTGTTGGGCAATACATATTTTTCCATTCCTTTGTACAGATGCATACTTAAATATTAATGCTACTACATAATAAGCTTGTATCCTCTCCCACACTAGAGAATAGTGAGTTTGGTATTTTAAAGAAAATGTTAGCAATTATCAGTCTTCTGGGTGAGTGACTATGACATCAGAAATTCATAAAACATATTGTGTAATGATAAATATTTCTAATATTTATTTATTTAAAATATTTTTATCTTGCTTTTCTCCTTGAAAGGGACCCAAGGTCATATACCTCACCTCTGATTCTTTACTATAGAATTGATCCTTCTTGGTGAAGCAAACATTAATTACTTTAAGCTATCAAAGGAGAGCTAACCTGAGCACATAGAAATCAGATCAAAATAACTGGTACATCTGGTCCAGTACTGACTCCTCTAACTGGCAGCAGTACTCTGGTCAATGTCATTTCCTTCATTTCTCACACATCCTTCTAACTACAGATGTTGGACTTATACCTAAGACTTCCTACATGCAAAACCTCATGCTCCACAGCCCTTGCTCAGGTTCACAGGCTAAGAGAAATTTATTTATTTATTTATTTATTTATTTATTTATTTATTTATTTATTGATTTATTTATTTATTTATTTATTTTGCATTTCTATACCACACCGATTTTCCCAAAGGAACTCGGAAAAGGCACCACATCAAGTAATTTTAAAACAACGAACATATCTTTATTGGGTAGTTCCAGCCATCTTCCACTTAGAAACATAGAATCACAGAACAGTGAATTTGGAAGGAGTCTATAAGACTATCTAGTGCAATCCCCCTGCCAGGTAGTTGCCCAGATTTCTGTTGAATGCCTCCAGTGCTGGAGCAGTCAACACTGCTTGAGCTAATTGGGTCTGTTGACATACTGCTCTAACAGGATATTTTCCCTGATACTCAGCTAACAGTTCAGTTCTTGTAACTTGAGCCCATGAGTGTTTGTCCTGCACTGTGGGGTGACTGAGAACAGATCCTGCCCCTCCTCTGTATGACAGCCCTTCAAATATATGAAAGGTGATATCATATTGCCCCTCAGTCTTTTTTTCTCCAGGCTAAATATGCCCAATTATTTCAGTCTAACCGGGTGCTGAATGGGGGGGGGGGGCACCTCATGGGCTTAGGAAATTATTCTTCTGTTAATGCAGCCCAAAATAGTATTAACCTTTTTGTGGCCATATCACACTACAGTACTTGCTCATAGTCATCTTATGATCTACAAGAATTTCAAGATCCTTCTTGCTTGTAATATTGCTGATCCAGTGTCTCCCATCTTGTAACTGTGCATTTGGCTTCTTCTTCCTAGGTGTCGTACTTTGTGCTTATTCCTATTAACTATTCCACCCAATTTTGTGCCATGTGCGAATTAGAAAAGCATTCCCTGTACTCTCTTGTCCAAGTCATTCATAAAAATGTTGAAGACAACAGGACTGAGCCTTGGGGTACCCCACTCATTACCCTCTCCCCCACTTAGAGAAGGAGCCATCACTCATTGAGTACAATTCTGTAGCCAATTGTATATCCAGCTAACACTTGATTTATCCAACCCACACCTAGTTTGCATGTTAATCAGGATATCATGGGGAACTTTATCAAAGGCTTTGCTGAAGTTGAGATATAGTACATCTCCAGCATGCCCTCTGTCTACCAGGGAGGTTATCTGATCAGAAAATGAGATCGGATTACTCAGGATTTGTTCTTGACAAATTCATGTTGTCTTCTAGTTAATATTGCATTGTTTTCTAGGTGCTTGCATAGGGATTGCTAAATTTTCTGTTCCAGAATTTTTCCTGAGGTTGATGTCTGGCTGACTGGCCCAGCTTCTTCTTTTTTGCCATTATTAAAGATAAGGACAACCTCAACCCTCTTCCAGTCATCTGGCACCTTACATGATCCCCATTATTTCAAGAACACAATGGACAGCCATTCTCAAAGTTCTTCAGCCAGTACCTTCAGTACTCTCAGATGCATTTCATCTGGCCCTGCAGATTTGTTCCAGTTTTTAATTATTTTGCTGTGGACATATTTAAATGATTGCCTAAAACAGTAGGTTCTTTCTTCTCATCATTTTGCTTCATGAATTGAGGCAACAAGGGATAATCTGAATCTTTATATCTTAGAAATTCACCACTTCAGTTCTCCAGTGTCTCTCTTGGTCCATTGATTGAATATTCCAATCTCTTTCTTCAATCCCAATGAAAATCATTGAGATTCAATTATGAATGACTCCATATTACATAGGATTCTGTTTTTATCTGCTGCTTCTCCATTAAGGACAAATTGTTGGCATAGCAGCAAAGTGCCTCTTAACTTCAAGTGCAAGGAAATCTTTCTCAGGAAATGTCAGAAGACTGCTATATGAATTTTGCCCTAATATTGTTTGGATTTAAGATGGCAGCGGCCATGACCCTGTTCATTACAGAGAACTAATTTGAAGAAATTAGAGTTTTAAAAAGAGCATAAGTTAAGAACCCTTGCAAAATTCAACAATTGGCATTTTCCTGGCTTCAAATGCTCAGACTGTCAATGAAGAATGCTGGGAACTCAAGTTCAGAGAGAAACTGATACCATCTGTTATCAACATGCCAGACGCTTTCATGAGAGAAGAGTTCCAGTGTTGCCTGAGGAGAAAGTCCTGCCCTTATACTCCTAGTAAGACACACACACCAGCACAACCAGAGGCATAAGGGGTATCCTCACACATAAGGTATAATAGCTTTTCTGCAAGAAGGTACTGTGAGAAATAAAAGTTTCTTCCTTGTGGTCCTATGACTGCAGCACCACTAATTTCAGCTTTAGGGAACAAGAAAGACAAATGCATAGAAAACAGATAGAAACAGAGGAGGGGAGAGGCAGCTCTCTGCATTGCTGTTCTAAGAAGGAATCACCTCTCAGATTAATTTTCTTGCAGGAAAAAAAGGTTCTTATCAGTCCAAGGTAACTTTGGGGTCCAAATGGGCCCAGGCACTAGACAATAGCATGCTGGTCCTCAGAAGGTGTTATTTCAGGTTCCAAGAATCTGGACAACTACCTGTAGACAAGGCTTGGAGGAGAACTGTTTCTTCCATGCACCAGATGTCTCTCTCTCTGTGTGTGTGAGGTGGGGGGGGTTACACAAAGTATATAAAATGGCCTCTATAAGGTTTTGCTTGTTCCAACTGAAAAGCTAGCAGTTGCATGTTTCCTTTGTTGTCCATGTCTGAGAACTTTCCTGAGGACTAGTATTAGGTAGACAAGATCAAGGATAATACTTACAATGAATCTTGTAGTTGCTACTCTCAAGAGGCTTGAAAACAATGTTTGGAAATCTTTGCATGCTTCCTACAGTGTTCAGAATCTGGAGGAAAACAAGATGAGATTTGGTGGTGGTGGTGGTGGTGGGTCGGGCAAGATATGGACGTTTGAGAAATGAACTGTTTAAAAAATATTTTATGGTACCGACATCAGACTTTTGTCACAGTTCCACATCACCCTTAACTCTAGAGGCCAAACTAGATGATACAGTTCTAGTACTTATACCGTAGCTTACATCGAAATGCATCACCTTATCCCAGGGTGAGGTTTCCTTGCCTCTGCATGTTGCATGTCAGCTCTCTTTACTTGTTTAATTGGTCCCAAGGAATCACTGGCTTCATTACCAACTTTGATAGGACTGCAACTGAAACACTTAAGGACTTGGCTTCTGGAGATGTAACATCTTATTTTGGAGGGGTAACTAAACAGCTAGTGTGTATCATTTGGCCCAAGGTATCATCTAGGGAGGCAGTGCCATCACAGGGTGTGGCCATACCAGTGACATCATCCAGGGTTGCACAGGAGGGAATTCCTCTTTGCCTATTTATATGGTTCTCCATTCCTGGTGAGCAAAACTATCATTGGGGGGGGGGGAGGCGTAAACTGCCACTGTCTTCCTTCCCAGCCTTTTATACTCAGGCAACTGTGCCTGAATCAATGCTCATCTTACAGCCTGTTGCAGAACACAAGGCGATGTGTTTATCACCAGAAAGCCTGAGGATATGAAAGTCCATCGTGTTGAAATGAGGGCGAAGAAACAGAGAAGGAAGAGGCTGAAGAACAAAAGGGAAGATGAAATGGGGGGGGGTGTTTTCCAAAGAACCCTATGATGATCAAATAGAGAAAAAGAAAAGGGTAGAAAGTGTCAGTTAAGATACAGGTGTCAGAGAACAGCAACAAAGGCAGATAACTGAGACACAATGACCTGTGCAGTCGGAGAGAGGAAAAGAGAGGACTACAGTGGGGGGCAGATAGAGGAGAAGGTGCTATGGGACTGAAGAGGGAGAGTCAACAGACAACAGTGAACTTTCATGGGCCAAATCCACTTCACATGCAGTAATATCTTGTGAAAAAAGTTATAAATGAGATTCCCAAAAATTCATTACAAGAGGTTGTGCCAGACTTTTTTCTTAGGGGTGAGTTAAAACAACAACAACATAAGCTTCATTTTAGGTGTGATTTCAAACTATATCCAATGTAGTTGTTTGTTGAATATTGCCCCTCAGCTCCTCAAACAAAAGGTAATCTGCCTGTGCCTCCTCTACTGCTTTATTTTGAAATTGAGGGTTCCTATTTGGCCATGAAAGAAGGCAACATAAAAAAATACAGTAATACTCCATCAGGGGACTCGGGTTACAATTTAGTCTACCCACTCAGCAGAGCCATTTGGAACCAAATTAAACCTTAATTAATAATACAGTATTACTAAGTGATTGGAAGTAGGTGTTTCCTTCAGCTTGCAGTCCTGCTTAGCTGATCTAAAGAGTCCATATTGTCTCCTTGGTGGTGCTGGAAGATGGTTCTTTCTGGTATTCTCAATAGTTGGGTGTGGGGGCAAAGCAAGCAATGTAGGAAACATTGTTTACCTTGAGGAAAACGGATGGAAGTAGTTGAGGCCAGGGCAGTGTTCTTCTGTCCATGGTGCTGAATGCTAAAAGAAGCATGCACATTACAGAGAGCTGCTAGAAGTTTCTTGATGGTTGTGACTTGCATTGAATCAAAATGTTTTTAGTCAGTAGTTCAAAGTTTTGGGGAAATGTCTCAAGACATATATGCCCTGGGGCTCAGATTTGCAAATAAAACCCATGTCTACCATCCCACGGCCAACCCCAAACAGATCAAACAATAATTAAAATATGGAGATGAGAAAAATCATGTATCATGACAAAAATACATAGTTCATTGTTCTGGTAGGTGCATCTGTAAAAAAAAAAGCATGCTCAACAAGATTTGAGTTAGAGACTACTTTGATTCCCAGACTTAGATAGAGAGATGGCACAAGATGCAAAAGAATAAAACCATACTCATTACACATTTTAAAAAAACTTGAACATGCTTCAAGTCAAATTGGATACTATAAGGATAAATTTTGGAAAACAAAATGAAATAGCTCTTTGTCCCATGTGAAAGTCTCCCCCCCCCCCCAGTTCTTACTTCCATTCTCATACAAAGGAAAATGCTTACTTTGGCAAAGAATGCATATCCAACCATGGGAGGGAGCGTGAGACACTAGATGGGCTATAAAACAGGCAAGCAAGCAAATAAATATTATACAAATGACCTGATAAGTTCCCACCTGCACTGACACAAGGCTTATAGCTATACTCAGAAGCATCATTTCATCATTGGATCAAGGAATTTGTTGTTTTCTGTGTCCGTGATATCTAGGGATGATGGGCATTGTAATATTGTCTTTTAAATCATTTTGGTGTTTGAATTCAGAAATAAGTTTCTCCTTAATTCCAGAAAAAGATAATCCAGCCTTACTTTAGGTTCAGTCTTATATCAGTAGCAAATCAACAAGTAGAGCTGCCTAAAATTTCCAAGAAAAAATTTTCCTGGTGGGGTATCTAAGATGTTTCTTTTTCCTCATCATCTTAGCAATCCTCTCTGCAGAATGTTTTCATGGTGATCTCCACCATCGTTTGTTTGTTGTGGCCATCATTTCCAGCACACACTCCTCAACACAGTCTCCTAGACTGATGCTAAGTCAGGGATACTGCAGAGTATGCAAAATGGCAACCATGCTGCTAACATATGCTGCTGCCACTCTTTGTAGCAGCTATGACAACAATGAACCTCCTGTGTGCAAGACAGTGACTGGCAAAACAGAACATTTATGCAACTGATGAATCTGTTTTTAGAAGGTGAACTATGGTTATCTCCCAGGCCCAACAATGAGCTGTGATTAACGGTTTTATCTCTAGCATTGGCTCTAGGAAACGTTTCCCTTTTTTCTGACTTGCTTTCTAAAAACATTTTGTTCCGTTCAAATAGAGCTTTCAGGGAGCTTGGGGAACAGATTATAGCCTAGGAAGAGAAAGAAGGAAGAACAGCAGTGGGCAAAGGGAACAGATAACCATCTATAAACAACTATGCTTGAATTATGTCTTCAAGAACAAATGTTATCACCTAGCGAGTATAAAGTACAGATGCACTGGGTTATATTCTTTTCAATAAGTTTCTTTTCTCCTGTCTGCCTGTGATTCTGACCTCTCACACCACAGAATATAGTCACCATAGTACCATAAATATGTCACACACAAAAAAGAGGATTGTGGGACAAATTTGTGTGCAATATGAATGGGGTAATTTATGCATATAGATACCAATGTAGCAACAATGGCATGGATCCAGATTTAGAGTAGATCCAGTCGGACCTTGGTTTTTAATCATTGCATGTAACTGGCAAAGAAAGAGTGGTTTGATTACAGGGATGGATTTGATCACAACCAGAAGCCATTTCTCATATAATGAACACCCCTGTTCTCCTGGGCATCACTTTCAACACAAGCAGCTGAACAGTGTATGCAAAGATCCTCTGGTTTGGAATTAATAAGAAAACTGCTCTGAATTGGAAATCCTCAAACAGTAGAACGCCTACATCTAGAACCAGCTAGCAGATGAAAGCTACTGAGAGCTGTTTGGAAAGAGATCCATCTTATATTTCATTTTAAAAAATAACAACACAAGTTTTCTTTTCTTTTTCCAGTTTTCATCCACAGAAAGATCAAAGCAAATTTAGTGCCAAAAACATATATTAAAAAACAAAGGAGCGGCCTTAAAGTTGCCCCCTAATGAGAGCCACTGTGGTGAAATGTATGGTACTTCTATTTAAATTATGGTAGTTGAATGATGTCCAGATTTAATCAGATTCCCAGATAGCACTGGGCGGTTCCTTTTTGAACAGGAAGATTGACAGAACTCTGCCTATGCTAGGCCACAAAGCCTCTGAGCTGGGCCTTTCTACACATGAGTAAAATTTAGGTGTGATTCTGTCAGGTAGAACTCCTGGAACAAGGGATTCTTGGATGTGAAGTCTTTAAAAAATCAAAATAGCATATCCTTAATTAGATTACGCTCTTTAAAATTCCTGAAGCTAGTCATGATTATCATCATCCTACTTGTCCTTCTCTCTTCATTGTCACTCACCGCAAGGTAGAATGAGCTGTTCCATTGACTTAGCACCATAATGTGCTTCAAAATGCACTAAGATCAGCAGAAATTACTGGTGACTTCTAAGAGCATTTAAGATTCAATGGGCAGGGGTTCACAGCTTCTCTATTTAGAATTGCTTTGGATATAAACCAGATCATGCTACTGATCATCAATGTTCTACAAGGACATGGCACTTGAAGAAGAAGAAGAAGAAGAAGAAGAAGAAGAAGAAGAAGAAGAAG
>JAHTLZ010003399.1:10284867-10307475 GCA_023846285.1 Phrynocephalus versicolor | reverse complement strand
ACTTTTAGCCACTGATGCAAGTGCTTGGGTCAGTGGCTAAAAGTCGTTTTAAACATTGTGTGCCACTCCCCTGTGATGCAGAGGGGGGTCATGAGAAGTGGCACACAATGTTTAAAATGACTTTTAGCCACTGACCCAAGCACTTGCCTCAGTGGCTAAAAGTATTGACCTGAATTTAAGCCAAGGGCCCCTTTTTTTCAGCCCAAAATTAGGGCTGAAAAACTAGGCTTATATTTGAGTATATACAGTAATTTACAAAGGCTGACCTAAATTAAAAGGTTTTAATCTGCTGCTGGAAAGATGGGAAGGAAAGGTCAAAGCTGGCCTTTGTTTGCAAGGAATTCCAGAGATGGAGTGCAGTCATTCTCTTGAATCCCTACCAAATTCCAGTTTCCTGGATCCCCTGTGGTTTTCATCTGCCCCAGAAAATGAAAGTCAAAATGATTAAAAGTAATCATTTCTGTTTTTGAGATCCCCAGTTTGTGGGATAAAAAGATGTTGACATAAACAGGATCTGTTCTATATGAGAAATGTGGGTTTGCCATGTTTCCGCATAACCTCTTTCCCCAGCCAAATAGGTACCTTGAGTTTGAAATCAAAGCAAGGGAGGAGGCAGAAATGCTGAGTAGATGGTCAACTCTTGTTTGACCAGTTGAAGGAGATAATCTAACCAATGACCACTAGGTGTGGAATTTGAAGCTGCATTCATGACTTGTGTTTCACATTTAAGAACCGGATCTGGAATGGTCATCTGCCATGGCTTTTGGAAATTGTGTAATTCACCCCCTGCACTATTCATAATATATTGGTACACGGTCTGATGAAGACTAATATAGGTAGAAAGCAATTTTATTAAAAATCCAAATAGGGAGATGATGTTGATGACGTCGTCGACGACGACTACGATGACGACGACCACCGATATCCATCCATCCCTTTGCATTTCTGATCACCATGTTTGGGTATGAAACCTGGACAGGAATTTTAAAAAGACTGATTCGTTTGAAATATGGTGCTAAAGGACAGCTTTGCAGATACCCTGGACCAGTGGTGGCAAAACTTTGACACTCCAGATGTTTTGCGCCACAGCTCCTACAGTCCTTTGTAATTGGCAATGTGTTGTGTGTTGTGTCGTTACAGTCGTGACCGACTCTTTGTGACCCCATGTCCATGGAGTGTTCTTGGCATTTCTTGGCAGGGATACTGGAGTGGTTTGCTAGTTCAGGCTTGGAATTCTTGGAGTCCAAAACATCTGGAGTGCCAAAGATTCGCCACCACTGACTATCAGAGAGACAAACAAGTGGGTCCTTCATCAGATCAACCTTGAACTATCTCTGAAAGCAAAAGTGTTGAAACCGACACTGTCCAACTTTGGGCGCATCATGAGAAGACAGGATTCTCAGGAAAAGACAATAATGTTTGGAAAAGTGGAAGGCAGCAGAAAAAGAGGAAGACTAAATATGAGATTTTCTGGAAGAAGTAACAGGGTTGAGTTTCTAAATGCAGGGTTGAGCAGGGCAGCTGGGAAAGGGTCTCTATAAGTCAGAAGGGATCTGACCACATATAATAACAACACAATAAAGATATCACTTAGCCAAGCTTTTGTTTTCTCCAGAGTCTTTGGAAGGCAGCACTTCCCCCTTCTTTCACCCCCATTTTTCTCCACTTCTGGCTATTTGGGGGAACACACAAATGGGTGGTGTCATGTGCAGTCTGTGGGCTGTGTGACCCACAGCCTGTGGGTTAGATAAATATCTGATTCAGAAATTTATTCACTGTGTTTGCTTTACAAAATGAATTACAAGAATCCTCTGTCTCAGAACTGAATCCTCCTTTGGAAGGGGCAACAGCAACCCTGCACACTGAACAGCTGCTCATCCTTCTCACTGCAATGTGACAACAGATTTTTTATTAATGCCCTGAATGGTCATCATTTACTTTCTAGAAGGCATCTTTTTTACAGTGTGACTTTATTTATTTATTTATTTATTTATTTATTTATTTATTTATTTATTTATTTATTGGACATTGTTGTGATAGCTAGCCAAAGCACAACCAGCAATCCTGCCCATATCCTTAGTCAGGAAAGAGAAGATGAAGCACTAGATGATGGTCCCTAATGACCAGTGAATATCTCTTTATTGACTGAGTTAGATGGTTTTAAAAGCAATTTCTCTAGGCGACATACAAAATCAGTTAGCATAAAAATAGCTCAATAGATGTCCTTGCTCCTGCCTCAAAACAACAAGAAGAAGAAGCAGCTTTGTAGATCCAACCCAGCATAAAAAGAAATATGAAAACAGTAAGAGAAAAAAGACAAATCACTAAAACTGAAAGATGGCAGCAAGCTGCAAGAAGTAATAATGACCGTCAATATGTCAAATGTGACAGGCAGTATAGAATGCCTAGAAGGATTTATTAAAAGCCAGACAGAAAGTCTAAGCTTGGTGCTGAAAGGGCAATTTGAGCACAAAGTAAGCCTGTTAGAGAGCATTCTACAGGGCACAGCACCCAATAAGCCTGTCGTTCTTCTCCACACCCTCCTAAAATGGCTGAAAAAAATCTGGTTTCTTGATCATGGCATGTTTTTTTAATTGGGAAGAAAGCAGCCAAGGTGCACTCTTTCTTATGAAACACACATGCATGCACACATGCTTGTGTTTGAAAATGGAAAAAAAGAATGCAATGTTGAAATGAACAGTTAGAGGGTTATTGTTGGACCCTAGAGGCCTTTTAGGATACTGCGGTCTTGTTCTGATGGGGGTAGTGGACATGTTGCTATGAAGAAGACACTGTTTTCTCAGTTCTATATTTTGGAAAGTGCCCATGATGGAAATGTGAATGCTTAAATTGCCTGTTAATACTTTACTTTTCCCTCATGGACATAAACTCAGGAAATGTCTGTCTCCTCTTTGTACATGACTGATGCAATTCCTGCAAGAAAGGTCTACTGGTGATGTCAAAGTAATCAAGGGATCTTCATGTCATCAACATTAAGCTGCTCTCTTTATGAGTCACAGAGCAAATTCTGCTCCCTTGTGAGATGGACAGGGCCATGCAGTGGCTTATACCCATGTGCTTAAGCCCAGGTCTGTCAGCTTGGATGGCATCAGCCATCAGTTGTGGTGGATGGTGTGGGATGTGTCTTCCAAGCTAATGACAGGAACTATTGGCAGCTGTAACCAATACAGTTGGTACATTGAGATCTGAGCCAGGCATACACACATTCTCCTGACCATTAATAGATAAAGAGGAACAGAAATACGATGGCATTGTATATAAGCCCTTAATGCTTTACAATGTAAAACCAATTGCTACATCAAAGCAATAAATGAGTCACATCAGGTCATGATCCCCACAAAAGAGTATCTGCATTTTTAACACTCTGAAATAAAATCCTAGAAGTACAAACCGCTGCTCCTGCAACTTTAGGGGTCATAGATATGTTCATATGAGATAAAAAATTAGGTCACATTTATGGTGAATGAGCTATCCAACAGGATATCTGTAAATGGAACAAGAATCTTAATGGCTGATACCTTCAACATTTCCAGACCACAGATGCACAAGTCTCTGTTATTTCAGCAGCATTTTATCACAGACTCCATTTTCTGAAACTGGGGTGTCCTGTAAACTTTCTGAAATCTAAAAACACTCTGATCCAAAACAAAGTTTGCTTGGCAAGGCAAGTGTCTGAACATGAAATAAAGGAGGGGTGAGATTTTGCGGAATTGGCATGATGCTTTGTGTCTGCCCATCTCTCCTCCCTGTGCAAGAAGTCTTAGGGCCTTTTCACATGACCACTAAGATCCGCTGGTCCCTTAAATTCGGACCAGAGATCTTGGGGGTTCGTTTCTGTTCCTGCGTCCCCACCCCTCAGCACTTCCTGCTCCTGTCTGCGTGAGGGGAGGGGGGGAGGACAAAAGAAGCCTTTACTAACCTTCTGGTGCCGGTTGAAGTTGCCACGAGCCCCATTACTTCCTGGTTCCTTCTCAAGGGGCTCTTAAAGGGGCGGGAGGCAAAAAAACAACAGAAGCGAGGAGAGCCCGGCACTCTTATCCGCATCAAGGAATTTTCACCTGCTGAGAGCAGGTGCATGAAAGGTGCGCTGGGTCGCGCTTATGGGGGCGTGGTCGCACTTAATTTTCTCTAAACTCCAGAGCTGGTGGGGAAACATTTCTAAGCTCCGGAGCTGGGAGCCATTTGCAGCGGAGCTTAGGGGTCGTGTATAAACGCCCTTAGATAACCTTGGTTCAAAACAGATCACTTATGGGGAGGCTGGAGTCAAACCAAAATTTGTATATTATTGTAGGATGAATCTAATGCCTATTTCAAGCCTAAGAACTGCTGATGCTCTGTCTCTGACAAGTGCAATAATTATCCAATACATTACCTTGTGTTCAGTGGGACTTAGTCCCAATGTGAGTATCAGAGTATAATCAACAGAATGTACTAATGCATTATGAATTGCTTGGATAATGGAAGAGTTTCCCACTTCCAAAGCAGACTTGGGTCCATGTGCAATAAAACACAGTCTCCGCAAACTTATAAGGAACTTTAATTCAATTTTTTCCCTCCACTTCAGGAAAAGCTATTTATTTATTTATTTACCACCCACCTGACAGTGGGGCCACTCTGGGTGGTTTACACAACAAGAGACTAGAGATTAGCATGAAATTAACCATGAAGCAAAATACACACACACACACACACACACACACACACACACACACACACACACACACACACACACAAAAATCAGGTCATTTAGTATTTGAGGAGTTAAACTCTCAAATGTCTAGATTTGGATAAACCAATCTTATCTAATTTGTCTCATGTTTAATTTTTCAAAAAATCCAAATCATTTCCATCCTGAATACGATGACATTTGAAAAAATTGACAAATTCTTACCCACTTCCAAGAAAAGGCAATCTGAAGTTAAATGCTCACCCCTCTCTTGTTCCCACTCCTTGTCCTACTCCCAATCTATGGATGCATATGGGACCGGCACCTTAGGAACATGCTCCCTGTTCAGTTCCTGTCCACTACTGCATGATGATCATGTTACTCAAGATCTGACTCTCCAGCAATGTACAGCAGCATACAGAGAAAGAGAGAGTTAGAGAATGGTCCAGGAGGAATGTACCAGTGCATTCCCCTGTTCCTTGTAATGCTGTAATGCTCTGCTAATTCTGCATTTATCCTTGTGCATTTCGTAAAGTAGCAAGATTAGCAAGATTTGTTGTGTTACTCAGATTATGATAGCCAACTGATCTTTAGTATCATGTAACTGACTTCACTAAGGTAATTTATTTCATTACACAATATTGAGAAATAGTTTTACTGATTTTAGCAGCCAAAAAAATGCAGGGTGACACTCTCCAGAATATCAGATTGTAACATTGCATACTGAAAATATATAACAAAGCAAAACAAGACAAAACACATGAACCAAAACAATAATTATCTAGCCGATAATTATCACACCATTTGGAATCATAGGAAAGCAGGATAAGACTTGGGGAATTCCTGTAAAGAGGCATCTAAAAATGTTTTAAAATTCCAATTTTTGAAAGTGTTACTTATTGCACCAACGTTAGAAAGAACGAAAGGACTTTGTGTTGCATCAGAAATAACTTTGCAACTACTTGTCATGTTATTTTTGAATTGTAATTTAATTGCACCTGTTATACCTAAAAGTAACTAGTTAGTTAACAATTTTACTTGTAACTAGAGACGTCCAAGCTCTGGTTAGGAGGACTACCACTGGGCTCTGTGTTAGTGGACACTGTACCCCTTCACAGGGCGGGATCATGGTTTGAGCGTGACAGCAAGCACATTTTTCATTGACTCCCTTCATAATGTCCTATACCTTGGTATCACCAGTGCCACAAAGCTGGTCTTACAGAGTTCCGGGAAACTAATGAGATTCCTGATGAGAAATGGATTGTACTTAAGTGTTACCTTTAAATATTCATTAGGGGAAAGTGGTGCGCTGGCAGATCCAATACTGTTCAGCTGCTTGTCCTTCTCATGGCATAGTGTTATTGGGTGACGTGACGACCCAGCTGTGAAAGCCATCCTCCTCATTCTAATGCTTCCTACTACAACTGAGAAAATTAACCTTCTCCTCTAGCCATTACTGTTCAAGCTGTGAATATTTAATAAGGACAAATTCTCTTTCCTTCATTGTGTTTGTAAAGCCAATTAGTTACTTTTAGTCATGGTCAATGACTGAACGGCAATGCGTGCCTAAGAAAGTTGGAAACAACAAGAAGCCTACAGTAGAAGGCTGTGAATCATAGATTACATTCAGTGGTGTAGCTGAAATCAAGCTGGCTTAAAATCAATAGGGCTAAGCCAGCATGAGAAGAGACCTGGCAGAATAAATAGGATGTGGACTGCAGGAGAAGAATTGTGCACAACTCCATTTATTATTGCACAGATCAGTACCCTTTAATAATGGATTATTTGGTGTGGGGAAGGACAAAATGTTTTAATTGTCAGCTGTGTTAATCCTTGCTATATACATGACCTCTGTGGCTCTGGGCAAGACAGAAAGGCAATAGATCAGACAGGTAGGATTGAGATAGGTAGACAGACAGACAGAAAGAATATGGAAACTGCCAATGCTCAGGGGTGTTGTGATTTCACTCACATCCTGCTTTGCACTTTTCTCTGCTGGCATCTGGTTGGCCAATATGACAGCCCTTTACTCTGATCCAACACAACTCTTCTTATGCCTTTTGCAGGGACTGGGTGTGCCTACTACACATCCTATCTGTTGCATGCCACATGAGAAGAGAAACCAAAAGACATGTGGCACTTGAAAGTTTTGGATTTTATTTGGTTTCTGCCGATCAACACTCCCAGTTCCTCCTTTTTCATCAGTGGGGGGCATTTGGTTCCCACTCCATAATGGTGAGATGGGAAGCTTATCAACATCCAGATGAGGTTCAGCAGCAGTCCTCGTCAGTTAGCCAGCACAACCAGGGTGAAGGGTCATGGGAACTGCAACTTGAGAACATCTGGAGGAGGCCACAGTTTGCTCACCACCGCCATTCAGGAGACTTGGCCATCACTGTTGCCTTCCGCAACTTGGTTGGGCAACATAAGTATGGTTGGATGTCTTTAAGCAGTCACAACTCTTTGTAATTATAGTTCTCTGCCACACTGTCCACCCTTCATTGTACAAGGATAACTGAAGGAAACAAAACTATGACATCCACCCAGACCTCCCTGCACTAGATAATCAGGGAATAAAAAGGTCAGGGAATAAAAGGCTGCAACCCAGTGCTCAAAGAGACATTGGTGAGAAGACCAGCATGCAGAATCTCATCCTATCCCCACTTTTGCCCCTGATATATTCAACAGGATACCTGTAGAGGTCTTACAACTTGCATTTTCTTTCTATCTGCTTGGAGATGGGTGGACCTTTGCCTTTAGTGTTTCAAAGGCTTGCTTCACCTATCGGTATGTACAGTATGTCTGAGCACATGCATACTTTGTCCACTGTTGTCATGTAAACTTATTGTTGCAGTTAGGGCTGACAGAAAGCTTCTCTAGTTGCAACATTTAAGAAGCTGTGACCCAGATGTACTTGCTCAGGAAATCAATGGAAAGCAAACACATTGACCTACCAAAAACTCAAGGGCAAACCTTTCTTAAGAGGAATGCATATTCAATCCTCACCATTAGTCATATCCACCCCTCACAGTGGAATTTCCTCAGAGATAAGTGACACTGCAATTCTGCATGTTTATCCTCCAATGGCCAATCAAGAAACCAAACACAGAGATAAGGGAAATCATCTGCTGAGATAAAAAGTGGGAAGGTAGTCTGTAACAAAATAAGAGAATGATAAACATATAATCTATACTTCAGCCAACCCACTCACTCACAATCTACACACCAAAGTATCAATAACCACAGACTACAATAATGGCATTGGGAATCAGATTTGATACATAATTCCTAATTAAAGAACTGACTGCCAGTGCTTAGTAAAAGAGAATTTTACTTGCAACCAAAAAAGAAGAGAGAGTCATTCGTATCCAGAAAGACTCTTATTGCTATTTTGGAAGTACAGTACTAAAATTGTTCCAGGGCTCAAAATAAGGCCTAAGGGGAAAACACATGGTGTTTCTGTTATTTGCTTTCAAGTTGGAAGTGACCTTTCTAAAGCCTCCAAGGTAAGAGATATACTTAAGGAATGGTGTTACCAGTTCTACTCTTCCAGTGCATTTCTATCACTGAGCAAAGATTTGAACCTGGGTTTCCTGAATCTGTACCTCTATACCAAATTAAAACTCTGTAAAATTCATGGACCTGAACAAATCACTGGAAGGAAAGAGATCAGGGTGATGAAAGATACAATTCATTTCTTGCCCTTATTGATTGCCTAAGGCAGTGGTTGTCAAACTTTTTTCGGCACCCTTGTCGGGCTAAAAAAAATTCATGGCACAACTACCCTTAAAGTGGTTTGAACACTTAGGAAAAGAAGAAGAAACAGTGCAAATTTAATGATCAGTTGTGCTTAATGTGACGAATGAAACTGTTTGGATGAATTTTTCATTATTTCCTTTATGTTTATGGGAAGTTTAGTTAATTAAATACTATTGCCACGGGACCCCCTGGCATATGCTCGCAGCACCCAGGCAAGGGCTTCACCATATGACAGGAGAGGGTCAGCCCCAGAAAAGATACAAGTTAATCTATCACTTTTGTCTGAGCAGCTAAAAAAGCTGTCCCCATTTAATGGGTGGCAGCAGCAGGCATGAGGGAACAAAAACACCCTTTTAGCCTCAAATACAGCAAGGCCCTTCTGCACGCATACATATGGCAGGCCTCTGAGCAAAGATGTTTTGCATTCTATTAACGTTCACGCCTAATGTTCCCTCTTTAGCATGCTTGTCACTCACATCCACTCACATGCCTCGATTCTTGAACATATCCTTGTTAGGGAGAACAGATGGTTTCAGTTTCAGTCGATGAACCTCTCAAGTTTGTCAGAGTTTCTGTTCGGATTCGTGGATAATTTGCTTAAATTGGAGCCTAAGCCACCGTGACCTTGTGATGTCATCCCACCACCCTTCTTCCACCTTTCCGTAACTCTGGCTGGCAGAACAAAAAGAACAGCTTACCATTGCAGATGCAGCCAATCACTAAATATTAGTTGGCCACTTACAGTGGGTAGTTAATTAATTCTTATGCCTTCTAATTATACTCAGTGTAACAAAAGGAAGACTCAGTGCTGAAAATACGCTTGCCTGTGTGCTGGCTCTTGTTTAGAAATTTCTGAAGTGTACCATGCATTTAAAATGCTCCTTCTTCTCAGTATGCCTTTCCAGAAAGACCAGACCTAGTTCCATTTCTTTTTCTGGCACCTGGATGATAATTTATACAATAAACATCAAGCAAAATTGATGTGAGGTGGAAATTTTTGGCCATCAAACTCCAGTTTCCTAATTAAAATCAGAATGTTTGTGGAGAGACCAGGGTTGGAGCGAGAAGAGAAAATGACAGAAAACCATTACAATATTCTAAGGGATTTCTCATGAATGTGTCAGCAATGTTTTGAATGAACACCACATCAGACAATGTGTTTAGAGAGATGTGTCACTGGTTAGCATTAATCCCACTGAAAAACTGCTCTGTTTTCAAGATGTAGCTCTCAGTTGGCTTCTTCAGCATTTTTTTTCAAAGCCAAAGAATTAATAGCTGAGTCTGTAAAAATAGGTTTTTGACCTCTGTGAGAAAAACATCTCTATTTTCAAAGACTGCCTCCACTTGGTTATTATTGTTCCCTTACTGAACCTGGAAGTCATTTGCAAATGACAGCTTAATAGCAATCTCACTAATAAGTTACAGGTTGTTAAAAATATGATGCTTGGAAAAAAACAAAGAGGCTACATGTTTTCCTTCTCTCAAAAATAAATAAAATAAAAATAAAGATTCAGGAAAAAAATTGACATTTAGTCTAGAAATCTGATTTACAACCATACATGTTTAGAATCAGAATCAGAATCAGAATCAGAATCAGAATCCTTTTATTGGCCAAGTGTGGTTGGACATACCCAGAATTTGTTTTGGTAAAATATGCTCTCCATATATAAAAGGAAATATAAGAATCATATATTCAACAATAAAAACACAGTACAACAATACAATATAACCTATTATTTTAAAAAGGAAGAAGAGAAGTAAAAATTAATTATTCAACAGTTTGATAGCACTTGGAAAGAAACTATCTTTATATCTAGTTGTCTTAGTATGCAATGCCCTAAAACGTCATCCTGAGGGTAACAATTGAAACAGATTATGTCCAGGATGTGTGGAATCTGTATATATTTTCATTGCCCTCTTTTTAGCTCGGGTGGTATACAATTCCACAATAGATGGCAAATTAGTAACAATAATTTTTTCTGCAGTTCTAATTATCCATTGAAGTCTATATCTGTCCTGCTTAGTCACAGAACTAAACCAGACAGTTATAGAGGAACAGATGATAGATTCAATAACACCTCTATAGAATTGAATCAACAGTTCTTTTGGCAGTCTGAACTTCCTAAATTGATGCAGAAAAAAACATTCTTTGTTGTGCTTTCTTAATAATACTTTCAATATTAGATGACCATTTTAAATCTTGAGATATAATAGTACCTAAAAATTTAAAGAACTCCACTATTGACACTAAGTTATTTGATATCATAAGTAGAGATGGGCACGACTCAGAAAAATTGTTCGTTTTCGTTTTCGTTTCCGTCTAGGGGTCCGTTTCGGCTCGTTTCCGTTTTCGTGAGCTAATTTTCAAAATTTTTCGTTTTTGTTTCATTGCGTAACGAAAACGACAAACGAAAACGAAAACGAAAATTTTTTCGTTTCTTCCCATTTAGCTCCATTAAGTGCTTTTCCAGTAACGAAAAACGAAAAATGGCTCAAAATTAGTCGTTACGTTTCCGTTTCCGTTCCAGTTTTGAGCCGTTTTTCATTTTTCGTTTCGTTACGTAACAGAAACGAAAAACGAAAATGGAAACGAAAATTCCGCTAAGTCGTGCCCATCTCTAATCATAAGAGGTGGTTGTATAGAATGAGTCCTCCTAAAATCCACCACCATTTCAACAGTTTTGCATGTGTTTAATTCAAGATTATGTTGAGTACACCATAAAACTAGTTGTTCATCTCTTGCCTATAGGCAGATTCGTCATTGTCTCGAATGAGGCCAATCACTGTAGTGTGAATTATTTATTAGATAAATAATTGGATTAGTGTTTATTAGATACAACTTGATAATCCTATTCATTATTGCATGCCTTTTCACACTGGTGTTTGCCTATCTAAAGGTTAACTCAGGCACAAGGCACTGAGAAAAAATTCTCTTGCTCAAACAGTAAGAGAACAAAGAGGCCATATGCTGTAAGCAGTCAATCCAGAATATTCAGGACTATCAGCTAGGGCTCCAAAAGCAGAAGAAAATTATTTAGAACTTATTAAAGAGAGTTATATATGTTCTCCCTAAAAGCTGATTTTGGAAGTTTTGTAATGACTTGCTTTTCATTTTTGTTTATTTACTGTAAGTAGGTTATTTCGTCACTGCTCTTTATTATCAGGTGTATTGCACAGATTTTAGGCTGGCCAGGTCAGCAGCATCTCATTCTCTGAGATTTCGGAGCTAGATGTGGGCGTAAAGTGCTTTGTTGCACTTGGGCCCGATTTGTATCCAAGATCCCACAGGTGCCACAAGTTCCCTCCATCTGGGCCAGGTGCCCCACTCACAAGCCTTTGTGCACTGTCTGGGTTGTCCTCCTGTGAAGACTGTCTAGCCTGGGCAGATTCTCAGGCTTCCTTTCTCTGGAAGCTGGCCAATCTCGATGGCTGAGCAGTGATGACCCCTCTGTCCTGCCTCTTCATCATCTGAGCAGCCAGCTGCCAGAGGAGGTGGGGAAGGGAAGCCTGTGCTCCTGCCTCGGTTGGACAGATGGCTCAGGAGAATGGCCTGCCCAGCTTGCCCAGGATTGTGAGTGGGGAAAGCAATGAAACACACCTTGCAACTGACGTGGCTGCTGGCATTTCTGCTAGGCTTTGCATTCTACCCTCACTCCTGTACATCTCATACAAAACGGGGAGTTTTCCAGGCCCTCCCTCAGAACTTGGGCTCATGAGTCACAAAGCTGATGCTCCACTCCATACCTCATGTCTGGCTTTTGGATATGGACACATTGTACAAGCACAACACATTCATTCACAAACACCTTGGCATTGAGCCAGGGAGCTCTAAAATCTGCAAGAAAGACACAGAGGTTTTAAAGCAAGGAAGAGCAATATGGAGGCCATTGGCCATATGCAGATACTCAGGGACATTCTGTGTACCTCCAAACCCTAATTTAGGAAAGAAAGAAAGAAAGAAAGAAAGAAAATGCTTCGAGAGTTCTCTTGTCCTTCCTATGAATCATGGAGGACAAACTTGCCATGTTTTGAAGGATTTCAAATACCCCCATATTCTGATAAATGTTAAGTTTTTTTAATGGCCACTAGAGAGCACAAAAGGGACTTTTTCAGTTTATGAAGGTTGTTGGTAAACACTTCCCGAGTTTCATGGAGCCCCATGAGGCCTTCCAATGGGGCTGGAGTCTTATTTTTTTTAATGGTGGTCATACCATTATGGACGCATTGAGGAGTTGTAATTTTTGCATAGAGGGTCACAGAGCACACCCAACTTCTTTTTTTTAAAAAAAATCTAAACCAGAAGTAGATATACAGACACTATCTCGTTCAACTCCCCCAAAGTCTAGACCCTCTCTTTGCCAAGTATTTGTAGAGTGCTGGAAGTAACATATTGATCCCCATTTCCATCAAAACTGCCTATCTTTGCAAGATGCAAATATAGCAAGAAGGACAATGAAGACATAGAAAACATGAGTAGTCTATGATCAGAAAAGGTTTGTGAACAATTTTGTAACACGTCTTACAAATGTTTCCAAAATATTATCTGTTTGTTCTGTTACTTGTTAGTCCTGAAAGATTACCCAAATGATGAGTGTACAGCTGCTGATTTCCTAGTTTAAATAATTTATCTGCTTGCATCTCAAAATATTTCCAAATCTTTATCTATTTAGTCTAAAAAGGCTCTGAAATTGTGAAACCTAGAAATATGAAGTTTTGCACACATATTACTTATATCCCACTTTAAAAAAAATAGTTTAGTGGTATATCAAATTCAGTTTCCCCACAAACCCATTTAGGTCCATTGGGGGCCTGATAACATAGAGTATTTGAATAGTTCCCCCCCTCCTTTTTAATATCAATATAGATTTTTATGTATTGTCACATGCTATGTATACTACTGGGCCTGTTCACATGCCTGCCAATCCAACTTGAACATTTATTGCTATTTGTACAGATTCTGTAGACTACATACTGTTTGTCATCTCATATACATTTATTCATTTTGGGTTTCTGGGGTCCCCACTGCCGAAAATGTTATTTTAATTTTTAATTTAATTTTTATTTTTTGTAAATGATGTATCAATATTTTCCTGCCACTTCCAACTTAGTGGGATATGTCACCTGCAGTCCTTCCTTTTCCACTTTCGATTTTTCCCTCCCCTCTTCCTTCTCTTCTTCTCCCCTTTTCCCTTACTTCCTTCACTGACATCCTCCTTTCCTTATTTTTCTTCATATATTTACTTCTCAGTTCTTGGGCTTCCATTTCTCTATTCCTTTTGAAAAAGCATTGGGTGGATAAAGTGGGTTTTAAAAGTATTGTAAACTATCGTGAAAAATAGGGTCTTTTAAAAAACAACACAGAGACATTAACAGAAGACCTCTTTCTTTATCCTCTCAAGGAATTTTAAGCAGGAAACAGCCCTTTTCTCTGCTCAAGCCTTCTTTCCCCTTTCCTTCCTTAAACCTTTAAGGGGCAGGGGAGTCTGTCTCCTTCTGTCTGAATTTCGTTGTATGTGTATACTGTGTATATACACACAATGACAATAAATAATTATTAGAGATGGGCACGACCAGAAAAAATGACATTTCGAGTTGTATGTTGGGACGGGTCCGTTTCGGGTCATTTCCGTTTGTCGCGGTAATTTTCAAAAATGTGTCGTTTCCGTTTGTCGTTTGTCGTTTGGGTTTGGGGTTGGGTTGGGGTTGGGGTAAGTGGGCTCTCTGGGTGCCTCTGAGTTGACCCACTAAGAAGGGAAGGGTTTAGCAATTAGCCACATACCATACATTACATTATGTTAGGGTTGGGGGTAAGTGGCAGAGGCACCTCTCTGGGTGTGGGTGCCTCTGACTCACTAACAAGGGAAGCGTACTTGCGTACTGGCGTACAGGTTAGGGGTAGGGGTAGTGGACTCTGGAGTGGGAGGCACCTCTCTGGGTGCCTCTACTCTGACCCACTAAGAAGGGAAGCGTACTTGCATACGGATCTGGGTTAGGGTTGGGGTTAGGGTAAGGGCTAGGCTTAGGGTTACGGTTAAGGTTAGGGTGGGTTAGTGGGCTGCACCTCTGGGTGCCTCTGACCCACTAAGAAGGACAGTGTACTGGCATATGGGTTAGGGTTAGGGTTAGGGTTAGGGTTAGCGGGCTTTTTATGCCCTCTGGCACATCCAGAGGTTTCAGTCAAAACCTGGCCATGCCATTGGTGGAATTGGTCAAAAAAATTGCATGGTCCCATCCCATTGCGCATGCGCAGGTGTAAAAAAAATAAAAATAAAAATAAAAATAAAATCAATTGAGATGTTTTATTGCAAGAAAAACCCACTGCTGCTACTATAAAAATCAGGCAGTTAAAATACCTAATTTTCACATGTTTCTGTTGTGCTTTAGTGGGTTTTTGGACCAAGATTTAAAAATAAATATTACGGTCGCCATTTTGGATCACCCTCCACCGCATGGGATACGATGAGGATGCCCCCCAGCCTGGTGCAAGCAGCCCAGGACAGGAGAGGGGGGGAAGGCCGGAGGAACCCCCCCCCAGAAACCACCACTCTCTGGTAGGTGCCCTCACTCAGGCAGGCATATTTTTGCCTGCTTTTTTGACCGGGAATTTATTTTTAAAACTTTTTTTCTGTGCGGCTTGGCATCGCGCGATCGCCGCAAATCGCGATGCCATGAACAACAATGAAAAATCAGACCCAATTTATCTTTATCGGGTCGGGTTCAAGCTGGAGCGTTGTAATTCTCATTACCATTCTCGTTACGTAATGATAACGAGAACCGAAAACGGAAACGAGAATTTCGCCGCTCCGTGCCCATGTCTAATTATTATTATTACTACTACTGCTGCTGCTGCTGCTGCTGCAAACAATTTTAAAAACAAAAAGCATGCATGCACAGTGATCATGCTGTTGCTATGACACCAAAAACCCTGACCCATTTGCAAAGTGAGTAAATCAACGGCAACATTCACACACACACAAATGATAAGAATTAAAGTGACACAGGATCAGTATATTTTAAAGCAACCATGCTGGTGAGATGGGGAAAAAAGAACAATTGCCAGGCCAAATGAATCAGTGTTAGCTGTATGAATGGAAACGTGTTATATGATTTAAATAACAGTAGAATCAATATAACTAGAGTTCTTCTGGCATATAGGATTGAGCCCTGAGTAGTATTTAGCCATAAGTATTTGCTGGACTCTTCTACAAAGTGTATCAGATAAACATTAACTCTAATATCCTTTCCATCTGGAAATGAACTAACCAATATGCACATGTTTCCCAAAATTTCCTTCTTTATTTGTGTCCTGGTAACTGAGGTAGAACACCAAATATGACCCTGTACCCTCACATTCATAGGCAAAATTCACAGAGCCAGAAAAAATATTTTTGCACAGCAGGCAGAAAACCCCTCATGCACTTTCCCCAGTCTTCACCAACTACTTTACAGTACATGTAACTGTAGAAGGGGAAGCCATGTTAGTGTGTGCAAGCATTATAGGTGAAAACAACATAAAAATAAAAAGTTTTAAAAAGACAAAACTGTGGTGGCACCTTAAAGACTAACTCTATCTATCTATCTATTTATCTATCTATCTATCTATCTATCTATCTATCTATCTATCTATCTATCTATCTATCTATCTATCTATCTATCTATCTACACACAGAGAGATGGATAGTTTCTTTGTTTGTTTGTTTGTTTGTTTGTTGTTGTTGTTGTTGTTGTTGTTGTTGTTTCATTTTATACCTGGAGGAAACCCCACAATATTTCACTATGCAGCTGTTGGCAAGCAAATGTAGAGAATGAGTGATGCAAAGAGAAGACAAACATTTGCTTTTTGTATGCAGTTCTTTAATACGATTGCTATGAAGTTGATGAGCATGTCTGAAGTTTTGCAGTTAGCAATTAGTAATCCTGGGGGGTGGAGGAAGCTCACATGCACAGAATGTGAGGGCAGGGTAAATATGCAATGGATGATTGGGGTGGTAAGCATCAGCATTGCAGCATTAAATGCAAATATGGGGGGGGGGGAGACACCGAGTGGCACATTAAGCACTAATTCATGGCACGAGGGAAATAAATAGCAGTGAAGAAACAATCTGTACTGCTATTTAAATCGGAGAAATACAGCTCCACGTGTTAAGTTATTTTAATGTTTCTGGCCTCTCACTTGAATTGCATTCAATTGCATATTGCATCTTATGTCTGTAATGCCCTAGGGATTAGTGAAGCAGAAAATAAATGACTCCTTTCTAATTTCATTTCGGTTTTAACTCATTCTCTGACCACAAGCATGGTAAGTCTAGTGAAGTGGAGGTTTTTGGTGTGGGTTTTTTTGCATGTGTTTTCAATCCCCACCCACCCCTCCCTACTATCTCAGTGATAGGTAGGAATAAAATGCAAGGCGCCCCCCCCTTTAATAACTATCTTCTGCAGATGTGTTGGTTGACACAAGCAGCAACTGAGAGAGTGCAAACTCTCCCTTGCTTTACAATATTATATATTTTGATGTTTTCCCTGTGGTGAGAATGATTGTGGCTTATACAGTACATATATTGCAAAGAATTACAATTTGTTTTCATCATAGGTTTCCAACAGTTTTTCTCTCCCCTGCCTGGTCTCAGATAATGTATTGCAAATGAAAAGACTAACCATCAGATAAGAAAAAACCTAAAATACATTTGTAAGCTTTCCAACACTATTGCAATCATAATACAAACCAGCAATAAAATACCTTATACAACAAGATGACATAGTATAATAAAACATACAAAATACCACTGGAATGTAAATGAGATAATAAATCAGAAGACAAGTACATTCAAACACAATTCTTAACAACAATAAAAATAACACCAAGTTTGCTTTCTAAGGAACCCCACAAGATGGCACTCTTGGGTCAATACATGTCACACAATACTGGCACCACTGCTTATAAGGTCCTGCTATGTCCGCTTTACTCACAAACAGGAGGGCTTCTGTTTTGTTCTCATGTAATATGTTAAAGTATATCCTTTCCAGCATGTGAGATCATGCAGACTTGTATATAACTAGAGACTGAGGGGCTTCATTCCATGGTTTCTTAGTGTTTTTAAAACTAGGTTGGCCTCTTTCTGGTGAGCCATTGACCTTCTAATCTATGAGAGAATCAAACCAATTTCAGTCTTTAAATCACTTCATTGAAAATCCTGTTGCTTAATGAAGTACATGGCACTAGAGTAAGTCCTTTGGTCAATGGAGATTTAGTGACTCAACTCCTCTGTAAATTCTATTGATTTAAGTAGGCTAACTACAACATACTATGCTAAAGCAAATTAAAATGCTAGAAATAGGATTTGGCCATCAGTGCTGTTCAATATCTTTATTAATGACTTGGAGGAAGGAATAGAGAGTATGCTAATTAAATTTGCAGATGATACCAAATTGGGAGGGGTTGCTAATTCCTTAGAGGATAGGATGAAAATTCAAAAAGACCTTGACAGATTAGAGTGCTGGGCCAAAGCCAACGGAATGGATTTCAACAGAGGGAAATGTAGGGTGCTACATCTAGGTAAAAAGAATGAATTGCACAGATATAGGATGGGGGACACATGGCTGGAGAATAGTACCAGTGAAAGGGATCTGGGAGTCTTAGTGGACCACAAATTGAACATGAGTCAGCAGTGTGATACGGCGGCCAGGAAAGCCAATGCAATTCTTGGTTGCATCAACAGAACCATAGTGTCTAGATCAAAGGAAGTTATAGTACCACTCTATTCTGCTCTGGTCAGACCCCACCTGGAGTACTGTGTCTAGTTCTGTGCGCCTCAATTTAAAAAGGATGTTGACAACCTCGAGCGGGTGCAGAGGAGGGCGACCAGGATGGTTGAGGGTATGGAGGAAATGTCTTATGAGGAACGGCTTAGGGAACTGGGAATGTTTAGCCTTTCAAAAAGAAGGCTGAGGGGGGATATTATAGCTTTGTTTAAATATTTGAAAGGATGTCATATTGAGGAGGGAGTAGGTTTGTTTTCCATGGCTTCACAGACTAGGACTCAGGGCAATGGTTTCAAACTACAGGAAAAGAGATTCCATTTGAACATTAGGAAGAACTTCATGACAGTTAGAGCTGTTCGGCAATGGAATATGCTGCCACAAAGGGTGGTGGAGTCTCCTTCTTTGGTGGTTTTTAAAGCAGACGCTGGATGCCCATCTGTCGGAAATACTGTGATGGGGGTTCCTGCATGGCAGGGGGTTGGACTAGATGGCCCTTGAGGTCTCTTCCAACTCTATGATTCTATGATTCTATGATTCTAAGTAGAGAGAAATTTAGAAATAGTTATTTCTTATTGAAATAAAAAAGGATAAGAGGCGATAAAATAAATACTTGTACTAACCAGAGCTGCAACCTTGGCAAGTAGCATAATGTATATGCCCTGATCAGCTTTGTCATTTAAGACATAAAAGTAATGCAAGAAATAATTATAACACTAAATATTTTGCCACCATCTCTCCTCTTCCACAGGGAACCGGGAGTAGAAAATAAATTAAAAACCTGGGTTTTTTTGTTTGTTTGTTTGTTTTCCTTTTTTTCCTTTTTTCTTTTTTTGTTTTTTGTTTTTTGAGAGACAGATAAAGAAATATAGTGTATATATCATAGGTTGACTGGGTTCAGCCTGAAGGCTTTGTCTACTGAGCGTCATGCAAACCTCACCTTAGATGGAGAACTGGTCTACTTACATAATCCAAAGGGATTAGCTCTTCATCTCATCTAGAGGCCTGGTCTATTTAGACTCAAATAAATCTTCCCTCTCCTGTCTTGGTGGGGCTTGATAGACTGAACGCTTTTCTCTTCTTCCCCTTAGCAATTAGACGTTAACAGGTATCTAAGCACCAGGGAGAGGGAGGAGGAATAAGCAGCTACTAGAGATGGGAATGATTTAAATAATGAATTGCAAAATTCATCAAAATTCATTCATTAATTCATTTATTTCAAATATTGGCAGACACTTTTAGTCTGATTTTTCCTTAAGGAAGTAATACAGCAGGAGGTCACTTTGAAATTCCTTGGTAGGTAGTGATCCTGTCCCAGGGATAGGATGTCTCTGCAAAACAGTCATATTGTTCACAAGAGCATTTGATGACATGCAACAAGAAGACTGAGTATTCAGGAAAAACTCCACTGAGTCTCCAGCCCAAAGCCTCAATTCCAGCAGCTTCTAAAGTTGGAGTCCAGCCAGCATTTCCACCCACTCACACACTCTGAAGCTTTGCCTTTGGTTTATTGTGTCACAGTATATCTGACAGATGGATTCTTAGTTGCAGTGTTTAAAGGAGCTACACAGCGAATGAGCCGCCAATGGCCTTTTTCTCCAGTTAATGGCCAATTAAGCGATCCGAACATCCTTGAATGTACTGAGGACTAACCTCAAGACTATTCCACTTGTCCATTACTTTGGTATATCATTGGGGCACAATCTTGTGGAACAGTCAGCAAAAGATATGTTGAGATGGGAAACTGGAGGGTCACTTTTACCCACCAGGCACTATAACTACTCAAAAGTCATTTGTTTGATATGACATTTTATTTTATCTTCATGCCTGCTGAGACATAAGCAGAAGCCATTCCTTGATTTACCCTGCTTCCAGTTGGGCTCAGGTATCACTTTCAAACTGTAATTTGGTTTCTAGGAGAAACATTCTACCAGTCAATCACTAACTATCTGAAAGGCAGTAAAGACAAAGACATGCCAAATACCACTTTTGAGAACAAGGAGATGTATTTCCTGGGTGCCACAACAGCGTGACATCCAGCTATTTGGACACCTACAAAACACAAGTTCAAAACTTCCATAAGATTGCAAAGAGAAATAAACAGTTAGGGATCTACCACTCTAGTGCAATCGTGAAATTTAAGAGAAAATGAGCACTGATCCCTAAGCTCCCAAATCTCAGTTGTTTAGCACAAATTTCTGGAAGATTTAGAGAGATAATTGGCATACATTAAATACAAAAGTGGAACAGGTGATACCTTTAGGATACTAGAAAAATAACAAAAAAGTTGCTAATATTTTGAGGGCGAAACCCTCTTCCTCAGAGTAGTACCAATAGGTTATAACATGGCAAAAGATGGATTTGCCAGGAGTTATTTCTTAGCTGTAGGTCCCTGGCAAGACTGGGGGTGGGGGTGGGGAGTGCGACAGTTTCTCAGTTGAGGCTCAGAGCTTGGATGTTCTTTGGCTGCATCCGAAATGAAGGGAGGGAGGTGTTTTTATTGCCCCAGTCCTTCCAAAGATATGTCACATCTCACGTACACACATTCACACCTCTCCTTAATGTGGCTCATCAAGATCAATGGCCCCTGCCTTGCCAGCGAAGGGGGAGGGGTGTTGGTGCAGAAGTCCCATGCATTTTGTTTGAGGATTGGGATAAAATTTGGAAAAGTCCACTGAGTGTAGCCAATTGGATGCACCCACAACCCTCAGTTTGCAGGATGACATATTGTATATCTAGGGACTGATGGCATATCTAGGCATATGCATGGAATATTTTATGCAGTATTTCTTTTATTACACATCCTTTTGAGGGAGTGCTCCTCCTCCTCCTCCTCTTTCTTTTTCCTTTTGCTTTCTTATTTTCCAGTGTTCTAATCCTGTTCTAATTTATAAATGTTCTAAAGGAAAACATTATTTTGGGTTTGCTATCCATGTATTCTGGCACTGGCACTTAAAAACCCTTTTAAATTACTCCAATAAAGGTAAGGAGTGGCAACAAGGCATCAGCTTAAGGTGAAAGGAAGGAAGGAAGGAAGGAAGGGATACAAGATGGAGGTAGGCAGGCAACAATCCAAGATCAAGGTCACCATCACCAAGGAACTGAACACGTGCACGGGATCATTTAAGCGGAAGGGGGAAAGTACTCTTAACTGGATTTGAAGTGCTTTTAAAGCTCCAAAACTCCTGTTCCTTTCCTCCTAGAAGTTCTGATACTTGCTGAAAATGCCTGCAATGCTATGAGATAAAAAAAAAAAACTCATATAATTGAAGAGACAAAGAGCACCCAAACGTTGCATGAAAGAAACAAACTGTCATGTACTTCTCTTTCATAAACACAAGCCATTCATATCTTAGAGTGGTGGGGGCAAACCTTCAGCACTCCAGATGTTTTGGACTACAACTCCCACAATCCTTTGTCATTGGCAATCTAGGCTCAGAATTCTGGGAGTTGTGATCCAAAACATTTGGAGGCTGAAGGTTCACCGCCACTGAAGACCCTCTTTTGACAAAATAATGTATAACACACAAAAAGCCTGTTCCGTGTTTGAGTTCTCTAGTCTGGATCTGCAAGGCCCATCCCTGCACAAATTTCAAATCATAATTCTCCTCCAGATATTCAAGCTGCTAAGGTCTCAAGCAGGCTAATTCCAATATCGGTTACCTCTTTTCATTTATGCTCAACTGCTCTCGCCAGCCCAGTGATTGTCAGTGATTATCACCATTAGGTACAATGAATCCACAGATAGTGTCACATGTAAATATTTGATGAGTGAGAACAAAATGGTAGAGAAAACTAGTTGTGCCAAAGTGCCATGTAGTGCAACTAAAGGGAGACCCATGAACCTTATGTGGCCGGTTTTGGTTCAAATCCATTATTCAGAAGAGCCTTATTATTTATTTATTTATTTATTTGTTTGTTTATTTGTTTATTTATTTATTTTAAGACTTATATACCGCCCATCTTCCCGAAGGAACTCCGGGCGGTTTACAACAAACAGATTATGACAATTAAAAACTACATAACAAGAATAAAATCAGTAAACACAAAGGGGCAAAAACAGACAAGAAACAGGTGGATGGCGGACATAAAAAAAAAGATTAAGAGTCACCAAACGCCTCCCGGAACAGTAGGGTCTTCAGTGCTTTCCGGAAGGCTGGCAGGGACTGTGCAAGGTGCAATTCGCTGGGGAGATGGTTCCAAAGTGTGGGGCCAGCCACAGAAAATGCTCGGACATGAGTGGACATTTTCTGAGCCTCCCTGGGCGTGGGCACCCGCAGCGAGTGCGCCCGCGACACTCTTGTTGATTGGGCCGAAGTTGACCGCTGGGCAATTCGCTCTGCCAGGTAATCAGGTCCCAGGCCATGGAGGGTTTTATAAATTAAAACCAGGACCTTGAATCTGAT
>JAHTLZ010003399.1:10239156-10284827 GCA_023846285.1 Phrynocephalus versicolor | reverse complement strand
ATTCAGGACGCAACGGGTAACCAATGCAGGCGAGCCAGAACTGGGGTGATATGGTCATATCGACGCACACCTGCCACCAGTCTGGCTGCTGCATTTTGCACCCGCTGCAGTCGCTGAAGGAGAGTCAAGGGCAAGCCTTCCGCCCATTGAAAAGTGTAAACAGAGTGCAAAGGGACCCCTGCGTTACCACCAGCCACCAATTATAGTGCCATGGCAAAGAGCCACCCCACTAGCTCTGCTGAGTTGCAAAAGAGAACACTGAGAGGTGGACTGGTAGCCCTTTGAAATATTTGCAGGGCTGTCATGTGGAAGATGAAACAGGCTTGTTTTCAGCTGCTCTGGAAAGTAGAACCCAAACTAATGGATTCAAATTAAAAGAAAGGACATTCAAACTAAGCATTAGGTAAAAAAATCTGTTCCGTAGTGGGAAGGATTACCTTGGAAGAGCTCTGCTTTGTTGGTACTCATAGTTTTGAAATAGGGGTTGTGAGTCCATCCATTAGGAATGCTTCAGCTCTGGATTGCCTGCATTGGCAGGGGGCTGGATTTGGTGAACCTTGGACTCCTTTACCCCATGGTTCCAAAGAAATCCTGGTACAAGCTGACTTTCCCTTTGGGGACCTGCCATTTTTCCTGTAAGTTGGGCAGTGGTTGAGGAATGTAGCTAGCGAGTGAACCAAAGTTCTAGGGCACCAAGTTGGTCCATGAAAGATGCTGTCGAAGGAATCCCCAAGCCGTTCATAAAGCTTTGGGCTACAAATGTAATTCAGGCTGATACCATAGTGAGATATTGTTTTGTAAATTCTTGCCTCACTCCAGCATACATTCAGAAGGAAGGAAGGAAGGAAGGAAGGAAGGAGAAATAACTAGAGACTGGCATTTCATCATACAAAGCTGTCAGCCCACTTACAGAATGCCATGAACTGCAGGGAAGCTTCTCCTCTGGTGCACCACTCCATGAAGGAGTTTGGCTAGACCAGCCCTGCCTCTGGCAAGGAGGTGGGGAGATGCATCCAGTTAGTGGGCTGGCCAGCCGGTGGGGAGACGAACAGTGCTGCATGCACCTGTGGGCCTGTCCTGAAGGCTTTGTATGAAGCTGGCACCACTACAAAGCACCCATCTCTCTATATTACAGGCATGATTCAGGTGGTTAGATTAAGATACCGAGTCATAGCTCAGCTGTGTTCCCAAGCACAGGGCTCTGCAATGTCCTTAATAACACAAATTTGCTCACACTGGGAATGGTCCCTTTCTTGAATTATAGTGAGCTAGAACATTTTGCTCACACCCTCTTCTTAAGCAGAAAGAAAAAGATGATCTTAAAGCTTTAATTTCAGCATTCATTACCTCTCTTTTTAAAGGCATAATTATGATTTTAATGGATCCACACTGGAATCCAAATGGCAGCATGCGTGAACCATTTAGAATCAACGAAGCGCTTAACGTGGGGAAGTATCATTTTCTCTTCTAAAGATGACGCTGGCATTGGCATCCAAATTGAGTCTCCTCTCTCTCCCTTTGACAGATGAAACAATCAGTAAGCTCAACTGAGCTCCAATGAGCTGGCTGCTGAGAAGATGCACCTAGGATTGCATGGTTGGAAAGCCTGCTAGACAGGAGTTCTCTTCCGTAGCTCTCTCAGAGAAAGCCAAGCACATTTGCCTCCCATGGTTGAAAGCACCAGAAAAGCAAGGAGTTTAATTCATAGCATCTGGCACATGTAGTGAAATCACAAACATGCCTCTTTAGAAATCATTCCAGGCTTTGATATCATTAAAAAATGAATAGCCTCTGTTTGATTCATGATAACTACAAAGGAAGATATGCTGTGTGTTATTTAAAGCAATTGTCCACAATCTCTGGAAACGTTGTTGGGTGGCATTGCTACACATATGAAGGAAAACCTAGTGATCTCCATGCCCTGGATGAACTTATTGGTTGCCAAATGTGTGCTTGCACCCGGTTACCCTCTAGCTATAGTGAGAAACCCCATGGGTAGTTATTTATGGGCCTAGAAAAAACATTTAATGGTGGAAAAGATGTGTTGTCCTTAAAAACCCACCGGAGGTACAGCTGGCCAGTATTCAGGTAACCATGAAGTCTCCCAGCATTGACCAGATGGCAACTCTGTTCTTGCTGTTGGGGCAGTTCCAGAAGCTTCATTTTCACCCCACGTTGAAACAGGTGAGGACTGTGATTTCTTCATCCTGGCACTTTCAGCAGCTGGGAAACTTCCCAGCACTAACTGGCCTGTGACAAAGGCTCTGTGTGCATTTTTTTAAAAATAGGGATATTGGCACCATTTTAAAACCATGGTAGGGTTTGCATCATGTGCAAGAGCCACTGCAGATTCAATCTGTTTTTTCCTGACAATGTAGTTTTGGCCCATGAAGATTCATTCTATTTTCATTTCAACTCAGGCTAATTGTAATTGATGATACTTTATTCAGTCTTATCAAAAATTAGAGTATTTGGACATTGCTTATCTAAAGTTATGTGAAGCAGGTTAAAGAATATCCGTTTATGAATCATACGTTTCATGACATAATCAATAAGCAGGTGACTACAATATTGTTGGTAGTTCCTAAAGGGTTCTGATTCACTTTTGAATACAATGGAACCTTGACTTACATGCTGCTTGACTTGCAGCATATTTGACTTGCAGCAAGATGGGGCCTATTTGACTTGTGACACAGGCTCTGACTTACAGCTCAGAGCCCCAACGCAAGGCCCCGGAATAAGGCAGCAGCCACGGCCCAGCATTGCGGCTGACGCCTCCAAACTCCTCCTGCCTTCTTCCTCTTCTCCAGCAGTGGCAGCTTCAGTGAGGTCAGCTCCGAGCACCTGGAGCTGGTCCTCGGCCTGGCCGAAGCTGCCGCTGCAACCGGAGGAAAAGAAGGGCCAGGAGCTCGGGGCTGGCCTCGCTGGTTAGACAGTCGGCTCAGTCTTGTAAAAAATCTGGCTGCAGAATTCTGGTCCACAATGAAAACATTTTAGTTGGGGAGCTGCACAGTTGTGGGACTCTAATGGTAAGCATAGGGTTGTTCAGAACTTGGAACGTCAGGTTAAAAAATAGTAAAACTTAAATGTTAGACATTGTTGCTATGAACATTAAAAAGTGGAGGCGTATAATTTGTGGACTATAATTCCACGGCCTCCTCCTCTCTTTGAAGAGACATTTCATTTACATCCCCAGAAGGAATCTCCTATCCCAGTCAAATTTGTGTTAAATTGCTGTTTTGGGGGGTCTTTTTCATAATCTGGAATGGATTAATCCACTTTCCCATTACTTTCTATGGGAAGAGTTCATTTGACTTAAGGCATTTTGACTTATGTTTAGATCTGCGGTACGGATTAATGATGTAAGTCAAGGTTCCACTGTAGTTGAATCCTAGGCAATTGACCCTTTCATGTCTCCCACTGCAGTATATACTGTACAAGACAATGCCCTGTGCAATACCACCCTAATGCAGTTAGAAAAATGCATTGGAAATATATGGAACATGGTCATTCCCTCTTTGGTGAGAAGTCAAGTGGGTTGGGATCTTTTTCAGTCGTATCTCTTCTCCTAGAAGAAATGAAAACAGACCACCCTGAATGCATTGTGGTCAAAGGAAACATACATGTGTATTCAACAGTTCATACTTTAGTTATTTTATGTCATACATTATGGAATTGCATACCTCTCTTAGGAATGTGCCATTTGGATTTTTTGGACTTTAGCTGATTTAACAGGAAGCTAAGCCATGAAGCTACAGCAGAAAACCTTCAAGCTCGGCCTTTCTCCAGATGAGCCACAGGTGACTGTATATGTGGTCAGAACAAGTGCAGGAGAAAGTGCAAGAGAAGAGAGACTTTAAGAAATGACAAGCAGATAAGAACAATGAACACTGACAGAACTATATGGCTGTCAAAGGACCAACCAAGAGAGCCATTGCCAAAGCCAAAGTGGAACACTACCTATACAATTGCTTGGAAATGCGACAAGTGGAGAAGGACATTTAATGGCTGGCCAAAACACAAAAGAAGGCTGTCCAAGTCATTGAGCATTATATGTGCCTAAAGGATAAGGACAGTCAAAGATTCCAAAGCAAACAGGAAAGATCATTTCAACAAGATCTCTAACACTGAATTTCTGCCCCCATCAATCGCTGAAGGCATGCCAACCTATGGACCAATTCTTCCCATTACTACCATGGAATTCACCAATGAAATAGCCAGTATGAAGAATATGAAGGCCCCCCCCCCCCCCCGGCCAGACTCAATGATCTGCCCATAGATTTCAGGAAACTACGGGAACTCAAAGACATGGGAAAATCTTGGTTGACCTCCCATCCCATAATGAATAGCATCTATATACCATCTGATTGGTCAATGAACGTAACAGTCTTCATAATGAAGAACAAGGGTGAACCAGCCAACTGCACCAACTATCGCCGAAACCACATTTTGTCTCATACAATGAAAAACTATGGGAAAATTCTGGACCAGCACATTCACAACATTGGCCAACTTAACATCAACCAATGTGGCTTTGCCTAAGGATACAGAACAACAGAAAGATGTGGTCTTTGCAGCTTGTCAGCTCGTAAAAGAGAAACACAGAGAGAAAAACTAACCATTGCACATGGCATTCCTGGTGTGCTTTGCAACAGATGAATGCCAATCCAGATCACATCCAAGCTTTGCAAGACAGTTGTCTACCCTGTCGCACTGCATGGCACAAAGTGCTGGGCAGCAACATATAGGCATAGATAGGGGTTATCTGCAACCATAACAGTATATACCGACTTTCTTTAAATCCTGCATAACTTCTGATGTTGATTTTTGGAAACCTGCATAATATAAACATTTACTTTTAAAATGTAACTTTCCAAGCTCTGGGCTCATTCCCTTCTGTCATCCCTGAAGATGGTACACTGGATTATACATAATAGGCACGGTTTGTTATTTGTTAAATGCTACAATTTCTAGGTAGGTTCCATTTTTCTAGGCTTCTAGTATTGACGGACAGGTACAGCTAAGCCAGTTTTTATATGTATTATCATGTAGTATTTTTACATTTTTATATATTTCTCTCAAAGTTGAAAAATATATTTGGTACTCAAGAGTGCCAAAGGCTCCAAGGAACTCATGGGGGGAGAAACGGGAGGGGGGATCATTGTGTTCTCTGAGAAAGAACAAAGGTAGCCAGCTGTTTACAAATGAAACAAGGCAAAGAAGCGGCTCAGAAAATGTCTGGGGGAGCATTCACAGCAGGGGAGAGACAGCAAATGAAAGGACTGTAGAGGAAAGAAAGAGGCAGAGAAAGCTCCATCATTAAAACACTTAAGAAAGGAAAAGAATTTGTTGCCTTGCTGAAGTGTTTAAAGCACTTGGATCACGATTAAGTTAATGCCAATATAACTCTGGCTGGCAAATATTGATGAATTTATCCAAGGGTCATTTGCATTTTCATAGTGTCGTATGTTAACAATTAGCAATTAATATTAGGAGAAGGTGGAAGAGCAACAGCATCCTGCAAAGCACGGCTGATCAAAATATAACCTCCTCTCTACTTAAAAGAATTGTAGGTAGAGCCTCACTAGGGGTAGTGCTTGTTAACATGATTCCCGGCCAGAGTGCTTATTTTTTTCTTTGTACGGTTTCTCCCCCCACTCCCCATTCTTGCCCTAATAGAGTAGCCAATATATAATCCCAAGGATAGATTTCCCTAGTTTTGGCAACTTGGTTGTATCCACACTGTTTCTATTTAAAATAAAGGGGATACTAGTTGCTCCTATAAGATGGTACTAATAGATATGATGATAAGCTCTCTGTATGGTATTTTCCATTAGGCTATGGTGTGAGAAAAGGATGTGTTTTCTTTCTCTACCTGTTCAGTCTTTAGGCAGAATACATCATATATTAAGAAAAGACAAGAAGACAAAAGCATGCTGCATATATACCACTCCATAGTGCTTAAAGCACACCCTGGGCAGTTTACAAGTAATTATACAGACTACACACTGACCCACCCCCACCCAGCATGATGGGTGCTCAATTTACTAATTCCAGAAAGATGGAAGGCTGAGTGGCCCTTGAGCTGGCTACCTCGGACTGTATCCTGGGTTGTGAGCACACTTTAACCACTGCACCTTAAGAAAAGGCATTCAGAATGGATTAATTCTGTAACTCAAAGTACCATTGCACTATTAATGTGTATGTTGTGTGCCACCAAGTTACATCCTATCTGTAACAACTCTAAGGGCATTTATACACGACCCCTAAGCTCCGCGGCAAAGGGCTGCAAGCTCCGGACCTTAAAAATGTTTCCCCACCAGGTCCGGAGTTTGCAAACAATTAAGTGCGACCCCACCCACCTAAGCGTGACCCAGCTGCACTTTTCTTGTACCTGCTCTTTGATGGTGAAAAATATTTAATGCAGATGTGCTGGGCTCTCCTCGCTTCTTTTTGTTTTTGTTATTTGCCTCCCGCCCCTTTAAGAGCAACCAGGAAGTCACCGGCGGCTCGCCCGGCAGCTCCCACCGGCAGGGGGGAGGTAAGGTTTTCTTCTTTTGTCCTTTTTTCCCCTCCCTCCCTCACGCAGCCAGCAGCCAGCGTGGAGACGCACAAAGAGCGACAAATCCCTAAGATTGCTGGTCCGAATTTAAGGGACCAGCGGATCTTAGGGGTCGTGTAAAAGCGCCCTAACAGGTATTTCAAGGTAGGAGAGATATTTAAGGATGATTTTACCAGTACCTCCTGCCCAATGTGTTCCCATGGCTGAGAGGGGCATTCAAGCCCAAGTCTCCTAAATCTTAATCCATCACTCTACCTTTACTCTGGTAACTGTCCGGGCTGCAGTTCATGACTGATGCAGCTGGAACTAACCATAGCGGCTCTGCCATTCCATTAGTCTATTCCAGTGATGTGGAGAGGGGAGTTTTGCTGCTTGGGTAACAGTTTTAACTTCCATATTAATCTACCCAGGCCTTGTGCTCTGAAGCGGCGACTTCAGCTTTGAATGCAAGTGTGAAAACAACACAGCTTCTATACAGAGCACAATACATGGTTTCTTGAGCCTGGAGGATGACTATGCTATACTTTAACTAGTCCATCGCACTAGGTAACTCCCCTGTTAATACCAGTTGCAACAAACTAGGCACATGTTAGAGATTGTACAGTCAATGATGATAATCCCTAGTGGTCACTGTTTAATAGATATGTCCTTAATCCAACCAGTTTTTGATGTTTTCAGACAGGTGTCTCTCTCTTGTAAGACCACAGAATTACTGCGCATGGCATGCATACCTTTATTAGATATAGCCACTTAGAGGACCATTGGAGTCAGCTCAAGAAATTCTGTTGCATGAGACAAAACCATCCCTGTACACCCCCACAAGCTCTCAAACTGCTTGCTTGTTTAAAGTGATCTAATAAAAGCATCACCTCTCCTGCATTTGCAATTGTATAAGGGTTGTTAAAGTGTTTTCTTTCTTTCTTAGAGGAATTCTAAATCAATAATATTGTACTTCATAATAATATAAAAATCAATTACTAAGAGAGAACCTGAGCATCTACTATATGTGTGTGAGCAGGCAATCATTTGCATGTGCACATCTGTGTGTGTGCGTGCACGTGTGTGTGTGTGTGTGTGAAAGAGAGACCCAATTTACCTTAACTTAAATTATGCCTATTGATTTTATGGAATTCTCAATAGAATTTCCTCTAGTTATTTCAACTGCCACTCAAAGCCTATTGCACAGGTCCATGTATATGAAGCATATGATGCCTCTGGAACAACAATATTAAAAATCAAAAGTTCTTGTCACAAAGCACTTTTGTTTACCAGTCACATGGCCATTGCAATGGGATCATGCAACTAAGTGCACAACTGAACTGAGCAATCCTTGTTACCTGGCCATAATGTCTGGCAAACATATGCATGAGTTATTTACTTTACATAAAAACAAAGAAGATTTCAGCTTGTATTTCATACAGTGGGGAAAATTATCAGCACTTACACTGCACTCTGATACACCAACAAAGAAGGAGAGGAAAAACAGATTGTAAGGGTGGTTTCTTAGGAACTAGCAATGGACAGGTAGATTTTTTAAAAAAACTGATATGAACAACGAGCTAGTTACCAATCATGGCTTTATAATTCCCAATAAAATGTGTATAATTGTTTTATGGCCCCAAAGTGCAGCAAAACATGGATGGAAAAATGAAGTCATGTTTGGAATAATTACCTATTACTGAAGTGAAAACACGGACTAAATTTTGAAAAGTCCAACAAAGCAGATAATTTACATAGGTTATTCAAACCTAGGATATTGGTGACAGCCGCTGCAATAATTCACCAAACACTTACATCAGATCAGATTTCAGAAAATGGTAAATGGCTTTTCTACAAGGTAACAGAATAAACAGTGAGGCTGACAAGATCTAATAAATCTACAATATCACTGATGTTGGGTTTAGTGGGACTTAATGGCTTTCCTGGAGCTTCACTGGAAGCTCCCTGAAAAACACCAGGTAGCAACTACATAGGAAAAGCTTAAGTGTGCAGATGTTAACTAATACTCAGATGTTTTCATTGCTTCAAGCAGGGCTGTGATGACACACAGGCCAGTATTTTCTGACATACCTATAGAAGTACCCTGTTACACATCATGAATTACTAATGGTCTTTTTATGAATTTCCAAACCACTCTTACTACAGTTTTTCAGTAAGATGAGTAACACCACCCCCTCCTCTAAAATAGCTTACTAAATAAATACTGACAACTCTGCTCAGTGTCAGACAACAAAAACAATGAGACTGAAGATCTAGCAGTTGCCTAAGGAACAATTATATTATGGGGAATTTTTTTTTTTTTTGGATAGAATGAGCAAAATGCACAATAGGCTCCCACCAGAGCCCAAGGAATCTATCAGGGGTGTTGAACTCAATTTCTTACTTCTTTAGCCTCAATCTTTTGTTCTGCACCGATAGGTGTGGGGGTGGGGTTTGGGATAGCCGTTTAAAGTAGCATAGGATCAAAGTAGTCTTGCCTAGACAAACATTTGGCTCTTCTTGTGATCTCATCCTCCTTCGTAATCTTTCCACCACCAAATTGTGTAGGTGCACCCCCCCAGCATAAAAAAAACCACAGCCCTCCCTCTTTGTCTCCCTCCCTAGTGAAAACTGCTGGTCAACATCATACCAAATATTCATATCCTCTACATCAGCAGTTCCCATCTTTGGGTTCCCAGATGTTTTTTCTACTACAACTCCCAGAAATCCAGGGCAGCACAACTAGTGGTGAAGAATTCTGGGAGTTTTAGTGCAAGAATATCTAAGGACCCAATGTTGGAAACCACTGCTCTACATTCTTCTGTGGTTTTACTTTCATGGTGTGCCTCCCTTTTACCTTTATTTCCTTGCGCCCTGCAGCTTTCAGAATTGTCCTCCAATTTTCTTCCCCCCACGGGAATAGGAAACTTAGCTTCTATCAGTTTAGACCAATGTAGGTCAAACTTCAGCCCTCCATATGTTTTGGACCACAACTCCCAGAATTCCAAGCCTGTATTGCCAATGACAAAGCACTGTGGGAGGTGTGGTCCAAAACATCTGGAGGGCCGGAGTATGGACACAGCTGGTTTAGACAGCAGACTTGCCCTTTCCTCCATGCTGTTCTGGAGTGGCCATCAAAGATATGGCAGATGAGGGAGGTGCACTTCAGAGACAGAAAGATGGGCTCTCTGCCTCTGAAGGTTGATCCAACAATTGCCCTAACCTGATCTCCACAGCAGTACTTTAGAATGAGACTGATGTTTTAGAACAACACAATGTTAGACTTTCGTTTTTCATTTTTCCTTTCTGAATAAATGCTTTATTCATGATTAGCAATGAGGACAAATTGAAAAATTAATCACATTTTCTGATTAATTTGGCTGATTTATTAAAATTTGTTAATTTGTATTCATAAAGTCCCCCTAGGAATATGAATTGACAAATCTTTAGCATTTATAGCCAGACTATCAATGTTAAATTTATAGTAAATCAAAATCCCATGTGTGTTGTGTGTGTTGTGTCGTTACAGTTGTGACCGGACTCTTCGTGACTCCATGTCCATGGAGTTTTCTTGGCAGGAATACTGGGGTGGTTTGCCAGTTTCTACTCCAGGCACTTACAGCACCTGGTATTCCCTGGTGGTCTCCCATCCAAGTACTAACCAGGGCCAACCCTGCTTAGCTTCTGAAATCAGATGAGATCGGATGTGCTTGGGATTGTAGAAGAGAGTTGGGAGAAGCCTCTCTGCAACTTTGATGTCTCTAGGTGCCTGGGGGCACTATCCTGGTGGTGGGGCTCTCTGGTGGTGCATAGGTCAGATGTCTGAACCCCAATCCTCACCAGACGTTTAGGGCTTTTATAGAATAGTCAGAGGAAACATGCTGAAAAATTTGGGGGCCAGAATTGCTAAGGGGTTCTTTTAAGAGCATTTTAAAGGGGATATGAAGCCATTCATTGATTCACCAATTTGTCACTAGAAATTCATCTATTTGTTGATTTGTCAATTCATCAGCCCCAATGAATCATGACAGCTCCATTTTAAAAAACATCACCCCCATCTCTAAACAGGATGTACCAGAAAGTGTAGCAAAAATTGCCCTTATATGTCTGGATGAACTACAAAGATGAACAACTTAAAATAGCTCAAATTAGCAGCAGCAAAAACAATAAAGCCAGGAAGACCCCACAGAATGATCAAGAACAAGAATAATTTGGGGGTGAACTCTATGAATGGTAAAGTAAAGGATCAAAACACCATCTTTTCCTAACACATTTCTCAAGTTGCATTAAGGTTGAGATCATTCCAGTATTCACTTTACCAATGCCCGGCACAAGTTATTTAAGAACATAACGCAAATAGAAAGCACCCTCTTGGTTACTGAATATTTCATAGTTAATTACATGATTGTAATTAATCATTATGATAATATGAATATTCAGACATTTGCTAAAATAACATCTCAACTGGAAAAAGTGACATCAGAAGTCAAGGATTATATTTGAAAATAAGGTAACAATTGGCTGATATATCCGAAGGTTTCATTCTACATCATAATGAATGTGTTGAAGTAGTTACACAGCAAATGATACTGCAGTTTGTGTCTGTACTTTAGTAATTCATTCACATACATCTGCACAGAGACCCTGCAAAAGTGGCCTTCCAGTCCTCTTGCTCTCAGAGGGAACATTTCTCAGCCTTACAGTGACAAGGAAGGGGAGGAGGTTGTCACCCTTTCCACAAGTTTAGATGGATGCTCAGTTTTCTGTAGCACAGCTGCTCCTTAAAAGCTGATAAATGTGCAATTGTGGAACGGCAGAAGATGATTGAGGGGAGGGGGACAATCTGGTAGGTGTCATTTTGATTGCACTCTGAAACAGAGATATGCATGCCATACATAGTTATGGCTGTTAAACTACTGTATACTAAAGCAGCTAAGTTTCATTAGGTGTGTGGGAGCTTTGTTGCATCTGGGAATTTTCCAGGAAAGTTTGTTGTCCTGCCCAAAGGTTTCTGGGAGATGAAGATTCAATCATTTTTCCATGCTTTGAAAGGAAGCTTGAAAGGAAGGGGCAGAATGATCTACTGATAGATTTGTGAGTTACTTATATCAAATGAATAAGATTTCCTGAGACTAGCAATAAGAATGACTTCAATCCATGTATCCATTAAATGGGGTCAGTAACACAGAACATTTTGAGTAAAACCGAGGATGGATTTTCATGTGAAAGGACATATGAACTCAGTCCCACTATTCCTAAGTTAAGCATATGCTTAGAGGCAGAGAAGTTTTTCTTAACTCTCACATATGCCTCCACACTTTAGTCAGTGTTTTGAATTTGGGAGACCTCAAGTGTCTCTTCAATTAGGCAAACTTGGAAGTCTGACTATCCCAAAATTAGCACCACAAGCCTAGCTTAAATATCTCAAACAACCAAAACAGATGGTTGAAAAGGTCATGCTAGCTCATTTTTAAAACAGAGACTCAATAGATAAAGTCATAAGGCTGAAACAAAATTCCATGACATGATTTAACAATATTCTCTGGAATTGCAGTGTGGAAAAACTGATTATATTCAACCACATCCCTACGCTAGTAACTGGTTTATTATAACATGCATATGCATAAACTAATTAAGAATAATTCCTTCATTTGTTACAGAACTGTATTAAAATTGAGAGCTAGAAATAAAAATATTCAGAATTATTTACTGATCTGCATTTTTATGTTTTCTGAAAAAAATCTGCCCAAGATACAGTTACAAGGAACCTATTGAGGAATGCATTCCCATATTCTAATCCATGCAAATTAGATACTGGTACTTAACCACTACATTAATATTAGCGTATGCCTCACTGGAAAAAATTCTGCCCATTTTAAAGTTGTTGCTTCTAATTTATCTAAATGAAGATCAAGCTAAGTAGCAAAACATAGTTTTAGATTTCAATAATTCCGTAGATTTACCAGAAATGAAACCAAATCAAGCAGGGGAAATTCATAAATGAAAATGCTTCAAAAAGAGTCATGGATTTGTGTTTTTATTTACAAACATATTTCCACAATCTATTCAGTTTGTGAATTTTGAAGCAACTGATATATACTTAACACAGGCTTGTTAGTTCCCTTCTAAAATAGACCCACTGAATGAATGGAACTTGCAAAATCAACACTTAGGTAAATATCACATAATCAACCCTTCTATTCTTTTGGGAATTACCACTGGGATTTTCTCCTTTTACGCAGAAACCGCTATGATCTGTCACAGGGTATGTGTAGTTTGCTGGCTTTTAACCTGGCAGGAACCTTCATGAGTTCATGAGCTGCTCACTTAGGACCTAGCATTTGCCCAACTCAAGACAGGTGCTAAGCTCTGCACAAACCCAGGTAGCCATTGCATAAATTAGAGATAGTGGTTTCTAACTATGGAGCAACAGTGGATCCCGGTTTGTCTGCCAGTGTTACAAACCATGGGGATTCTTTGGATGTCAGTCAGTGATAGGCCATTATGCACCCAAGAACACCAAGGAGATCAGCACTGAAGTAGGATTTCATTTTATTGTCTATTGAATACAATCCTAATGAACCAAAGAAAGGGCTTCTTTCACTCCATCATTCACTCAAGACATACATGCTTACCAGGGGACACGTTGCTCAAAGGATGGCCAGTCCTATGCCAAAGGATAGATGTCTGGCCACAGCAGCTGGCAAGATCCAGGCACAACCTCTGTCCACCTCCATCTCCTTCTTGTAGACAACCCTGGTGTAAGGTGATACAGGAGTGGACTACTACACCCAGGGCCGGCGCGTCCATTAAGGCGAACTAGGCAGTTGCCTAGGGTGCCAAAATGGACAGGGGGCGCTGCCCAGCCTGCTGTCCCCCACCGCCCGCCCCCCAGCCGCCCACGTCCCCCCGCTGCCACCCTCACCGCCGCCCGACCCCCGCCCACCGCCGCCTGACCCCCCTGCCGCCGCTGCCGCCCGACCCCCCCACCACCCGACCCCCCGCCACCCCCTGCCCTCCCCCCGCCCCTCGCCTAGAGCACGAAAACCCCTAGCGCCGGCCCTGACTACACCCATGTTGGCTCTGGGCTGGACTCCTGCACCCATATGGCTGTCTCCTCTGAAACAGTCCGTTAACCCTGCCATCTCATTCCTGCACCAGACACTCCCCTTTTATTTCTGCACAAGCTAGACCAGCTTCCTTTTATCTCACAGCTCCAACCTCATCTTTCTGCAAACACTGCAGATGCTCCAGACTCATGTACAAAAGTCTTTTAGTATAAAATTGATTTAAACCAATCTGCCTCCATTTTGTGTGTGTGTCCCTGGGTTTTTGCCTCTTGTATGGCCATGCATTCTTCACCAGTGTCATCTTCAAGGCATCTAAAGGGCATTCTGGTTCTGGCTTGTCCAGCCCCAGGACTGCATTGCCCTCCCCCGGGAGGAAGGATGAGATCCTTGTGAAGCTTGCATGGGGGTGGGGTGTAGGCTGCCCATTTATACTTCATGCACCCGCCCACATACCCTCTTGCCTCTGGACAGCAATGCACCCGCCCGCCCACCACCTTCTTGCATGCTAATGTGGCATAATGTGGTCACCTTCAGGGGCTAGATAGGAATTTTTGCCTTGCTCCCCACAATTGGCTCTTTGAGGGGGCAAGGAGTTTTCACCTATCTCACACTAGCACTGGTGGTGTGGCATCATCCACGCTGTCAGGTAGTGCGGGGAATTGAGGCATTAGGTGAGTCCCAAATGCTCAACTAAGAGACCACCACCTCCAAGATCCAGCAGATCCTGAGATCACAGAGCCTGGGGCGAGGAGGCATTTGAAACCCAAATGGGGTAGGAACCAGCTAGATGATGGCACCCCTGCCACGGGAGGGAAAATGTTTGGCTCAGCCGACCTAGGGGGGAGCCGAATTGGAACAGAACCCCCTGGAGACTGCAGGACTCACCCCCACTTGACAATGCCCTTGGGCTGGGCCCAATGGTGACCCCAGGGCCAATGGTTCCCCGCACAATAACAGCCCCCTCTTAAGGCGAATGAACAATGTTAAGCATCAATAAAGTGTGGCCCAATTCTTCAGCCAAACATACTGTCTCGCCTGCTTATTCTGTCCTGGGCGGGCAATGTATAAATAGGTGTCAAACAAAAGTATGATTTTTTTAATCTTTCCCTTTGACTTTTTCAACCTAACATTTTAATTTGGCCATTTACTCAACACTTTCCTATATATTCCATTTGCATTTCCTATAGGCTAGAAAGATTTATACAGTATATGCAACTGTCAGCCTGCAACTTCTTTCTCTTGTGTTTTGCTTTTTCTCATGGTCTCGTGTATCCTCGCCTCCCACTTTGCCTGGGCAGAAGATAGCAATCAGACATTGCTGCCCAGTTCTTTAATAACTTGTGTATTTGCTTTGTGTAAGGAGAAAGAGGCGATGATGAAATAATTATCCAAGGAACATATCTCTGTGTCGCTTTTCATTGTATGTGGTTGATAAGCAAGAACTAACTGAAAGGCAGCAATCACATTCCTATTTATAGTCAAGCTGCTTGTATATTTTTCCACAGCTTGGGTACACATGAGAGCCAGTAAGATATAATAAAGTGGTTCCTAGCCATGGGTAACCTTGGTGTTTTTGGACTGCAATTCCCAGAAACTTCAACAGTCACTGTGCTGGACAGGGTTCCTGGGAGTTGTAGTCCAAGAACACCAAGGTTACCCAAGGTTGGGAACCATGGTATAGTGGGTAGATTGTTGGACTAAGACACAGGTGATCTGAATTCAGATCCTTGCTCAGCCATGATGTAGAGTGATTTGCAAGGGCAAACCATTCTTTGAATATCTTGTATACCTCAAAGACACAATTTGGTTTGCCATGAGACAGATGGGGTGAGTAAACAGGCATTTAACCTGCTGTTTAATCTGCTGCTTTTGCCAGTGACCAAGCAATGCAATTGTAACAAAAAAGGTTCCCCGGGAGTGTTTCTACTTGCATTTCTCTGGGTCCTTGTTCAGGGCTGTTGTCCTTTAGGTGCAGGCAGGACACGCACTCTCTGAAATCAAACCAAAGCAAAGCTTTCTTAATTGGCCAGCTGGTTTCAATTTTCCAGTATCATCAAATGCTTAAATGGAAAGCATAACCACTTAATAAAATTATGAAATTGAGACACTGATAAATTAAAAGCTTTTTTTCTCTGCTCCTACATGGAACAGAGGAACATTTGTTTGTTTGTTTGTTTTAAACCAATTGGGGCTGCAGTGATGTGTTGTAACTTTAAGAGATTTTTTTTAATGAAAGCTTTCTTCCCAAAATGGGGAACAGGCAGGAGAGCTTCCCCACCCCCCCTTCCAGAGGGACAGCTGAAGCCTAGTGGCAGGAGCTTGGTCCCCAGAGGGTGTCACCTTGAACTGAAAGTCAGAGGGGATCCAAACTACTGAGAAACAGTGAATGAGACAAGCCATTAGAAGAGTGAAAAGAGCCACCAGGGAAGGTGAGCAGAAGGGTGGGGATAGCTTCCTTTGCTTCTAAGGAGGCATACCACATAGAGTCACTTGGATACATACACCAAGATGCCAAGATTGCACCTCACACCACTCCTGATTTCTACCCAGTCTTAAACAACCTTGTTTAGCCCACATCAGTCCACTCTAGAGATGAGTGCAAAGCACCTAAGAGGCATTTTGTGCTGGTTCATTTTTAGGCAAAACAAATATTCAGCACTTCCCACCCCTGCCTCTTCTGATGGGTGCCCACTCAGAGGCGGCAGCCCGGCTCCCTTGCCCCTGCCCCCCATCCTCTGTGTGCTGCTTCTGAGTGGGCTCCCACCAGAGAAGGCAGGGCTGGGAAGTACTGAATACCTGTTGGGTCAAAAAACAGGCCAGCACAAGCCACTGCTTTGGCAGTTTGTTGGCTCCAAATAAGCCACATACCCAAGCCCTAAAGCAACCTGATGACAGGTAGCAACAACAACGTGCATCTGTGGTATCTTATGAAGTAATATCAAGAGATATTCCCAAGCAACCCTAAATTATTGCATCCAATGAATTGGTGGATATACCACCAATTATCACCCAGCAAACACTACAGCGGTGGTTCTCGACCAGTGGATCCCCAGATGTTCCTGGACTGCAACTCCCAGAAATCTCTTCCAGCACAGCAAGTGGTGGAGGCTTCTGGGAGTTGCAGTCCAAGAACATCTGGGGACCCACAGGTTGAGAACTACTGCACTACAGGAAACGTATGAGTCCCCCACTGCAATCCATTTATGTGCCCTTATAATGAGATCATCCAATGGTAGAACTATAAATGAGCAGATACCGACAGCTTGAGCAACAGCAAGGAAAAGTTGCCCACTACCAGTGTTCCCTTTTTCTTATGGCTGACAGGTAAAACATTTTACGTCAGAAGAACTATCACACTGTAGGTGTACTAGAAACATTTAGGATTTTTTCCTCTTTAAGGATGATAAGACTCCTAGAGGGGGTCACCTGAGATGCACCTTTTCTGTTCCTGTTCCTTCTCACCCTTCAGGTGAAGCAAATGACAGGTAGCAACAGTGACTTCAAAGGCACACCAGGGGCAATACTGTTCACTTGACAGTTTAATGTTGTTTTATAGTATAGTTTTCACTTCAGTACTGTTTCACATTCACATAGCATATGGTTAATATTTTCATTTTATTTTGCTTTTGTCAGAGTTAAAAACTGTTCATTGAAACAGCCTGTCTGATTTTTTTTTAATATTAAGCATAAGCTTCAATTTCCCAAGTGAATATACACAGCTCACTTAAGGAGTGGTTTTAAGGGCATGGGAGAGTGTGGTGGCTCAGCAGGCTAGATCACTGAAAAGTGTTGGCTGCAAGTTCAGCAGCTCAGCGGTTCGAATCCCGGGTGCCACACAGTGGAGCAAGTTCCCACTGTTAAACCCAGCTCATGCCAACCTAGCAGTTCGAAAGCATGTAAATGCAAAAGAATGTAAATAGGTACCGCCATAAAAAGTGGGAAGGTAAAACAGTGTTTCCTTGCAGCCATGCACACCACATGGCCATGGACTTGCACAACACTGGCTCTTCGGCTCGAATACAGAAATTAGCACTGTCCTAGAGTCAGACACAACTAGCACGCATGTGCGGGGGGGAGCGTTACCTTTATCTAAACATAACAAATATTCTAAAATGGCTCATTGGCTGCTCACTGAATTATGTACCTGCTAAACAGAAGGAACTGTGTGACAGCAGTTCCTCAGGACAGTTCTACATGCAAATTCCGCAACGTTCACAGATGTGGAGGTCGATTTCTTTAGCCAATACTCAAGAATTCTTTAGCCTAACTCAAGCATACTCATTTTCTCAGTAGAATTTACATACCTGTGACTTAGCACACAGCAGTTGATTCAATGGACAGGTTCTCTGACCCCATCTGTGTTGAGATACACCCACCTTATGTCAGGGAATAGGTGGATGTTAAGCCATATTTCATTGGTTCCTCAGTACCTTTTGCCTTCAACTCTCACATCTTTGATCATTCCTATTTTTAACTAACTTTAACATTGACAATGACGAAACTGAAATAGTTAGCGATTTTATATAACTCTGTTGAGTCAATACAAATGGAGGCTGCAGTTACAATACCAGAAGACTGAGACTAGGAAGGGCCAGCAATGAAGGAACTAGAAAGGATCATCAGGTGTAAAGATTGTCACGGAAGATCAAGAGCATCCACACTCATGTATTTCCTACCACCGTGCAGGAGTGTAAAAGCTGGACTGTTAAGAAAGTTGGAAGGGGTTTCCGAGTGATTCATTTGAAATATGGTGCAGCAGGAGAGCTTTACAGATATCCTGGAATGCCAGAAAGAGAACAAGTGGAGCCTAGATAAAATCAAACTTGAGTTATCACGTGTGGCATAAATGTTGAAGCTGAGTCTCTCCTCCTTTGGGCACTGCATGAGAAGACAAGATTCCTGGGGGATTGTGTGGAATAACTCTGGGAAAGATGGAAGGCATAAGGAAAAGAAGAATTGCAAATATGAGAAGATTCCCAAAAAGAGATCATGGGCTTGAATCCACAAGAGCTGTGCAGGGCAGCTGAAGGGAAGACATTTTTGAGAGCTCTCATTCATAGGGTCATCATGAGCCAGAAGCGACTTCATGGCACATAACAAATAGACTGACAAAGCTGCTTGGATGAGTAGCAAGACACTTCAATTTCTCAAGGAAAGAAGTCCAGTTTCCATGATTCAGCTTTGAGATAAACTCACCTGGATGACTGAGAATCTTCACAGACATCAATAACAATCATTTTAACTAATTAAAAAATGGAGGTTAGGTTCCTTCCTTGGAAGGAAGGCAAGATGAGAGCTATTAACAGCAATTACTCTTTTACAGTGTGCATTCCTTTGAATTGATTACCAGATAGTGAATTTGGTTGGCTAACTTCTAAAACAAACTCACTGATTACTGCCTGGAAAGTTTACAGGGTGAACATCAAAGCTTTACTGTCAAAAGTATCACTGTGGTGCTTCCCTGGGACCAAAAGTCAGGCAGATGGTTTAACTGCAATCAAGAGGGTTTTGAATCTTAAGAATCACTCACATCAGAGGACACTATTCCAGGTTTATTAAAATGGTTGCAACATAGCATTGATGATATTGTTCTATAAATTTTGCCAAAAGGAAAAAAAATCCACGTAACAATCCTTGTCTTCTTATTTTAAACAGATGAAAATCATACAAAATAGCATTAGTTTGAGCCAAGAATATGCAATGAATGCTTCAAACCATGTAAGAGTTGTACAACAGAGAAGAAACCTCTCCTCTCAAACCAATAAGAATGCAGAGGGTATAAATGTTACTTCTATGGACTGTAACTCCCAGAATTCAAGATCCTGGGAGTTGTAATCCAAACAAGTAATGCCTTCAAGATGTTGGAAATAATAGGGTTTGAAAGAGGAGACTCACAAGCATGACCAGCAGGTGGATTAGGTCATGTTCTGATTTATAAACTCTGCAGTTGAAACAAGATCTCACCAAACAAAAATGAAATTTCAAGCCTTAGGTTCGGAGGCCAAGATTCAATTTCAAAATTTGACTCTTTAATGCTGGAATTCCATTTTCACCTCAAAATGTGGAGAGGGGGAGATGTGTGTTATGATTGGTAAAATGGAATTCACTTGATATGGAATCTAATACAATCCATCTCCAGTTTACAGTGAAAGTTGGTGTATGCTGTAGCATGGGGAGTGGTGGGGGGAGTGAGCGCTTAGTCTACGATTCAATACCAGAGCAGTTTTCTTTCTGCTTTCTGTGGAGCAGAGTCCCTCAGTTGCCATGGGAAACTGAAGTTAATGTCTGACCACTGTACAGACTTCTCTAATCACACTGGAGACTAGAAAAGCTTTGTTCATATGTGCAACAGCACTAAAGCAATAAGCACTGCCTTCTGAAAACTCTAAGAGAAGAAAAAACATTATAAAACTTTGTGCCTTCAGGGATATTATTGACCATGGCAAATCTCCACCAGAATGACCAAATATTGATGTAGCTGGAAAGATACACCATCATTTAAGAATGTGAAAAATGCCTGAAGTGTGGTTGGCTGTTTCTCCAACCCCTTGCCTTCTCCCACTAGTTGCAGCTGTTGCACTGGGCTCAGCTGTGCAACAGTCATTTGGGAGTCTTCTCTTGGCAGAGCTGGTGGTCACTTGATTAAGCCTAACAACGTTGATTTGTCTCATCTCATAGGTAAAATGCTACAAGTCACAGCAAAGAAGGGAAAGCGCTATCTTTCCCTGGTGAAATCCTATTGCTTAGCATAGTAAGATGCACTATAGTAGGCCCATTGAGTCAATGAGTACCATATTTTTCCACCTATAGGACGGCCCATGTATAAGATGACTCCTACTTTTCCAACCCAAGATTCCGGTCTTGCAACCATGCCATTCTCTCCTTGGCTTATTTCCTTGTATAAGACAACTCTCAATGTTTAGTGTAACAATTTTAGACAAGAATGTAGTCTTATACAGGGGGAAATACTGTATTTGGTGAGTCAGATCCTCTGTATGTTCCATTGAATTTCTCATAGCATACGGTAAGCTATTGTACTAGATTAGACTCATTAGAATGAAAGGAAACTTACAGAAGAGGTGATTCTCCACATCCTCACTGATTCAGTGGGGCTACTACCCTGTTTCCCCGAAAATAAGACCTGCCCAAGAAATAAGCCCTAGCAGGATTTCTATGCATTTGTTAAATATAAGCCCTACCCTGATAATAAGACCTAGTGATGGGTGTGGCTATGGTTGTGTGCAGGGCTGACATTCAAGTATATTATACTTAATAAAAGTAAGACATCCCCTGAAAATAAGCCCTAGTGTGTCTTCTTGAGAAAAAATAAATATAAGACAGTGCCTTATTTCCGGGGAAACAAGGTATGTGACTTACAATGCAAACCTCTATTATCTGTTCTTCTATTTAGTGATATTCTCTCTCTCTCTCTCTCTCTCTCTCTCTGTCTGTCCCTCCCTCCCTCCCCTCCCCCCTCCCGGGATGTGTGTATGAGGCCATCTTAGTTGACATACTACCTCACAAATCAGTTTTCAGGAGTTAATATTGAACTGCAGCTTGCAGCCATCCTAACCTGCATAGCCCATGGTGAAGAAAGCTGGGAGCTGCAGTCCAACAATATACCAACAGTTTCTGCATTTAAATCCTGGTCAACTTGACTGTGCCCTTTTAGCTGGTGAGAATGAGTTGGTGGGTGGCAGAATCAGTAAGAACAAAGCTTGGGAACAGATTTGGTGGCTAAGAACAGCAGAAAGTTTGTCTCATAGAGAACCTAGTAGAGGAGTATGAGGTGAGGCGTATGCTGCGGGCTATCAACCCGAAGAAGGCTGCTGGACCCGATGGAATTCCTGTGTGTTGAAAGACTGTGCAGATCAACTAGGTGGAGTCTTTACCAAGATCTTTAATCAGTCTCTGGCTCAATCTAGGGTCCCATCTTGTTTGAAGTACTCCACCATAGTCCCTGTACCTAAAAAATCTCATATCTCCAGTCTTAATGATTATCAACCAGTTGCATTTACTCCAGTGGTGATGAAATGTTTTGAAAAACTGGTCCGGAATTACATCACATCACTTCTCCCCCAGAGTTTTGATCCCCACCAGTTTGCATATCGAGCAAATAAATCTGCAGAGGATGCTGTAGCTACAGTCCTTCATGCTGCATTGTCACATCTGGTACAGCGGGGAAGCTATGCAAGACTGCTTTTCATGGACTTGAGCTCAGCATTTAATACCATCCTTCCTCACAGAATGGTGGTTAAATTAGTGGATTTGGGATTTCCACATTCTATATGTATGTGGATAAATAGTTTTTTGTCCGGATGTAGTCAGAGGGTTAGAGTAGGTCAATATACATCTACAGATCTGAGTCTTAGTACTGGCTCTCCACAAGGCTGTGTGCTGAGTCCACTGCTCTTTACTCTTTATACTTATGATTGTATTCCCGCCTATCATAACAACATCATAGTTAAGCTTGCGGATGACGCCACGGTAGTGGGGCTTATCTCAGAAGGAGATGAGTCTGCTTATAGGGATGAGGTGGAGCGGTTGATTGAGTGGTGCAGAGAGAATAACTTGCTTCTGAACACATTAAAAACTAAGGAGCTCATAATAGATTACAGGAAGAAGAAAACAGATCTTCAACCACTATTCATCAGTGGGGACTGTGTAGAAAGGGTGACCGACTTCCGTTTGTTGGGAGTCCATATTGAGGAGAATTTAACCTGGAGTGTAAACACCTCTGAGCTGCTGAAAAAGGTCCAACAGAGACTGTACTTTCTGAGAGTGCTCAGAAAGAATAACATCACTCAGAGACTATTGGTGTCTTTTTATCGTTGTATAGTAGTGTACTGACGTACTGCATATGTGTGTGGTATGCCAGTTGCATGGTGGCTCAGAGGAAATCGCTCCAGAGGGTTATCAATATGGCACAGAAGATCATTGGATGCCCACTCCTCACATTGGAGGAATTACATAGCTCCTGCTGTCTTAAGAAAGCTCAGAATATTGTAGGAGATATTTCTCATCCTGGACACTCTCTGTTTGTACCATTACCATCAGGCAGAAGGTATAGATCTATTAGAACAAGGACAGAAAGATTCAGAAATAGTTTTTACCCAATAACAGTAACCATGCTAAATTCTGTTAAAAATTAAGTTGACGGGTAATATTAGTGTTGAATGTGTTACACATATATTGTATGGGGGTTGTGTATGGCTGTTGTTGTTTTTTTAAATTGTAGTTTTTATGGATTAGGCATGAATGTTGTCAGGCGAAAGAGTGTAAGGCTGTGTGTGTATGTTTTGGTTTTTATGTCAGTTTTAAATGAGTGTAAGTGATGTTCGGCGTGTGAATGTTGGGGTATGTGGATACTGTAAATGGTTTGTTCTTAAATTGTAGATTTTACATCTTGGATTTTTGTGCTGGGTTGTGTGAATGACTGACTGGATGGCACTTTTAATCTCGTTGTATTTATACAATGACAATAAATTGCATTCCAACCTACCATTTTTATTCTGTTTGATAGAAAACAAACTATTTTCTGAATGCATTTAACAAAAGAAATTTCAAAATAATTCACTCAGGAATTTCCTTATTCTTGTGCTTACTTATACAATGGATGAGAAGTGTATGTGTTCTGTTTCATTGAATGGTCATCTTTAGAGATGGGCACAAAACGGAAATATAGCATTTCATTTTGTTACATTACTAATGATTTTTTAAAAGAATTTTTGTCACGAAATGAAATGAAATGAAATGAAACAACTCATAAGGCTATAAATAAATAGGGAGATTTCTTTCTTTCTTTATTTAACAGGGAGCCCACTGCCTGAGTTTAAACAGCTTTAAATCAAAGACTCTCCTTAAACTTTCCTATTAACTTGGTTCCAAACAAAGAACCCTCTGTAAACAAGCAGGAAATCTGATGGCTAGCTGCACCTCAAGTCAATATCGGAGAGATAAGCTCAACAGCTGATTGGCATGAGGAGGGAAGGAAGGAAAACAAAAATAACCTCCTACCTAATCAGGAAAGGAAAACAATCAGTTTAAAACAACTTGCAGACACAGGCACAGCACAGGGAAGAGAAGGGAAGGGAAACACAATCCAGTCAGCCTTATGGTCCTAAAACTGCCATGTCCACAATCCAGAGAAAGGCAGGACAGCTCAGCTCAGCTGGCTAGCTCCATGGCAGCTCAAGATTAGAGATAAGCTAGCTATCAATAGCTGAGGTGTGGGGAAGAAAGGAAGAAAGACAATCAGTTTAAAAATAAATCTCCTTTTCTCAAGACGGCTGAATCAAAAAAGAGTCCTCTTGCCACTAGGATAAATCATTTCATTTCCAAAACAAAAATTAACATTTCATTTCATTTCTTTATGAAACACTGTTGGCTTTTCCTTTTTGTTTTGAAACATTTTGAACCTTACGAAACAACGAAGCAGTGTGTTGTTTTTCATTTTGTGCCCATCTCTAATCATCTTTGTTACACCTGGAAATCCCACCAACCTCAGCTTCTAAACCCACTTTAATTAAAGCTAGGAGTGATGTCATAAAGTAACTGCTTTTGCAGCAGTTTTAAATATAAAGTGTGGGCAACTGCAGACATACTGTACAAAGAGTTATGCAAAGAGGAAGAAAAAAGAAATACTGCTGTCTTGCAATGGGATATGTGTGTGTGGTGTGGTAAAAAAACATGAACCAAAATAAATTCAAATGGAGCCTAAGGTTATTGGACCTTGAATGTGTCTGAATCCAGTCCTGTCTGTATGCAAAAGATTCTAGGCTCACATAGTGTTTCCAGGTAAATGGGAAGAATGATAAAAAAAAAAACAACAGTGGGATGGAGATGTTCTATCAATAGGGGGCAAATAATTCATTGTGCAATTTCATGAATGTCCACTCAAGAACTGGAATGCAGCTGGAATATATTTTATTTGTATTTTAGTATGCGGTCCTCTAATTGACACATTCTGAAATGAATGTGTGAGCCAGAATTCAGTTATACCCAGGTTTTTGCAGGTTTTTTTTAATTTTGCAATGTTCTTCCCCACTTAATGTGCACAATTAGGGAAAATGTGTTTAAAAATAGTTCACACATTTTTATCCAGAGTTTAGAATGGCAGTTTGCAAATTCTCATGTACCCAGGAGGGACTGAACCTATATAGAGACATTATAGGAAGCAAAACAGATGGGGTCATTCTTCCATCTCAACAACAAGTACCACAGAATTTGTTGTACCATGGAAGTGTGTAGAGAGTTGTATCCTCTCAGCTTCTGCAATCTGGGAAGGAGAATTAAAGAAATATTAATTTTGTAGCATTTGTAGTATGAACATTTTCCTGCTTAGTTCTCTGGAGCAACAAAAATGTCTGTTTTGAGCAAACATGCCGGCTATAATTTTCTGAGAGAGTGAAGCCAATTATATTATGAAAATGCCATACAAAACAGGGAGGGAGCTCAGAAAAACATACCGAGTCCTTAAGTAAATAAGCAGTATTAGTATCAATCTTCTGAAGCACAACACATGCCTGTAATTTTTAAATTCCATACATTTCTCTGGAGTTCTACCTTGTGTGCTGAAAAAAATCAGAACTTAACAGGATTGCAAAATCAGCACAACATCCTAATTTCCTGAGATTTCAGGGCCAGAATATGAGATAAGAGGGAAGACCTTTGTTCTTCCACAGATGTGGGACAGGAAAAGACTGGAAAGGGTGGCCAGAACCCTTTTTGGCTATTTGTTGAAGCTGACCTGAGCAGAATCAGATACAGCCTGGGGTAATGTGGCAAACCAGAGCCAGGGCAGAACCAATTTTTCACTGCCAAGTAGACAGAACAGTTGCCACCAGTCCTCCTGTACATGGCTATCTATTGGCACACTTGACAAAAGAAAAGTTTTCCCCTTATCCTAGTACTAATGGAAGACCCGTTGCAAGCCCATGGGGTATTTTCTCCCCCAGGTCATGTGCCACTCCTATCTGGTATTATGCAACAAGAAGGCTCATGAGTTGTAATGCTGGTACTCCACACTTCTTTAATCCAAAGGGCATGATGAGCCCAGTGTGTGTACCTTCTGATTCTGCATCCAGTTCTCTCTCCATTACTGTAGGCTTTTTGGTGCACTGATGTCCCAGAAGTAAAATGCACATTAAAAAAATACTTTGTGCTAAGTCACTGAACTCTAGCACAGGCTGCACATGAGCAGAGATAGGTGGTTGCAATTTCTCATTGCTCCTTTTTTTGTGTGTAATGTTACTAAAGCACAGCAATATACAACCATAGTTTTGACCTAAAGAAGAATCACCTCCAGCCTATACAGTTGAACCACAAGCCCTGCACTGCTGCTGATACCCAAACTTGTGCCACAAGGAGGCTCAGAACTCATGACATTGGCTGTCCAGTCCCTGTCTTACTCCAGAAGGTGTAATAGGTGCTGGTTTTTCTTCTCTTGGTTCTCTCTTTAAGGAGTGATTTCATTTTAAAAATTGAATGAATGCCATTGTGAACATTGGATATTTTAATCCCATATTTCTAGAATCTGTAACTCCTTCCCATATGAGGCCAGATTAGTCGCATTTTTGCTGCCAAGGGCAAACAAAGACTTTACTTTAAGTAAACAAGGGGATTTTTAAAACCAAGGGTCCATTTTATTCTGTTATTTTACTTGTGTTTTTAATATTGCTCTTATTATGGGTTGTAATAAAGTATTTATTTATTTATTGGATTTTTATACCGCCCATCTGGCAGCAAGGCCACAACAATCAATACAATATAACACAATGCAATGCAAAAAATGCAGTAAAATAAAATCTACATAAGAATACAGTAAATATTAAAAAATAAAATTAAATAACATGAAGTGACATATAAATTCCATAAAAGTATAATATTATTGGCGAGCAAATCAACTATAAACATGTTTTAATGGGTGGACACTAGATTTATGTTAAGTTGAGGAAATGATTACTTTAAAAAAACAGGGTTTCAATCGTTTTTTAAAAACAGTCAAAGAGGGGGCCAGACAGATGTCCGGTAGAAGATTATTCCACAGGTGAAGGGAATGGCAGAAAAGGCCCTATTTCTGTTTGTTTGTTTGTTTGTTTCAGGTATCTAGTGGTGCAAATTGCTTTCAACGTCTAGCCTGGGAAGCCTGGATATTATTGGCAGTTTTCGTTGGGAGAAGCCACTCTGACAGGTAGCGAGGTCCTAAACCATTTAGGCTTTGTATGTCATAGTTAAAACCTTGAAGTTGATGCAGAGCCGAACCGGAAGCCAGTGCAGGGCAGCTTAAAAGGTATCTGTGCAATGCTTTTTAAATATTGTAATAATTTATTATTCAGCTTTTAACACTGTTCCATTTAGTACTGTAAGCTGCCCTGCATCTTTAAGAAAAAAGACTGTGTATAAATGTTATTAATAAATAAATAAATAAATAAATAAATAAATAATATTTTATTTTGTGCTAAGACAATGTTAAGCTTTGGGGCTACATACCATCCCAAGATTCTCCAGTCAGCATCCTTAAGTCCAACACAGTACCATTTCAAGCACTGGGCAAAATATGCACCAAAACCTTCACTTACTTCCACTGTAGAGGCAAATAAAATAAAATAAAAAATACTGGCACCTGACATACTTTCCCAATTTTCTTGGTGGAGACCAAGCAGCATTCACATGTGTCTGGAAAGAGTTTCTCCATAAGATTCCATTCAGAATGCTTTCTCACAAGTGTGGCTGCTGTAGCTTAACTATTAAAAGGCTCGCAGCCATGTGCTGTGTTCTATCCATTAAAGAACTGGTTTGGGTTGTGCCTGAAAGGACATGCCATACCTCCGAAGTGATACTAATTAGCTCCCTTGGCCAAGAACTGATAATAGTACAGAAAGAGGTTTGCACTCATCAGGAAAAATTCTGTGGCCCACCTATCTCCTTCTAAATCAAAGGATTACTTAGAAGAAAGTGGTGACAAAGTCTAATTTTGAAGAAGGAAATGAAACACACTCATTTCTGGGTCAGGCCCACATAGCTTATGTCAATTCAAGCACTTCCTTGGTTCATAAGGTGAACCTTTCAGTTGTCACTGCTCATGTTCTCCCATGGGACCTTTTCAGTGATGCTGGCTACCTTTTAAGCAGCAACCTGGGACCCATTTATCTAGGAATTAACCCCAATGAACTCAGTCAGTCTTACTTCTGAGGAGATTTGCATGGTTCTGTGCTGTTATTCCTTTTCTTGCTTCTCTCTACGAGCCTCAGCTTTAGAGCAGTGGTTTTGATATTCTGATATGAACGCTTTTGTGAGCACAGCTGTCTCCTTGCGACCACACATCGATGGATATTTTTATGCCACATCCCTACTCTCTGGAACACCTTCCCATATTTTAAAGCCATGTCTCCAGATTGCAAAGTCCAAGCAAGACTCCATGTCTTCATTTCTCCAAAAGTGACTTTTGTTGAAGCAGTGCTCTGTATGCACAGCTTTCTCACGATCAAACCTGTAAAATGATGCTTCAAAAAAAAAATCTGAATAATATATTTTTAAATTGCTACATAAGTACAAAAACAAACTATGTAGATGGTAAATAGAGCTCGGATATGGATATGGATGCACCAGCTGGAGTCTCAGAGTATTGCTGTGATTCTTCACGTCTCCAGTTGATCTCCTGCTGGAAAGAGAAATCTCAGAGGGAAGAAAGATATTTGATTTTTTTTAATATGAGAGAGGTAGACATACTAAAAGCCTTGATATTCTTTCCCATCCACTACCAGCTGCCTTCAGGGTTCTTTGGTTCAGCCTAGAGATGTTTGTATATATTCATTATACTTAAAAAGGCAAAGATTCCCCCCCCCCCGCACATGTGTGCTAGTCATGTCCAACTCTTGGGGCGGTGCTCATCTCTGATTTCAAGCCAAACGGCCAGTGTTATGCAAGTTCGTGGCCAAGTGGCTGGCTTGGCTGAATGCATTTCTGCACATGGAAAACTGTTTACCTTCTTGCTTTTTATGGCGGTACCTAATTATCAACTTGCATTTACATGCTTTTGAACTGCTAGGTTGTCAGGAGATGGGGTTAATAATAGGAGCTCACTCTGCTTCGTGGCACCTGGGATTCAAACGGTGGAGCTGCCGACTTTGCCACCAACAGTTTCGGCACTCTAGCCTATTTACTTTTCTCCCAACTTTTGTCTGTCTTGCATCTGGGGTATCACTGGAGCCTGAACCTCACCTCTGGTTTTGGCTTTGAAATCTCAAGGAATGCAGTGATGCTAACCTGACAATCTTAAATGCAATGCATTGTAGCACTTTCTGATGTATATTTCCAAATGATGAGCTGTGCATATTTAAATTACCTTGAGCCTTACGAAACCAGTAGACTTAACAGCAACATCTAAGGAATCTTCCTATTTATCTGTCATAGGCATAGCCTCTGTGAAGAGCCTTCCTTCTGGTGAACTTTCTAGATTAGCTTATCTGTTTTCAGCACTATTCAGACTTCGGTAGTCATTCCTTTCTTGCCTTGCTTATGAATCTTGTTTTGTGGAGGAAAAAAAGCCCAAGGACACAAGATGTAAATCAGAAGGCTAGCATCAAGACTGGAAGGCGTGAGACTGCTGAAAATCTGGCAGCAGAAGCAATGCAAGTCAGTTCTGTCAGGAACAATTTGTGGTGATACGCTGTTTTGCAGTTTTGCTCTATACGAGGCTTTTAGACTCCCAAATCAAACAACTGTGAAATATACATTGAAGTTGCATGTTATTGTTTGCTAATTGTTCTTCTGTTCTCCAGCAAACATGGGGACAGGGCTGCAGAAGGAATTGCCCTCTTCCTAAGTCAGGACCGCTGTGGAAATGATGGTGGAAGTATATAATATCTAGTTTATGGTATGCAGCCCATCGGATATGTCCACTAGGGCTGTATTTTTAAAACTGTGCGTTCTAGAAATTAGGTGCTTGGGTGGGCGTGGGGGAGCAAGTCAGAACTTGTAAAATGGCAGTGATCGGGGGAGGGGAAGGTGGATCTATCTGTCTGCAGTCCTGTGCAGTCATGCCAGCAAATGCACTGAAGGCGCAGGATTCACAGATGTCAGTCAAATATATCACAGGCTAGAAATGGCAAGCAGGGAGAGATGTTGCTCAAAATGTTCCAACTGCTACAATATCAACCACGTCTTCAAATTCAAACTGTTAATGAAATGCTGTTTCCAAAACAGCCTCTGCCTTGGCACAAATCATTTCTCTTGCCTTGCTCATTTCTCTTTGGCGCCTTATGCCAATAGGAAAATACTCAGGACAGGCACTGTCTTTGGACAACTGTGGATGGAATCAAGGCTCTCTCTATGTGTATTGGGGCAGTTATAAGATGGAGCAAGAGTTGTGTAGGGGTATTCAAGAGGGGAAACGGCACCCTCCCCACCCACAGAGATACCTCCTGTTAATCTGCCATTTGTAGTTTTGAAAATGTTAACACCACAAACCCTAAGCCAGCAGCAATATGTAGCCAGCTATGGCAATATTTCCCATAATTGCCACTTGGGTTCTTGTATAGCACTGCTTTACCTATTCCACGTGTGACATGTGGCCCTTCTTTGCTCTTGAGACTAGCAAATAGCTCCCTGACAGATCATGTGGCATTTTTCTTTCTGCAAGTGGTATATCATCAATCTCAGTCCTTTTGCAACAAGAAGGCTCATGAGCTGTGATGCTGTTGAATAGAATAGAATAGAATAGAGTTTTATTATCATTATGCATATACAAGATATGCACAACGAAATTAGAGTGCTGTTCCACAACACACTCTAAACAAGGAACCATACAAAACACATAAAACACATAAAACATGATACAAGATATTAAAAACTCTTAAAATAGCTTACAAAATTTAAAACACTACTTAAAAACTGATTAGGATGGTGCTAAAACTGTCACGTTTAACTTGGATACCGCTCTGGGATAAAAACTTTTCTTTAGTCTATTTGTCCTTGACCTAAGAGTCCTATATATCCTGCCAGACAGCAACAGTTCAAAAAATTGGTGGCCAGGATGCGAAGGGTCTCTCAGAATTCTAGATGTCTTCCTCAAGCATCTGGAGTTGTATAGTTCTTCCAAAGGAGGAAGAGGACAGCCCACTATCCTCTCAGCAGTGTTTATAACCTTCTGGAGCGCCCTTCTATTTGTCACTGTGCAACTGGCGAACCAGACACAGAGGCAGTAAGTGATGGTGCTTTCTATAAAGCCCCGGTAGAAGGTTACCAACAGTTTCTTAGACAGTTGTTCCCTCCTGAGAAGTCTCAGAAGAGATAGTCTCTGTTGGGCCTTCTTAACCAGTGCTTCAGTGTTGGCACTCCAGGTCAAATCCTCCTGTAGAATGACTCCTAAGAACCTACTGTCCATCACCCACTCTACACACACTCCATCAATAATCAAGGGCTGAGTGTCTGATTTTCTTTTTCGGTAGTCCACTATAAGCTCTTTGGTCTTATTGATATTTATTATCAGATTGTTAGTTCTGCACCACCATAGCAACCGATGCACCTCCTCTCGGTAGGCGGACTGATCTCCACCAGAGATGAGTCCCACTACTGTTGTGTCATTGGCAAACTTGATGATTTTATTTTCAGGATGAGTGTGAGTGCAGTCAGAGGTGTAAATATTGAACAGTAGTGGGCTCAGTACACAGCCCTGTGGAGTGCCCATGTTGAGAGTGAGGTCTGACGACATGTGGTCCCCTAATCTGACCCTCTGTGAGCGATTTGATAAGAAATCCATGATCCAGGCACAGATGGAATTACAGAAACCAAGGTCCTTAAGTTTGGATATCAGCTTGTGAGGTATAATTGTATTGAAAGCAGAGCTAAAGTCCATGAAGAGCATCCTTACATAGGTCCCCCGCAGCTCCAGATGGGTAAGAGCAGTGTGCAAGGTGATATCTATAGCATCTTCCGTGGATCTATTTGCTCTGTAAGCAAACTGATATTTATCAAATGTGCCTGGGAGGCAAGAGATAATATGCTGGTGGACTAATCATTCCAGACACTTCATTACAATGGAGGTAAGTGCCACTGGTCTATAATCATTTAAGCTGTTAATAGATGACTTCTTTGGCAGTGGAACAATAATGGAGGCCTTCAGACAAGATGGAATAGTTGACTGGGCTAAAGACTGGTTAAAATTTTCAGTAAAAACTCCAGCCAACTGGTCTGCGCACTCCCTAATCACCCAACCAGAAATGCCATCAGGTCCTGCAGCTTTCCTTGGGTTCACAGTTCTCAAGATGTTTCTCACTTCCCACATCTCAACAAGAAGGAAGTGGCTAAAGTGTGCTGATGGCTGTAATGTAAATACCTCTGTTATGTCTCAAATCTAGCAAAAAAATTGTTCAGTTCTTCAGCCAAAGAAGCATTTCCTGCAGAAGGGGCAGCATGATTAGATCTATAACTAGTGATTTGCTGAACCCCTTGCCACATTTGCCTCACAATATTATTACTGTGAAAACAAGCCTCAATCTTCTTCTTATAATCCAACTTTGCTTTTTTAATGCCTCTTCTCAAATCTGCTCTAGCAACACTATACCTAAGCACATAACCAGACTTTAAAGCCTTATTCCTGTCATGCAGGAGACACTTCACCTCTTTGGTCATCCATGGTTTTTGATTTGGATAGATTCAGACACGTTTATCTACTGTAATGGTATCTATACAAAATTTAATATAACCCAGAATTCCTGCAGTATACTCCTCAAGGTCTGAGTTGTCAAAAACCTCCCAATTTGTTCCTTCAAAGCAGACCTGCAGCTGCAGTGAGGCTCCCTCAGGCCAGTGTTTCACAGTCTTTGTTACAATTGCAGTTTGTTTCCTTAAAGGGATATAAGCTGGTGCTAAGATCAGGGACAAATGATCTGATAGACCCAAGTGTGGAAACTGCAGGGCCCTATAACCATTCCTTATATTGGAATAGACCTTATCCAATATGTTTGCTCGGAGAGTTGTCCTGAAATCAACATGATTAAAGTCCCCCGCAATAATAAGAACAGCATCTGGAAACTTATCTTGCTGCCTGCTGACCACGTCACCCAAATAACCCAGAGCTAAATCAGAGTTGGCGTCCGGTGGAATGTAAACAACCGTGATTAAGACAACAGTAAACTCTCTGGGAAGATATATTGGTCTGCATCTGACCGTCATATACTCCAATTCCCTGGAGCAATGACTGTCTATGATTTTAGCATTCATGCAGCAACTGTTTTTAACATACATACATACTACTACTACTCTGCTCTTCCCACAGTCTCTGTTTCTATCAGAGTGATGCGTTGTGAAGCCCGTCAAACAAATAGTTGTGTCTGGGACAGCTGGGCGGAGCCAAGTTTCTGTTATCAGCAAAAGACAGCTGTCTTTAACCATCCTGCTTATACTTGCCTGTAATCTCAGTTCATCCATTTTGTTAATGAGGGATCTCACATTGGCAAGAAAAATACTTGGGAGCGGCAGCTTTCTTGAATGGTTATGCAATCTCACCAAAACACTGGCTCTGCAGCCTCTCTTCTGCTTTCTTTCCCTCCTTCTCCTTTGTCTCCTCCTCCACCCAGCAGGTGCTACAATCCATGGAGAGCCGGGAGCTCTTGCAATATCTGTCGGTTTACTATAATGATGAAGAAACTGAGCTGTGACTGCTTGCTCACTTTTCAGTCCAATCTTTAAGAGTTCATGTTGGTTATAAATATTAATTGCCCAACAGCATGCATTCCAATCAGCTAAAAACACACATAAAAGCAACCATACAAAGTGGAACGAAGAACACAGAGCTGTTGCGTGTGAACTACTCCTCGCTACAAATGGCCTGATGGAGTCGAGTGCCTGTTACCCCATGGATTCAATATCCACCCCTCTTCCCATTGCTCCTGGTCTTTTGGTATACTGGTTTTGGACAGAAGCACAAGGTATGCAGCACAACATCCATGCACTAAGCCAATGGGGCTCTAGTGCAAGTTAGGGAGGTACCAATTTATTTCTAGGCATTCACTTTCTTGTTATTCTGATGTGCTGTCAAATCTCCTCAGACTTTGGTGACCCCATAAACGAGCAATCTCCAAAATGTCCTCCCCTCAAGAACCCTGCTCAGTCCTTGTAAGATCAAGCCTGTGGTGCCCTTTAGCGCATCAGTCCACATCATTTTTTAATCTTCTTTTCTTGCTGTCTTCAATTTTTCCTAGTAAGCTTCGCTCTAACACAAATCACAGTCTTTTCTTTCTCCTCCACTGCTTGCCCTGAAATTTATTTTCCCACCTTAAGAATCAGAGAGGTATATTCATCCCCTGGGGTTTCAGCCTGTACCCTAAAATGTGGCAGACCCAGAACACATGAAAAGGCTTCCCTAGACACCCTCCCTGTTGCACCCTCTCTGTTGTGGCAAACAGAAAACACTGCTAGAAAAGTACAGGGTCCCCCCCCCCGGCAAAAAAAACAGTGATGATGACAAGAAGAAGAAGAAGAAGAAGAAGAAGAAGAAGAAGAAGAAGAAGAAGAAGAAGAAGAAGAAGAAGAAGAAGAAGAAGAAGAAGAAGAAGAAGAAGAAGAAGAAGAAGAAGAAGACAGGCATCCTTTTGACAGCTGGCAGCTAAAGAGGAGGTTGAGACTGTAACATGTCTTTAAAAGGATATGTCTTAATTGAGTTCAAATATTGCAATAACTTCCTGAGTTTTAGCTGAGTTCATTTTTAATAATTGTGTAAGCTGCTTTGGCTCTAAGACATTTGAAAAATGATATGCGCACATACATACAGACACAATTGAGCTGTTATATATCTCTTCCACAGTTTAAGGTGGTCACAGCCTACAACTGGAAAGACTCAGTTAAACTGCACACTTTTAATTTGTAAGTCACCTTCACTTTTGTTCTGGGGGAGGGTAGAACTAATTATAAATAACTCCCTGACTGTAATGAGTTATTTCCAAGCTCTGAAACATATGCACATGCTCCCTAAAAGGGAAGGCCCAATCATGTAGGAGTACTGATTGTAGAGCATATCTTAATCAACTCACTCATGGGTGTCTCATAATCTGTCATACAAAGTATAGTCTTTCTATTTGTGATCTAGAGTGGAGGAATTCTTACAAAGACCTGGAAATATAGACAGCAATATTATCCTATGTTTGGCTTCACCTCTGCAGATGCTGTCATCTTGTGTGGATTTTGAGGACTGGGTCATGATTACAGGAGTATTTTGACATTTATCCTGCTTTTTGGTTTACTGTGGGGATGGACGGGTGCAACTCTTTGTCCAGCAATTTATTTATTTTTATTTTAGAGTATTTTTACCCTGTCTTTCTCCTTTGAAAAAGGACCCAAGGCAGCTTACAGAATGAGGGATAATATACAGTCCAGTACAATTAAGACAGGCCTGTCCAAAGTCCGGCCCGGGGGCCAAATCCAGCCCACCAGGCCATTCTGAGTGGCCCACGGCTGGCTGGCCTGCCCCTCCCTCCCCCTCCTTCGGCCCATTAAAAAAAAAACTTCTGCCAACACTGACACCGCCAGGAAGCTTGAGGGGCTGGGCCGGCCGGCCGGCCGGTGAGCAGAAGCTTGTGGGGTGGGCGGGCAAGGGGGTGGGCCACCACCAGCAGCACCGCTGAGAAGCTTGTGTGGCTGGATACGCGCACAGGGGTCGTGCGTGGGCGGGCTGTCGCCACTGGCATCACCGGGAACCTTGTGAACCTAGACGCAGTCAGTGGGTGGGGCTTATGGGTCAGTTGGTGGGGTGGCAGGGTCAGGGAGCAACCGGCCCCTGACACATTCTCAGCCACCAAATCTGGCCCTCCTTACAAAAAGTCTAGGCAGCCCTGAATTAAGACATGTTCAAGTAATGAGAACAAGGAGTTGAGGGGCATTTTATAGACAACATTACATTAAAGCTACAAGAGAACGCAAGCAGTTCAAAGGGAGTAAAGTTCCATGTCAACTTACAAGTGATGGAAACTAACATTGAAAACATAGTGTCAATGTAAACCCATAAGTTTTACACCGTAAGTAGTTATAAACACAAATTCTATGTGATCCTGCAGATTCATATAAAAGACATATAATAGGTGGGCCATCATTCAGGAAAAGCTTGCCTGAAGAGAAAGGTTTTTGCCTGTTTCCAGAAAGACAACAGAGAAAATGCAGTCCTGGCCTCTAGTGGGATGGGATTCCAGAGTCTGGGCATAACCGCTGAGAAGGCCCTTTAATGGGTTCCCACAAGAGGCACCTGTGAGGGTGGTGGGATGGAGAGAAAGGCCTCTCCTGATGATCTATTCTTAACACCTGAGTCGGTTCATATTGGCCGTCACTTCACGAGGCTCCTCGCTTCGGAGCGTCATTGCCTTCGCTTTGAATTCGAAGGCGATCACGTGGTCTCCCTTCGCCCCCACCCCTTTTTCTATGTACTCACGCGGGCAACTCTTCCGTGCGAATCGAGAATGACTTCACGAGCTCCATTCGCATCCAAACACTCATGTTCTTTGCCCGTTTCCCGCGATCTTTGCTTTTTTAAAAAAAAAAAACGGTGTATCGATGCATCGATGCTTGGCTGTCAGTTACGGCGAAGCGCTGTAAATGTGTGACCCTTTGCTTCATAATTATTATTTATATTATAATTTCCATTGGCGGCCTCCTAAAACTGCTGTTCCCCATCATGGTCACTAGGTGGGCCATCGCACAACAATTGTAACTCTTCTTTCAAAGGTCCTCCAGGACACTGGAGTAACCCCCTCCTTACTCCCTAGAGTATACACCAAGCCTCTTCCGCCTTCTTTCTGCCATTATCCCGGTATCATGCCTCCATCGCGTTCTTCAGCCCGCCTGCAGAAACTCCATAGGTATAGTCCATACATTATTGCTGTGTTGCACAATGTCAATACTTTGTTGAGCACTGTAGCTTTGTTATTTCTGAGAAAGGGAAGACGAGTTTTCCGACGCCGAGTGCTTTTTGGCGAGGCGTTGAGGGCATGCAACGCGTTGATATGGGTTACTTCGGCTTGGATAAAAAGCTCGCCTCGAGAGAAACTTTTCTGGTGTTACCCAGGACGTTCTCAGTGGTTTCACGACACGGTTCTTCAGCTTTGGGACGATCGCCAGTGGTTAGAAAACTTCCGTATGACTAGAAGAACACTTTTTTGGGTGGCCGAGAAGCTGCGTCCGTTTCTGATGCGCAGGGACACAGTAATGCGCTCAGCTGTCCCAGTGGAAGAGAGAGTGGCAATCGGCGTGTACTTTTTGGCAAGCCGTTCTTGCTACAGAACCATCGCTCTAGTATTCCAGAAAGGAAGTTCAACTGTTGCAAGCATTGCAATCGAGGTTTGCCTTGCAATGGAACACGTTCTTCTTAAGGAAGAGGTCCGCCTGCCTGAGTTCAATAAGGTAAGCTGCTTTCGGTCATCCAAATCTTTTCTTGTACTATGTACCAGCGCCCTTACGGTTTAGGGAACTAATGATTCTTTTTTTTTTCTCTGTTTCTACAGATGACATCATCTATGAAAATCTTCGGGTTCCCACATGCTATAGGTTGTATCGACGGAACGCACATTCCTATAAGCCCCCCAAAATTGCAGGGGGCGGCTTACTTTAACAGGAAATCATTTCATTCTGTATTGCTTCAGGCTGCTTGCGACGGAGAGGGAATTTTTTTTTCTATGTTGACTGGTCATTCAGGTGTTAATCATGATGCCCATGTGTTCAGATCATCTATGCTTTTTAGTCGGATGGAGGAAGGCACCCTAATACCTGGCAGTCCTATGTTCCACTATGCAGGGGTGTCAATACCACCCATAATATTAGGGGATGGTGCCTATCCATTGTGTAAGTGGCTAATGAAGCCCTTTGCTGTTACTAGAAATGACAGGGAGCGCCACTTCAATAAGGTTTTTAATCGCTCAAGATGCGTCGTGGAGAGAGCTTTTGGGCGGTTGAAGGCCAGATTTAGACGTTTGTCTGTTAGGATTGAGGCTCACATAGAGAACGTGAATTCAATTATTGCCTCTGCTGTGATTCTACACAATATATGTGAACGTGAAAACCATGACATACTTGATGAAGAACAAAATTCAATAACCCCACCTGAACCACCGGATGATTGTGAAATAAATGACTACCAGAGGTCTGGAACTGCACGTGCAGAGGCTGAGGCAGTACGGAATGCTATTGCGGAGTACCTGTTTACCCATGTGAAGTGACATGGGCGCAAAATAACAAGTTCATCTACTGTAATTTACTATTTTATTTTACACTTTCATTTGGAGTACAATTGTGTGGGTTTACAGTATGGGTTCTTCCTGTATCATTCCTTCCGTTAATAAATGTTTCTATTTTATTTGCATTATTTTCAATTAACTTAAGTGCAAAACACCAGTAGGTTTTGCAAGCTAATACACCGGCTATGCAAAAGAATGCCTGACAGAGGTATTTGCTTCAAGATCATACAATGATCAGTAATATACCTTGCAAAAAACCAAGGCACTGGACTAAATTCATATCAGTTTCTGAACGCATAACATCCAAAAACAAATAATGCCTTGCCTTAGAGTTTATCTGACCTGTTGTCCGTCAGATGAAGTACTTTAGAGCACATGCCTTTCAGAGAGGCCCCCCTTTTAAGAAAACAACATTCCGATGTTGTTTTCTTATAACACCTCCCTCTTGATATGCAGAGTACTGCTGCCAGAGTAGACTTAAGAAGGAAGTATCAAATTACAGTTCCCTCTAAAAGCATTTTATGGCCTAATGGCCATAAAATAAAGGCAAAAATAAACTGTGTGTTGCCTTTAGCCACATAAGGAACCTAATCGCATATTTTTTATCATTTGCTGTTAGCTTCTGAGGGAGAAATCTGTTACTAATGCATTACTATGAATTTCTTGGTTTTAAAGTACATTATTCTTTACAGTTACCGCACAATACTATTAATTCCTTTGGGTTAACAGTGTTAACATCAATCATTGCACTTTACAAAATCAGATTCCTGTAATCAGGGGAGCATTATGAGAATATAAGGATCATACTTTTAAAATAAATAATCATGCTACGCAAAATATAACTGATAAAATAAAACTTTGTAGGCAATGCAGCCTGTATTACAGGCTCGTGGTAAAAGGTTTCCAAAACAAAAAAATTCTGGAAGCTTTGAAACAAGAAAGGAGGCCCCTTCCAAGCTAAAACTTAGGTACAGTACATTAAACATGATTGCTTCTGAGTTTACAGTACCATTTTCAAAAATTTTTTTTGGGCTATCCTGCTCACAAGCGCACATTGTAGCATCAGAGTTTGTTTAGTAACAGCTGCCGTGCATAATGGGGGAAAAATTGATCACATGTTCACCATCCTCACAATCCTCCCTCATGCCTGCAGAAAAAATCCGTAACTGCTGCTGTGTTCTGCAGTTAGGAGTCATAACTAACAGCAGAACGCAGGGTCAATCACATACTTTGCATTAATACATTAGGTCAGTTCTCATTCCCAGACCTCCATGATACCAAAAGGGAGAAGATGGGAAAATTTTCTTGCTGTGCTATGGCATATATACCAGCAATTAACATACTTCCTTCAAATAAGTCAGCAGTACTTTGTATAGGCAAAACGAAACCTAATGAAACATTTCAGCACCACATCCTAGCCAGCTGAGCCACAGGACAGGGGGCCCCTTTGTAATCAATCACCCATCCCCCTTCCCAAATTGAGATCACCTTTCTGTTGAAATGCTAATAAAGGGAGCCAAAAGGTGCAAGGGAAGGAAGTTAGCATTCAAGGATAGTGAGTTTAGTTGCTGGTGTCCATTCAAACAGAAGGCTTTTCCTAGGAACAAAATTCCCAAAGAGAGCTATAGGAATGGATTCTGAGGACAATTCAGAGAATTGCACAGCCAGTTCTGTTCAATCCAAAATTAAGAGAGGGGTTATTTGGGGAAACGAGGAGACTTCAGCCTTAATTAAGGTTTGGGGTGAGGCAGAGATAAAATATGCCTTGTCTTCCCTCAAAAGGAATATTGAAATCTATGAGGTTATTTCTAAAGAACTACGAAAAATTGGATTTTTTAGATCAGGCACGGAATGTAGAACTAAATGCAAATCGCTTCGCAAACTGTACAAACAGGCTGTAATTCAAAACAGTACTTCTGGTGCGGGGCGTTCAAAATTTATTTGGTACGAGGAAATGGCGAATATTTTCCGAACGGACACCTCGATTCACCCCTTGCGGGCAACCGAGAGCGAGTCCAGCGGGAGCACTGGTAAGCATTGACTATATACCTTTAAATTTATTACGTACAATACGTCACGTTCACTGTATTTAATTGAGAAATATAATGTAATTAATAGTAACTCCACTGCTATTCAAAAGTACAGTAATTTTTTTTAGAACACGTTGTGTCCTTCGATAAACCGAAACAACGAAGGAAAGGGATGAGTTTTAAATCTCTCTGATTAACGGGCGGATGCGTTTAATTTCCCTCCATAGATTAATTTCGTTTTTTGATTACCAAACTTTGCATCAATGCATCGATGTATCGGTATCTCTTTATTATTACAGAGATTACATATGTAATTAAAAGTATCCGTAATGTAATTTACTAATGATATATTGTATCTCCGCTTCCAAGAGATATTCGATGCATCGATTAACAGTTGAGATATGAGCAGAAAGTAAAATAGACTTTTTTCTTTATTAAAAATGCCGTTTGCTTAGTTGAAATGATATGCATCCTTTTTTAACTGTAGCGGTTCTGAACGGTGGGCAATCACTTTATTTTACCAGAAATTTAAACTTTCATTGATTCGGGCAAAAAATTAGGAGGGGCGGGACATGCCTCACAAGTAACCAATCATGGTACCTTAACCATTATGTGCTCCGGAAACTAAAAGACTGCTTCCTGTCCTTTGCCTTCTGGTGTGTTGCGACGCGAGAGAAATATAGCAACTTAAATTCCTCTTCTCACATGCAGCAACCACGGAGGCAATGCCTGGTGTTAGCGATAATGCCGGATCACAGTCCCTCTTCGATGACAGTGAAGGCATGAACCAAAGCTACGTGGCTTCGGAAGCTTCAGCAATGGGTAAGGAAGACTTTAAAAGTTATGCTTGGTGGCCATGTTTTCCAAACGTTAATTGTCGGATCATTAGAAATATCATGCAAATGATATCCTTACAGACCATAGTACTGTAAGGTAAACATAAATAATGTAAAGTACTGCCTTTTAAATAAATTATGTCATTTTCAGACTACCAATCTACAGACGGTTGTGAACCATCCACATCTGGCTGTTCTTCTTCCCAGAGTCCACAAGCAATATTAAATGAACGGCGTGGTAAAAGAGGTATGTTCATCTCTGATTTTGAGAATTTTAACCTAACAAGAAAAAATTACCTTTATTAACCACTCTAGTGCAAGTGAGTAATTTTGCAAAACTAAACGATTTGGGAACTAATAAAACACTGAGCTATTAAAAATCCGGTACTTTACATTCTGGAGCAAACAGCTTTGGGGTTTACTCTGTAAACACAAATATTACATTCAAATCATTTACATGCTGGAATTATTAACTTTTATATTTTTAAATAGTAATTGACTTTTGTTTTAATGTTAGTAAATTATTATTTTAAAGGATAATTATTTATGCAGTCCACAGTCATTTTGTCATAACACTTAATTTGGACACTGCTTAAAAATTATTTTTTAAATTCTCCTTATTAACTTCAGACACAGTGGAAACTACAAACTATGAAGCCACGCTTGATCCAGCAACCAGGCTTGCATTACTAAGGAAAAGGAAGCAGAGATCTACAGCAGCAGCACGCCTGGACAACACACTAAATGGTTTTGTGGACTGGGTTAAGGCTTCGGATGACAGGAAAGAGTCTACGCTAAATGCTTGGAACCACCAGGATATGATGTTCCAGAAACAGGTTATTGACAATCTAAGGGTGGCTTCAGATTCTCTTGCTAGACTAACCCAATTTTTAACAACTTCAGGGACAAAAAAAAAGGTTTACATGGAAGGAGAACCCTCCTTCCAAGGTCAACACACTAAAAACAAATCTAAAATCATGCTCTCCAATGGTTCCCCAAACACTGATAATGTAGGGAACAGTGATTCTGATGGAGATTCAACTGGGACCACAGGGTCAGGAACTGCCTCCGAGCTGGAGAGTGACACTGAATGCTCACTATCACTCCTGCCCTCTAGGTCTTCAGCTTCCCATGTTTCCCTTGGAAAACCAAAAAATGGAGCAACAGTTCAGGGAAGTAAACCAGGGAAAAAAATGCTGCAGGGCCACAAAAATAGCCCAATGACTAGTACTCAGAAACAGGGAGCAGTAGAACCTGAGTTCCCAGTGTCACCGTACCTGATTGTTAAGCAGGAAAGTGCTACTGAGAACATTGAGTCCAGAAAGTTAACCCCACCAAAAAGAAGACGTATCAAGAAGAAAATTTTTTCACCCTAGTTGATTACTTAATCTACTTTGAGGAAATAAAATAACACGCCACACTTGGGAGTAGGGACAGAATACCAAGACCCTGGTTTTTAATGGAAAACTGCTGAAGTGCTTCACATTAAAAGCAAGTTCAGTTACAGTAAAACCAAAATTAGCAGTACACCACTAATCTAGCAAATATAAACTTTTGTGTGTGTTTTTACCTTGAATTATTAAGCCTTTCTCTGATGTTTACAGTACAGTTGCATGCTCTGTAAGGAATGCATTTCTAGGATATTTTAAATCACTGGGTATTCTCCCCCTTCAATCACCCATAATAATCTAACCCAGACAACAGAAGAAACATAAACAGAGATGATTTTTTAAGTAACTTTTTATTTCTATCCACTCAATAGGTAAAGTATAGGTATGTGCACTTTACTGTTATTTGGAGTACTTAAAAGTAAACTTTTTAAGAGGAGGAACTGCCCTCTACCAGTTCTACTGGTGAATGCTGTTCTCCAGTGTAGGTAACACTGGTCTGTGCTCTTTTACAAGACAACAAGACTAATACTTTAAAAGAACAGATAAGCTAGAAAGTACTTTTAAGTTAGTTGCTTTTAACAGAACGAATGGACATTGCTAATCAGATTCCTCAACAGAATCAAATATACATTCCTTTCTCCACATTCCTTAAGATGGATACTTTATTCAGCAATACTGTTTGGACCCAACCAATCAAAGGTTAAAAGAAAAATAAAAAAATATATGCTTTACTAGTTAGAAGTCAGATTCATCCATCTTTACTCTAAGAGACTAGGATTTTCAGTGGTTTTCTGTGTGCAGGTTTAAGGAATTAAGTGTGAGGCTTCAAATTCTTCTGCCTGATACCTACTGAAACAATTTTAAAAAAAATATAACAAGAACAACATTTAAAGTGCATCAATAAATAACGTATTGAGTAGGAAAATTGTTAAAAGTGCACAAACAAGAACTAGAGAAAACTCAGAGTAAGCAGCCCTAATATTTTCTTAGGACCTTTTTTTAAATGAAAATTGTAAATATCGATTGAACATTCACAGTTAGGCAAAAAAGGATAAACTCCGGGACGGTGCTTGGCACCAAATCAGTCCTTTAGCACGTGATTCAAGGACAATTTGGCCATAAAAAAAGAAAGTGTTCATCCCCTAAATTGTCCATAAAAAAAAAAAGGTCTTCATCGCCTTCGGCGCCTTCTCCTGGCTGGAGCTCCTCCTCTGTTTCCTGGGAGCACTATTTCTTCTAGAGCGGCTATTCTCTCCACCGCCTGTTGAAGAGCAGCCACCCAGTTCTGATGTTCAGCGCGGGTAACTGGTTGCAACATAATGTCCAGGGGTTGATCCTCTTGTAAATCTGGAAATTAGAAAATTATAGGTATTTATTGCTAAAGAACATTCTTGTATATGTACACACCTCAGTGAAGCCCACAGATGACTATCACACACCTTCATGCTCCACCTGTTGCTCCTGCACGTTGCCTTGAACATTCTGCACTGGCTGTTCTTCTCGACCTGCAGCTTGATTTGCATGGCGTGGACCCTCTTGCTCCACTGGTGGTTGGTCATCGAGGGGCATGGCCTGTTCCTGGTCTTCATCAGAGTCATTGGCCTGCTGCTCCAATGCTTCCCTTCTGTTTGGCTGCCTTTGAGGCCTTTGGTCACCGCCCCTGTTGCCAAGCCTCCTTCCTGGTCCAGCTCCTATTGAGAAATAAGGGGAAAATAGTTTTATAGTGGAAACCGCCCTGCTGTTACACATTTGAAGAAATCTATATCAGTGCATGCATGCTTAATTGAAGTATAAGATATCATTGCCAAAACTTTTATTACAAGATATGATTTGTAAATCATTGGTCTTTCTTTTATTTTAATACAGAACATTTACTAGAGGGCACAATTTTTTTAATAGAATGGTTTTAAATGTCATTACAGCTACTTAATTTTGAGCAAAGAATCTTATAGACTATTTCTAATGTTTTAATTTATTCTTAACCATAAATTGCAGCACCATTACATCACAATTTGTCTTAAAAGCATAAATTAAGTGCCACTAACAGTTTTCATACTACACTTTAAGGTATTTTAACACATCTTAGTTAAGCCTAAAATAGTAAGGTTTTTAGAAGTAATTTTATATGACTTACCCAAAGGAAAAAGATGACGAGGATCGGGCCTTCCAGCTTGATTCCAAAGTTGTAACAGTTGATTCCAAAAGGCTGATTGCTGGCCCTCTTCAGCATCCTCTCCAAAATAAAAAAGTGCCCTATTGAAGTTCTGCCTTATCGTTTTAAATTTCGATCTTATTTGCGTAGGATTCCGGGCATAGTTAAGTCTAGCCAACTCTCTGGCTGCCTGCCTGAAAGCCTGCTGGTTCCTTCTGGGGTGCAGATGAAACAGAACTGGGCCCATTTCATTCTCAATAAAAAAATCCAGAAGACTGGACACCTCCGCCTCCGTCCAGTAGCGGCCTCTACCTCCCTCCATCTCAAAAGCACAGGCCTTGATCTCTTCTGAACTTAACAACAATTTTTCAAATGCACAACTGCTCTCTAGGTAACTCCTAACTCTCCACGGGTGGCTGGGAAAACTTGAGGGGGTTTTATAACGTTGGGCCTAGGGATCCTGCACATTTCTCTGGAAAATGAAACTAATTTTAACCAATAGGATTAAGGGTCAACGTAGAGTTCACTTGCCAGGTGCCTAGGAGTATGTTTATCTGGCCTTTTACATTGCTAACTTAAATTACTGCAATACTGTACCTGGGGTTGTGTTTTAAAAAGATGCATTTGTCCTATTGCAATGAATACTAATAAACTGCACAATGCATTTGTTTATGAATACTTTTATTTAGCATGAACAGTTACCTGTGCAATTTGCAGAGCTCATGCAAAGTACCTCCAGATTTATCAGTTCTACCCAGCAACGTTGGGTGAAGGACAGGAATGGAAACATTTTCCAGCTAGTGCAATGAGTTGGCCATTGTTCCTGGAGGAAAAGGGGTGGAGTTTGTAATTGGAAGGCTCCAAGTAGGCCAGCACCTGCCGGCAGATAGTGAGGCTCCATTGTTTGGAGCCTGATGGCCAGCAAAAGGTGAAAAGTTCATGACTCAGGACTGACCATTACGAACAATCTTGGAATGTACCACTGCAACTGTTGGTCATAATTGGGGATGTTTATTTGTTTTCATTGTTCGGTTTAAGTGTTATATGTTGTATTATTTCATATAATGGTTATCACAATAAAGTTACAACGTTCAGGAATTAATTAAGACTCAGACTGTTTGTTTGAAAAGTTTTTTCAATAGCTGCTTTTATATTTAATACTATGGAACATTCCTGATCTGCTGAAAGGAAAGCATAGCCATATCTGCTTTTCGATACAGCGGTTTGTAAATGTCCGCATAAAAAATGCTATGCTTTACCAAAACAGTACATAGTTAGAACATGGGACCAAGAATCTCAGTACAAAATAGAATAACACGAGTTACTTTAACTTTTGGGTGGGGTTTCCTTTTCTGGGCAGATATAAGGTGGTGGGTATACTGGGTCAGCAAGTTTGTCTATTTCACTGCAGCCTTTATTGCCGTTCGGGGGGG
>JAHTLZ010003399.1:10223131-10239146 GCA_023846285.1 Phrynocephalus versicolor | reverse complement strand
GCGGAAGGGGCAGTTTGGCTTTTGGGCAGCGAACCCTTATCCGCGCTACCCGTGTTCCATGCATAAAAAAGGGGGTTTCGAGGCATTGGCGGAGAAACGTCAACAGCTATAAATTTTTTGGCTGGAGCCTTTATTTGCGTTCCGGGGGGGGTTATTCGGGGTGAGAGAAGTGGGGGGGAAAATCCATGAATAGTTTGAAAGCGGCAAGCAGAGAAATTTTTTTTTTCAAAAGAACTCTGCACATGGCCAGAGGTATCTGGGTGAGAGAAGATTGGGAAAATCCAGTAAGCGTTACAAAGCGCAAAGCCTAGCAGAGGTTTTTCTAACAAAGAACTCTACACATGCACAGAGGATATTTATTGTTTCCAGTGAACAAACTTTATCGCTGGGGGGGGGGGTTAAGGGTGAGTGAGGTCGGGTGATATCCAGATATGTGCTGCACCCTTTGTAGAAATTTTGAGGGGGGGGGGGTTCTGGAGCGGTTTAAGAGGGGAAATCCGAACAGTAAGGCTCTTAGCGAAAACGGCAGTGGTGGAGGGGGAAAAAGTATAAAAATTATCGGCGGTTTCTTTCCAATCGCTACGTTCCGGAAGCGAAGCCGTAAGTGCCAACGAGTACTAAAAGGAGTATAAACAGCCTTGAACGGCTTTTCAGAACGCCACCCCATGGATAAAGGAGCAGTAAACACATTTACAGATTTGGCTGGCAGGGGAAAACAGAGACACCTGGCGTTTGTTTTTAGAACAAGAAAAGGATGTATTTGGAACCGGGGTACAATTTAAAACTTGCTTTAACAACAACCAGATCTGTTTTTTTTCCGGTGCAGACCGCAACAACGAATCTCCGACAGATCGAAATATCGATGCATCGATATTTCGGGTGGCAAAGAACACTTAAAAAAAAAAGGAGGGGGGGAACCTAAGTCCGCACGCGGCGCTGGGTGCGAAGCGAGATGCGAAGCGACGAGATTCCCGTCCTCCGCCAGGGGCATCACTTGCCCCGGTTGGAGCACGCTAAAGGGGGCGTGGTCGGGGTGACGTCGAAGCCAAAAGGGAGGAGCGTGCGGACTGAAGCGGTCGGTTCGCACGCAAATGACGGCTTACCGCGAACCGAGCCGCTCGTGAAGTAACGGCCATTGTGAGATTCCATCTTTGAGGTAGCTAGGACCCAGGCCATACAGTGCTTTGTAGGTTAAGGTCAGCACATTAAATTGGGCCCAATAGCTGACTGGCAGCCAGTGGAGCTGTTTTAATAGGGATGTAATGTGATTTCTGTACCCTGCCCTAGTCAGCAGTCTGGCTGCTGCATTTTGGACCCGTTGAAGTTTCCTGAGGCTTTTAATCGGTAATTGCTGAAGTGAACCAGCCTGTTACCAGAGCATTCCCTCTCATAACTTTCTGAGTCCCTGCATTGTGGTGCAGTTAGTACCACTTTATTTGGGTTCATTTCCAACTGGAAATGAATAAAAAAGCAGACTTCCAGCTATTACTTTTCTTTTCACTATCAATTTGTCAATAGCATGAAGTGACTTATGAAGAGATAACAGCTTATGAAATAATTAGATTAAACACTTTGTCTGCTCCATGGAGGGTCAAAGGAAGTAAAAGTGGGGGTTTTTTGGGGGGGAGGGGGCAGAGGTGAAAATATATTATGACAGTGCAGATGAGCCACATCACTTTGGAAAAGAAAAAGAAAAAACAAGGGAACCCTTTTTCAAGAAACACAGAAACAAAAAAGAGAAGACCAAGGAGGGGCTTTTGAAACAGCAACATACTGTATTACAAACTAAATAGGCAATATCAAAACTTCCTTCCTCTGGCCCTTCATGTAGGACTATGAGAATCAAAAATACTTTTTTTAGTAATTAGGACACTGCATCACTTTTTTAAGAAATTGAAATCTTCCTCTTGAAAGTGCAAGAGGGCAAGGAAGGAGATTTGTGGTGGTGGTGGTGGTGGTCGTTGTTGTAGTCATTATTGCTGTCATTTAAAACAGGCAGGCAGACCAGATAGAGTCTCTTGAGGTGAACATTTGGATGCAAGGATCACACCAAATGGCATAGCAGAGCTCAACCCAACTTCATTTAGCCACTTCACCACCCTGCTCCAAGCTCTTCTTCCCCCTCTCCTATCCACTGTCTATAGCAGTGTTGGCGAACCTATGGCACAGGTGCCAAAGGTGGCACTCGGAGCCCTTTCTGTGGACACCCAATATCGCCTCTTCACAGCCACCTGTATTCAGATTAAATAGCTGTATTGGCACTTGGCGAAAAATTAGTGGGCTTTGAATTGCAGTTTGGGCACTCAGTCTCTAAAAGGTTTGCCATCACTGGTCTATAGGAACTTATAACTGGGCTGACATGCAAATACAGATACCACAGCCAATGAATATTTGGTATGAAATATCCCATCCTATATTATATTGCACACCTCATTCTGCTGCTATATGTCTGAAGAAGTAGTCGTGTACTCCATGAAACGTTAGATTAAAATATGAAAGTTAGTCTTTAAGGTGCCACGTGTTTTGTGTCTTTAGTTTTTCTCTAATTTTGTCTGGAAAGACTAAGGGCGTTTATACACGACCCCTAAGCTCTGCTGCAAATGGCTCCCAGCTCCGGAGCTTAGAAATGTTTCCCCACCAGCTCCGGAGTTTAGAGAAAATTAAGTGCGACCACGCCCCCATAAGCGCAACCCAGCGCACCTTTCATGTACCTGCTCTCAGCAGGTGAAAATTCCTTGATACGGATAAGAGTGCCGGGCTCTCCTCGCTTGTCTGTTGTTGTTTTGCCTCCCGCCCCTTTAAGAGCCCCTTTAAGAGAAGGAACCAGGAAGTAACGGGGCTCGTGGCAACTTCGACCGGCACCGGCAGGTTAGTAAAGGCTTCTTTTGTCCCTTTTTTCCCTCCCACCCCTCACACAGACAGGAGCAGGAAGTGCTGAGGGGTGGGGACGCAGGAACAGAAACGAACCCCCAAGATCTCTGGTCCGAATTTAAGGGACCAGCGGATCTTAGGGGTCGTGTGAAAAGGCCCTAACACAGCTACCCTCTCCAAAGCTCTCCTATGTAGACAAGCATTTAGAAGCATTTCCATCAGAAAAAAAGTCATTCTGATCACCAGGCAGTGGAAGTTTGGCTTTGTAATAGGAAGAATAAATTGTAGCTTCATTATTATTCTCCTAAACTATGCTTCTACACTCCCTTCTGGATTAATGTTCTTCAATAATAAGATATGTGATAAACACCTAGAACTGTGACAAATACTTTATGAGTTTTGCAAGACAATGTTATCTGGGAAGAACTCAATGGCACAGAAAGTGGGGGTGGCATTCCAGAGGCAGGATCCGCACTTTCTATTCTATGCAGATTGTTGTATTAGCCTCACTTCTTAGATCAGTGGAGCTGGGCCATGGGTGAAATATTCAGCCTTGCTAGGGCAGATGGGGCAGGGTAGATGTCTGCTACATTTTTTCTCTTGCTACTCTTTTTCTCTCTCTCTGGTTCAGGGACTACTAGCAACAGGCAGTAGACCTGAAGGGCTCCAGTTCCCCATAGCTTTAAGCAAAAGTGTGAAAATCTGCCTGGAATGTTTTCTCAGAACAAGGGTGGCTAAGAAAATGATTTTCTGCATAGACAGCCATATGGAGGCAGCACCAGTAGAGGAGGGGGCGAACCACCTAAATCAAGCATGGCAATTTGTATCTGTGTCCTCCATAGCTAAATGTGACAACTCCTCAGAAAGCAGATTTCAAAAGGAATAAAAAATACCTTTTTAAAATGTCCAACATTCTTTCAAGCCCTTTAATAGGGCTGATGGAGCACAGGCTGTTTTGTGTTAATGAATTTTTTAAAAGTAAATCTGTTTCTCTCCCATTCATATATAATGTAGATGGCTGGAATTCCAGTGGACGAGATTGCAAGCGGTGGCAGCACTCCAAATTCATGTACATTTCTTGGGGATTAACAATTCAGTACCTTCCAGCTACACAGACCTGCTGTTGAGTTTGCACAATTAATCTGAAAGACACATTTCCTCTGGGCATTTTGATTACTTTGTGCCTCTCCTAGGCAATAGATACCTAGAGAATTTGATGAAAACCTAATAATTGCATTCTGTTTGGATGAGTAGTGGTTAACTAATGAAAAAAGAAGTCAGCTTCTGAGATTTTTCCCTTGCTTCCTCTCACTGTGAATGGCAGTGAGCACCAGAGGGTATCTTGTAGACCAGGGCTGTTCAACTTTGAGCAGGCCGAGGTCTACTTTTCTGGCCCAAAGTACCTAAGGGTTACTAAACGAAAACCTCTACTTATGAATTTTAGCCATTCCAAGCAGCAGTTTCCCATAGAAATTGAAATCGGTCGTCAGAACGAGCATTTTGAAAATCAATTAATCCATTCTGGAAGGAACAGATTTCAATGCGCCATGGCCCTTGAACTACCCAGCTTGGCTGAAACAGTGGACTGGCAGACCCAGAACTTTGCTGGGGCCGTGGTGTTCCTTGGGATGGGGGAGGGAGGGGTGGAGAACTTATCCCCTCACTTTTTAAATTGATGACCGGCGGGCTACTTTTGAACCCTTCACGGGCTACCGGTAGCCCACGGTCTACCTGTTGGGCAGGCCTGTTGTAGACCATCATGACTGCTGACATTGGTGTCATTAACATTCAAGCTGCTCTTTGCTATATAAAGCTTGGCATCCTTTTTTTTCCCTGCTTGCAATGGAGGCACAATATTATGCAGCAATACTGGGTCATTTTCTGGTGCTTTAAATTGTGGACAGAAAGGTACAAGATCTCATATTCATAAATTGGAGGGCCTTTTTTTTTAAGAAGAAGGAGAATTGAGTAAGGATAATCCACTTTGGTAAACACACCATGTTGATAAACACACAATTATGCAGTTGGGGAACAGAACGAGTAGGAGAGGGGTTTTACTTAGAGATGTCAACACTGTTGATGGATACAGCACCTTCTGGAGCATAAACCTCTTTTACATTTAACTTCCTATTCCAGAATATGGACATGGCATGGAAAAGATGTGACACTTACACTGTAGTTTTATTATTGCTATAACCTCTGTCCCTAATGTAACACACCATGCGAAAGGGAACCCCAGTGAAGAGATATGTTGTTTTGATTACATTTTTCCCTCCTCTGACAATAGACAAAGGGATTTGCCTCCAGCAGTGGCAACAGCCCTTCAGACACTCAATTGCAGAGTGAAATAAGTTTAGCATAATTGGTTTAGGATTGTTGGGAGACACCACATCATGTAATGACAAGTAACAGTAGTATGTACCTGCTTGAAAGGTCATTGCTATAGAACTGTGCCCCATGGTGTATTATCTGTAAACAGGACTCTTGATTTCATACAATCGATTTAAAGCCTGATTGTTTGCCAAAATTGATTTTTAAAGCCACATCACTACTGAGATTAAAGTTCTGTGTAGAAATGAAATATCAACAAATGCAAGCAAGCTCTGTATTCACTATCTGCCTTTTATCATTGTGATTGCAGCCTTTGTTTCTCGTCAACTACTGTGGGAAGCTGAGGCCAAGTAGAAAAGAACCCAAATATATCATGGATACAAGAGAGTCCTTGTTTTGACCAGTGCTGAAAACCCACCCGCAGACCAGTGTTGCTCTGCTGCTCAGTATTCAGGCTGTAAGCTCATAGCATTGCTCTGATGTGGCAAAATATTGAGAACTAAGATTTCCCTGTTGATCATTGTGAGTCTCTTTTTTCATCATTAGAGATGGGCATGAAATGAAAAACAAAATGCTGTTTTGTCATTTCATTAGGTAACGAATTACTTCATCATGTAACAAAACGGTACAACATGTTTCATTTTGTAACAAAAATACCATTTCCCCCTCTAGAATGAAATCAATCATTGTAGAGGAATCAATGGTGGGGGAGCTCAAGTTCTTCCCTGTAAGCCCCCCAAATCTGGAAAGGTTTGGGAGTCAGGGGGCTGAGTTATTAAGCTCCAATGAGAGTACCCCCAGAAAAAAATATTTCTGATTGGATCAAGAAGCCACAATAGGTCTCCCCCCAATGGGTGAGCGATTAGCACCACGGCTTGGCTTCTGAATCCAATTAGTTTTTTTTACCCTAGGGGCACCCACTTTGGAGCTTCATAACTCAGCCCCCTGACCTCCAAACCTCTCCAAATATGGGGGGTTTACCTAGAACTGCTTGAGGAAGCTACCCCTGCCATTTCCTTGCTGATACATGGCTGTTGTGATATCAGTTTTTGAGTACATAATTATTTTTTAGCATCTGTGGAGGAAGCATGGGAGCAATCCCCCATGGGTACAGAGGTCCTATTGTAATTATTTTGGCTACTTCTGTGAAAAAAGTAGAGAAGTACAGAATCACTTTTTAAAGATAACTACCATTCAAGTGAATGTTTGGGGACTTGGAATGATAACTAGAATGAATTACTTTAGAAACTTCACTCTCTGAGCTTTACTTCTGTCCTCCACTGGCACATGCCACCACAAGGTGATACAATTTTGGATCCACCAAGCTATGCAAGAGGAACACAATCTTCCTTTCCTAGATGAGGACCCACTCTTGCAGAAAATCCTCTCCAGCAAGTATGCTTGAGTATATGTTTTGTATTTGTCCCAGGGAAAGTATCTCATAATATAAATATGCAGCTGGGCTGCACATTGATTGCCTGGAGAAAGCTTCTTGAGAATGTTGTAATCCTATGTTCCTTAAGGTACCCCTGGAGACTCCATCACAACTCCTCTCCTTTAAGCTTTTGGATCTGAAGCTGGTATGTTTATTTTCATTCCATTTGATTCTGGTGGGAAAGAAAATGGGGAGTCGAAGGAGGAGAACAGCACTTGTTCTTCTGTTGTATAAAGTGCATGTCTGGATTGGATAGTCACTCATCTGGATTTTAACTCCCCTGTTTCCTATTGGATTGCTCTGCCATAATTCTCTCACCTCTCCACCCACGATGCCAGAGCAAATTCGGTATAATAAGCCATCAGACTTTCTTCAGGATGGCTTTGATTCCCTCTTTTCCCCGTGATGTCCCTGACCATTGCATATAAATGCAAGCAGGTGCATACAGAAGAAAAGCATCTCCCCTGAACCGCTTTATTATTTTTAGATTAAAGGCATGATCAAATATTGCAGCACACATACTCTTGTGGGTTATAGTTGACTGAGTGGTAATAATCTTCACAACATTTTGAATGAACACGTCAGCAAAGATTGTAATCAGAACAGGGGAGCACAAGTTGCAAGGCAATTAAAGTCCAAACATAGGTTGCTGCCTGCCAGCCCACTCCTGCCTGCCTCCCTAGCAACAGCAGAGGTCCTGAGAGCATGGGGGTGCACATGCATGTATGCTCGCCTGTCTTTGAGAGAGAGCGAGAGGGAGAGGGAGGGAGGGAGAGGGGGAGGGGAGAGAGAGAGAGAGAGAGAGAGAGAGAGAGAATACAGTAGGACAGTATCCACTGGGGATTGGTTCCAGGCCTTCCCATGGATAAAGAAACCGTGGATAGGAGAGAACACCAAAAACCCCCAAAAACTGCTATTTTGTTACAGTAGCTTGCTTTATGGCTGCTGTTTTACGACAGTATCTTGCTTTACAGCTGCTGTTTGTGACAGTAGCTTGCTTTGAAGTTGCTTAATTATTTATTTACCTTTTTCCTCTGCCAACCATGGATAACTGAATCAGTGGATATGGGGGTCCTACTGTAATTTATTTGTATTTATGCATATAAAAGAACAATACCCCCCTTTACCCCAAGCTCTATTCACAATTGCTAGTGTGCTTTTTACCACAACCACAACAACGAATAACAAGTTTTGCTCTTGGGTATCTGAATGACTATGAGCTATACTCTGTTGTGGCATGTAGTAAGGAAAAACTTCCAGTGGAGGATATTTTTCTTTTCATCCCCAACATGAGGAGGTTTTAAAGAAAACAAACTGGAAGGGGAATACTGAAGCTCTCCATCCCTACATATTGTGGTCCTACTGTTAAAAGTAAGAAAGAAAATGAGGCTCAGATACACACTATGCATTTAATGTAATTTACAGCTTAGCCCTAGGTTTGTTCCATGCATTTATGCACCACCCTAGAGTATTTCCAGAGTTATGAGAACCCCGATGGATGGTTGATGAATCCTGGTCCATATAATCCACGTCTCTCACAGAGGCTAATAGATATCTCCAATACAATAAGAATATATACTACATCTGTTCCGGATATGTTACCATTATTATCTATGGTTTACAAGCCAGCCACTAGAGATGGGCACAAATAAAAAAAATGGCATTTCGTTTGTTGTTTGTCATTTGGAGGGTCCGTTTCAGTTCATTTCCGTTTTTTGCAAATTTTTGCAAAAAAATCATTTTTGTTTTCGTTCGTTTTGTTACCATTTCGTTACCATTATTTTTTATTTTTTCCGATTTTTTTTAGCATTTTAAGCAATTAACTCATATTGCAGTAAAGGAAACGAAACGCACGACAAAATTTCTGGTGTTTCTGTTCGTTTCGTTTCATTTTAGAGACAAAATTCGTTTGTCGTTTCATTGCGTAACGAAATGAAAAAACGAAAACGGAAATGAAAAATTGTTCGTTTTCGTGCCCATCTCTACCAGCCACTTGTGTGTGCTTCCTTTGGGTCCATTTAAGTCCTCTCTACTTTGTGCAGAATGCTTTCTCCTTGAAAACTCAAGTGTGCAACATGGCAATCTTGCAAAAGGCATGGAAACAACCCAATTTAAAGCCTTAAATTGTCAAATGCCCCTAAATCTATGCAGCAAACCTGCAAGTTTTGTACAATACAATTTCTGAAAATTAATGTGGCATGGGATGTTGGCCAGCCTCTCAAGAAAGAAAAATCGTTTGCATCCCTACATAAAGGTCATCACAGCCACACTAATAGAGGAGAATGAGGGCTGGGGATGTTTTGAACAGGTGGGAATAAGCTCTGGATTAAAACTTTGTTCCTTCTGAATTTTAGCGCAACTAAGTAGGCAGGCAAGGGAGAAGAGGGGGTTGATCCCAGGTAATGACAGCTCTCATCATATGCTAGATTTCCTCCATTCACAGAGTAAATTGCAACATGTACAGCAGCCTTCTCCCGAATCTATAAGTAGCCGCAGAATGGCTAAAGAAGAGACCTGGCCTGGCCTGGCCATTGACAAATAGCCACAAAATGCAGCAGTTGTCTAAGGTGTGAGGGCCACTACGAATGGTGCTTGTGAATGGGGCGCTACATAAATGGGTCTCCTGCTCTATATGATTTATGTTTCGCAAAGGGTCCAACAAATCTTTGTGGAAGAATGAGAATGCACGTCCTATCATTGCCAGATGGGCATTATAGAAAGCCAATAAATAAATAAATAAATAAATAAATAAATAAATAAATAAATAAATAGGGGTAGGGTTTCAGGACCTTGGATAGCTCAAAGAAGGGAACTTGTTCTGGACTCTAGGGCAAACTTCAGGCATTGCCCCCTGCCTGAAGAGTTGAAGAACTTATGGCCAGACTATATGTTACAGGGAGCTCATAATTAGAATTGGTGTTCTAGAGAAGTGATTCCAGCAGGCCTTCATGACTGAGCAATCATATATACAAAGGGAGTTCCTGCTTAGATCCAGAAGGTCAGTGACAAAGCGAAGTTTGTGTGAAGATTGAAAAGCTCTTGCTGCAAACATTACATGTCTTTCAGCACTTGAGGAGCTCCTTCTAATGACAAAGCATTTGTAATGCACAGTATAACTTCAAAGAGGGAATTGTGTTGAAATCCTTGTACTCCTTCAGAGCTCAATGGAGTCCTTTCATAGCAGGGGAGGTCCTTAGCCAATAGCCATGCTGGCTAAGTCTGGAGACATTGAAGTTCAAAAACATATGAAGGATCACTTGTTCCTCATCCCTGTGCTTTCAACCACCTGAAGCACAGCTGTGTAGACTTCAGAAGCCAGAAGGACTGTCTCAAAGAAAATGCCCAAAGAAATGGAGTGGTTTACTTTATATACATGCACAGGTGTGTGTGTGTGTGTGTGTGTGTGTGTGTGTGTGTGTGTGTGTGTGTCTGTGTCTGTGTCTGTGTCTGTGTCTGTGTCTGTGTGTCTGTGTGTCTGTGTGTCTTAAACAGGAGCCAGATGTTGTGTTAAGTAGAATGGAAGACTAGAGGTGGGCACAATATAAAAAACAAAATGCTGTTTTGCTATTTTGTTAGGCAACAAATTACTTTGTTAACTAACGAAATGGCATATGCAATCAGAAATACTGATCCCTGCCATGTTTTGGCAGCACCAAAGTGGCCGGGGTACCTTTCTCAAGCGATTCTACATTGCCTCCTGAAAATTGGAAAGGTTTGGGTTTCAGGGGGCTAAGTTATGAAACTCCAAAGGGGTTATGAAACTCATAGGAAAAAAATCTTTCTAACTGGATTCTGAACTTCGGAAGCCAAGCCATAGACAACCAATAGTGCCAACGTGGCATCCAGTTCCAATTAGAATTTTTTTCCCCTAGGGGCATTCCCTTTGGAGCTTCATAACTCAGCCCCCTAAGCCCTAAACCTTTCCCAATTTTACTGGGTTACCTACAATTGATTGAGGGTGCTTCGTTGCCACTTTGGTCCTTTAGAACCCAGGGGAGCATAGTGTTTCATTTCATTTCATTTCATTATGTTTTATAGCAAAACTACTTAAAAATTAGTTACAAATGAAACAAAATGAAACTACTACAGAAATGAAACAAAGCATTATTTTTCCGTTCATGCCCATCTCTATGGAAGACTACCAAGAAATGGAATGGCTATTATTGTCTGCAGCAATCACATCACCAGGACATAGAATTCCATCCACAGCTCATGTCCACAGCAAGCCAGTAATCATGTGCTAGCTAGATCATTCTACTTCCTATTGTTTGTGAATTTTGCACAAAAATTAGTAGCTCACTAAGGAAGTAAGGAACTTGTCCCTGAGTAATTTTCTGCAATATTTTTCTCTCTACACGTTTCTCTATTCTATTATTTTATTACAGGCATTCAGACTTTCCACCCTAACATAAGGAAGAGTGCATGCTTAGGAACTGCTTGACGAAGATGAGCATTGGAACAAGGGAAATAAAATACAATGTAACTTGAAGTTCGGTTGCAAAATGCATTTATACCTGGATGGAGTACCAGCTTCTTTGTTGTTTCTTGTAATCTCACCAATTATCTTGATCCACGGAACCTAGGTATAATTGCTTAAGAAAAGCATGAAATCAGGTGAATACGTGGGTAAAACCAGTTCTTTTTTGTTCAGCACTCTATACTTCTCTGTGTCACAATCCACATCCTGTTATTTAAACCATACATGCTGGATCAACAGAATTTCTTTGTGGGAGACAAATGTGTAACTCAAGCAACTTATTTGTATCTCAAAGATAATTCACAGTGTAGTAGTAGATGTCATAGGGCATTTATACACCACCCCTAAACTCCGCCGCGAATGGCTGCAAGCTCCGGAGCTTAAAAATGTTTCCCCTCCAGCTCCGGAGTTTGCAGACAATTTAGTGCGACCCCGCCCACCTAAGCGCATCCCAGCGCACCTTTCAGGTACCTGCTCTTGGAGGGTGAAAGATCTTGATCCGGATCTGCCGGGCTCTCCTTGCTTCTTTTTGTTGTTGTTTTTTGCCTCCCGCCCCTTTAAGAGCAGGAATTTAGGGGTCGTGTAAAAAATCCCTGTAGGAATCATGACGCAACGGGGCTGGAAGCAGCTTCCACCAGCACGGAGGTAAGGCTGCGTTCTTTTGTTCCTTTTTTTCTCTCCGGAGGGGGTGGGGACGCAGCAACAGCAACAACCCCCAAGATCTCTGGTCCGAATTTAAGGGACCAGCGGATCTTAGGGGTCGTGTAAAAAGGCCCATAATCTTCTATTCCAGAGCACTAAAACAAATAAACAAACCCACTCAAAGAAAAAAAACTGCTACAGTTATAGCACAAAATCATTCCACACTCTACATAAAGGAGTGAAAAAGGGAAATCAGGTTGCATTGGGGGGGGGCTAGAAGCAGAGCTGTGAGAATTCTGGTCTGTTTTTGAACATCACTCTTTTGAATCATCAGGGTCCATGAATATTACAAGAAGGAAAATCAATTAATCAAAAGAGACGTTCACCCTGTTGGCTCATAAAGATTTCAATCCAGCCATAAGGCCACCTTATCCCACAGGTGGCAAAACAACTGTAGCAGCTTCTCTGTCTTTCTTTAATGAGCTCCTGAATGAGGGGAGGGGGAGAAAGTTCTTGGAGTCATAAGATTATAAGACTGCAAGGAATGGGGGTGGAGAAATCCAGGAATCAGGTAAAAACAAGGAAGCATACAGAGCAGGGTTAGATTACATTGATGCTTGTGCCCTGGTGTGCCCCCTAAGACCCATATTTTAAAAGGCTTTCTGCACAATCAGCTACCATCAACACCTGTCTCCACTTCCTGAATGCCAAGGTTAACCCTGGAGTGATAATGTTATTTTAATATACATATTTAATGTACAAAAAGATAAATGAGATGGATCAAGATTGGATTTGATCTAGTGCCCAGATTTACAGACTGATCAGAAGCCCAGCAGAGGAAATTGGGTAAGGTAGCATTCTGAATATATACCAGATAATGGGGTTTTTTATTCCTTTTTGGCTACAGCTCCCAGAATATCTCAATCAGCAGCATCACCTTAGGATGTATGGATGAAAATTCCTTGCTGTCCATATCACCAGTTGTAGCATACCTGAATGCCCAAAAGTGCATTCATCCATATCACAACATGTTATTCTCATTCTACCAGTTGTCCTTTTCCATCACTTCATCCATATCTGAAGGCCAGCATTACCATTGGGCAGAGTGGGGAGGTTGCCTTGGCTGTCAGATGCTTAAGGGCAGGGACCGATGCTTAAGGCTTGCCCTGTTCCCCTGAAGGTACCTGCTGTATCAGGTGCAGCAGAGGATACTGTTTGGTCGCCAGTGATTATAATCCACAAAAACATCTGCTGTATAATACATGTGTCAGTCTTTAAGATGCTTCAGTTGACAAAATGTCTTGAGCTGCCCCTTGTCTCATTTTTCAAGAGGCTGCATTGTAAAATCATCCATTCTTGTGGCAAAGTGTAATCACACATCTCCAACCTTTAACGTTTAATCTCACACGGGCTTTTAAAGTACCTCTATCCTGAACTAAATTCATCTTTTTTTTTGTCATGTTGTGCATTGTTACAACAGCTTTGTTTGGCACGCTTGCGTGGCATGGGTTGTGCTTTCTGCTTTCTGTTATCCCTATGGGCTTTGCTACATAAGCAGACCCTTGTGGCTCAACAGTAAATTTAGGATGCTAGAGAATGAAGACTAGAACAGGAGAGCCGGTAGGATTTATTTCCTGGGATTCCTTCCAGGATAACAGCATCTGGACTGCAAACAAGGAGCAAGGTCCTCTTCAGCAGCAGACTGGCAACTTGCAGCCAATATTGATGGACTTGTATCTTCAGAAAAAAGAGAGCGAGAGCTCTCCTGAAGCTGTGAGCTGCATTTTCTAAACTGAGAAATGAAGAATATGTAAGCTTTTATTCTTGCACTGCTGCATCTTGGGACCCAGAGCTTGGGAAGTTAATATAAAAAGGCCCCACTATTTGTTGTAGTGTTTCAATAGTACTTTGCTATCATTAGTTGCCTTTTCATTGCTTTTTGTCATATATATATATACCGTATAATCCAAGGACTGTATGTACCCTCTCTAGCCCATTTTTGTAACCTTGTGTAATTTCTAGCCCTCCCATGCTCCCTGTGGCAAAAATGCTCAGAAAACATCGAGAAAGATTGGCAGTTCTATACCTGGAAGCCTTCAAAAGCCAGATGCATCTCTTCCAGACCCTCCAAAAACAGCAGGAATTCCATAAACCAAAACCAGCGTCTCCCTCTTTTCTTTGAGGCACTTTGGGGACTGGCTAATGCAGCTCCTGGAGTAGGAAACTGGCTCCTGGATGTTTCAGACAACCCGCTCCTGTTTTAATGCATGGGGGCGTTAGGTGAACACTCCTGCTCCTGTATGAAATGTACAGCAATTGGGTGGGTGTATGCTCCCCTTACTCTCTGCTCAGAAGTACACAGATGTAACACAGTATTTGTAAGATTGTTTATAAATACTAAGGTTCATCACTAAAACATTGTTATTAGACATGGCCACGACTCAGCGAAATTTTCATTTTAGTTTTCAATTTTTTTGTTTCGTTATGCAACGAATACGAAAACAAAAAATTTTCAAAACAAAACGGAAACGGAAACGAAAAATTTTGCTGTGTTTTTCGTTTTTGTTGCGGCAACTACATTGAACTGAAAAGAATGCTAACAAACAGAAATTTTTCGTTTTCATTTTCGTTTTCGTTTCATTATGCAATGAAAACAAAAATGAAACATTTGCAAAAAAACCCAACAAAAACGAAAACGAACCGAAACGGACCCCTCGACCAAATGACAAACGAAACACCATTTTTTGAGTCGTGCCCATCTCTAATTGTTATTATTAATACTCACATTGCTTTGGAGGTGTTAGTAGAAGTTAAGAACATAAGAACATAAGAAGAGCGATGCTGGATCAGGCAAAGGCCCATCTAGACCAGCTTCCTGTATCTTACAGTGACCCCACCAAATGCAACTGGGAGCGCACGAGACTAGATATCTGTCTCCTGATACCACTCCCCTCCATCTGGGGAGTTGCTGAACTCGGAGTCAGCCTCAAAGGAGAACTTAGGTTTTATGAGCTTTCACTTTCTTCTGGGCAGTCATTAGCACATACATTTACCTTCCTGTGGGATGTGATGTGGTGAGGTTTCTCTAGGCCCTTCTCCCCTTTTCCCAACTTCCGAGATGTGGAATCAGGTTCCTTGGGTGCCCGTTCTGTTTTCATGCTTGAGTTATTAAAATAACTTTCAAACAATGGAGCGTTATCGCCAAGTGCCTTTTCTACTTTTCTCAGCAACCTACTGAGGCTTAAACCATATCTTTTTAACAGTCCCGAACGTTTGGTCTGTTTTACTGTCAACTGGCACAACCCAGCAAATTGCTGGAACTGCCCTCCCCACCATTTTCTGAGGGCTCCTGCTGAGCTGTCAATGGCTGGACCCCTTTAGACCTGGCCCAGTCAGTACCAAAGGGTCCCCCTGGTGCCGAATGTGCCAGGTTTAAGGAGATCCAGTCATTGACAGCTCGGCAGGAGCCCTCAGAAAATGATGGAACAAAACTGTTCATTTCAATGCAAAAATGACCGTTTTGTTTCGTCTATAATGAAATTCTGCTTCCTCGTTTCATTTTGTTTCATTACGTAATGAAACGATGAAACAACATTTTGTTTTTCATTTCCTGCCCATCACTAATTATTTGTATAGTGGAGCAAAGTAGGAAATGTAGCCGGTCTCTTCCCCTTTCACATATTGTTGCTTCAAACAGAGGAGTTAGACATGTGTTTTCCTCCCTGCATAGAGCCCCAGGAGTAGCTCAGCTATCAAGATCCAATTTGTCTGTCTGACTATATTCCACTTGTTATTCTAACTATACCTTGAAAGGCTCTCATTACAAACATCCCTGTTATGTTCATGCTTGCTAACAACTTAACGCAACATGGCAATTAGAATTCCTTTTGTTCAAGTGACATAACCAAATAGCAATCTCTTGCTGTCTGAGCAAATAATAGCCCTGCAAATGAGATGTCAAGCAGATTTCTAACCAAGTACTAGGTTTTGGGAGAAAAACAGCATGTACCCTGTTCCACAAACAAAAACACTTTGACTTTGTCAATAACTCATCCTTTCTTGGCCTTGTCATGTTGTTATGTCACCTTGATCCTGGTGTTTCTCTGGAAGTGAAACCCTTCCCTAAAATTTGTACCACATTAAAGGAATGTTTCAAATATGCTATATGGCTCAGTTGCCATATGTAGGTAAGAATTCCAAATATACAGATATGAAAGAAAGAAAGAAAGAAAGAAAGAAAGAAAGAAAGAAAGAAAGAA
>JAHTLZ010003399.1:10198681-10223121 GCA_023846285.1 Phrynocephalus versicolor | reverse complement strand
AAAGAAAGAAAGAAAGAAAGAAAGAAAGAAAGAAAGAAAGAAAGAAAAGTGGTTGAGTATCTGCCTGTATCATACTAGTTCTTAACCCCATTTTCCCTCAGTCCCTTCCAGACAGTGGGAGGGGGTGGTAAACCACTTCTGAGTACTTAATCTTGCAAGAGTGGCCCAAAATAATTATTACTACACCTCCTGCGTATGATGGATAGTGATTTTGACTCCATAAAAATCCACATTTTTAGAATGATTTTGCTATTTGTATGATATACAGCAGTGGTACCTTACCTTGGGTCCCTATACATTATTGGACTAAAATTCCCAGAAACCTTCCCCTCATCCTGCCCCGGCAAAGATTTCTGCGAGTTGTAGTCCAAGAACATTTGAGGATCTTCGTTTGGGAACCACAGTGATATAGGATTCACCTGCAGAGCTGATGGCCAAATCTATCTCTCCACTTTATGCATGGAGAGAAACCCACATAAAACCATGTGCAATAAGACAAGGGGTCCTCTACAGACCTGTGAATTCTGGTCAGAAATCTGTTGTTCTGTATTTTTGCACAAAAATGAGGCATTTACCAGGGTAATGTCATGCAAGTCCTAATTCTGCCTTTTCAGAGTGGTTCACCATACTGGATTCCACTGGTGACAATACACCCATGAAACCTCCTATGAGCCCTGATTTTCAGGATAGGCTTTAAAGCATCTTTTCCTCTGAAGTATGGAATCGTATGAATAACAGGCAGATTTTGGGGGTCGGAAATGTCAAACTTGAAGCCCACTGTGTCAAACAATAATAGATGATAACATGAATGTACAAGGACTAAATTCTCTCTAAACATTATGATGCAAAGTAGAAGATTGAAAAATCATGTCTATATTTTTGAAGGCGTGCACCATCCATATTGATTGTATCTTCCTGACAGCGACTGATAAATACCTAGCAGTATTTTTCCTACATATCCATTCTACAAATTGCTATATCAGTTTCTATGGCAACCCCTTTTGTTTGTCACTTGCAAACCACACTGGAAATAGTCTATTTTTAAGGTGTTTGGAGGGATATATAAAAAGTCTTTGATGTAATAAATAGTTATAACAATTCTACAATGAATATAATCCGTGCTACAAATTCGAATAAAGAACATATTTGTCTGGTACAGAACATTGAACAGGACATTGCTAAGGAGTTTAAAATGTATAAATTGCCATTTTGCATGCAATTTCACTTACCTTGCCACCCTCTCAATTGTAACCAATTCAGTCATGGCCCTGGTGTTCACACGTACGCAAACAAGCTACGTAATATATGAACACCAATATGTATGCATAATTGCATATATATGTGGATCCCCAGAGGTATACAGTGACATGCTTTTTCAACTTTTCAGTATAAAATATAATATCTGGCCCATCTGAACATATTCTTTAGCAACTTTTTCTTGATCACTTGCAGTCAAATGTCTTAATGGCACAGAAACAGAAATATTGTTCCACCAGTGCTTCCACAGACAAAAGAACAAGGTGAGTTACCGGTATATGAAAATTCAAATATAACTTCTGCATTATTTAAAATGGATAAGACAAATGCTTGCTTTTCAAGAGGCTTGAGTTTTTCATGCCAAAAGGAGGCATTTTTAAAAGGCCTCAGCTCAGTGGCTTAGGTCTCCAGCTCGATTGTCCATAGGTTCCCTTCCAACCCTGGTCATATTATTATTATTATTATTATTATTATTATTATTATTATTATTATTATTATTATTATTATTATTATTATTATTATTATTATCATCGTCATCATCATCATCATCATCATTTAAACATTTTAAAATACACCTGTTAAAATGATACAATCAATACATCAAAAACTACAACAGAACCTTTTCCATTAAACGACAAAGAAAACTCACATGTTTCTAAAAGCCTCCTTAAAAGCCATTACAGAGCATGCTATGTGTAGGAATTAGCTTGGAAGAGAATTCCTGAAGATTCAGGCTGCTTCTCCCACCAATTGCACTAATGTTAGCTGCAATTTGTGCATCAGTGAGTCAGACTTCAGAGACTGATTAGAGCATGGACAGTTGCACAGAAAGGCAGTCTTGTCCTTCAGCAATGATAACGCGGTACATTTATGGCATTAAAGATCAACATCAATAGTTTGCTTATGCCTCAAAACAAACAGGCAAATAATACAACGGCTACAGAAATGATATACTCTGGCAGGGGTCCTCAACCTAAGGCCCCGGTGCTAGATGCGGCCCCCCAAGGTCCTGAATCCGGCCCCTGGGACCAATTGCAACCCCACCACCACCTACCCTCTGCTTTGTGAACAAGCCAGCCTCCGCAGCTGCTTCTATTGCTGAGGCAGTTCAAAGCGGTGGGCTATGTCACTTCTCCCACTCCCCCCAACTACCGCCCAGATGATCAGCATGCTGGCTAGTGGGGTATTCAAAGTGGGAGGGCCATGGTAAGGTCCCCCACTCCCCCCACCACCACCCAGATGGTCAGGGCACCGGGTGCAGCCGAGCAGGGCAATTTAAAACAGGAGGGCTGCAGCAAGATCTCCTACTCCCTCCATGGCCCTGAGGCCCCACCCCTGCTCCTCCTCCAACCTGCCCACCTGCCTTCCTTGTGCCGCCTGTGTTATTGTAGTTGTGAGGAATGAAGGGGGCAGGCGGAGGCAGTGACAGCCAGCCTTCTTTGCCAGAGCAGCCATGGCAGTGGACCGCTGGAGGGATGGATGGCAGGTGACCAAGGGGGAAACTGAGCTACTTCCTGCCCACCAAGCCCCCTCTGAGCTGCTGCCTTGCTTCGTGGAGCAAGGGAGGGGAGGAGGGAGCACAGCCATGGCTGGAGGCTGAATCTGCCACCACCTTCACCAGGTTAGAGACCAGTGAGGAGGAGGTGGTGGAGAAAGAGAAGGGAAGAGAAGGCCAACAGTGGCCTGGGCCTGGTTCCTGGGAGGCTGGCGGGGCTGCATTTGTCCCCAGTTGGTGTTGGGCGGGCTGGCGAGCCAAGAGAGCACCACAGCCTCAGTGGACTTGGCCAGTGAGAGGGCCGCAGGTGGCTTTGGGCATGCCTTCCTGCCTCCCCTCCCTCCTTCCCAGCCCTTGCTCCCTCTCTCCCTCACAGCACACCAAGTCGGGCCGGGCCGGGCCAGGCCAGGCCAAGAGAGAAGGCAGCTTTCCCTCCAGGGCACAGTGAGGATGTGATGGCCAGGGAACACGGCTGGATCTGTGTGCAGTGGCAGCAGCCTTGCTGCCCTTGCTGCGGCTGCTGTTCCTCATTCTGAGTGGCTGCCCAGAAGGTGATGAGGCGCCTGACTATCCCTGGGCTGCCACCTCCTTTCTGACACAAGGAAGGAAGGAAGGAAGGAGAATTGTTCCAGCTGCTGCCACTGTAGGAGGAGGAAGAGGCACAGCAGAGGGATCCCAGAGGTGGCACCTCACGGTGGTGATCTGGAGCAGGAGGCATTGCTGGGACCTTGGAAACACAATGATCATGGGCCAATCGTGGGGGACTCCGCCCACTTGCCCCTCCCTTCCCCCCTTTTTGCCATGTTGGCCTTTTTTTTTACTGTAGTCCGGCCCCCAGTCATGTCTGGGGCGTGGTGGACCGGCCCACTGTTTGAAAACGTTGAGGACCTCTGTAACTCTGGTATGCAAGTATCCTCCAAAAGGACACAGTCAATTGCATTCTGCACCAAATGGTGTTTCCACATCATTTTCAAAGGCAGCCCCACATGGAAGGCATTACATTATTCTGAAAGTAGTTAGAGTAACTAAAGGCCAGTTTGCTTTCCATAGAAATGGTCATGGCTGACATACCAAGTGAGGTTAATTATTAAACTCCACCCAAGGCTCCTACCATTATCTGAGCTTTCATACATTAGTCAAGAAAGTTCCCCAAATTAACAACTTGGCTTTTCATGGGGAGTGCAACCCTATCCTATCCCAACTAAATATTTTAGTCCAGATAAGACATTTCCCAAGCCAAAACAATTCCAGATTACTAGGATATGGTTTCACTCCTTCAGTCTCAGTCATCTCAGTTCTTCCTCTGAATAGATCTGTGAAGATTCTCAGTCATCCAAGTGAGGTTATTCTTGTGGATCAAAACATTTCACAGACTAAGCTACTTGAATGAGCAGTGAAACATTACACTCTCATAGAAAAGAAGTTCAGTTGCCATGACTCAACTTCCGGAGTCCTCTCAGTATCTATTTCCCCTAAGTAATGACTGAACTTGTAAAATAGAAAACACACATCAGCTACATATAGGTGACAGGGAGTCCCAAATCTTCAGTGGACATATCATAGCACTTTAGATATTTCTTTCCACTGTGGGGTGCAAGGTGGAACATGGACATATTTTTGGGAAAGAGATGTATTTTCTAACAACCAAGGAAGAAACTCCATGCTTCCAGGCAAAAACCAAAGAAAGGAAAGGAAAGGAAAGGTATTGTCCGTCAAATTAAACATGAAGGCTTGGTTCTTTTCCATTCCTTTTAAAGGTCACAGAAGCACTCATATGGAATGGTGTAAGAACACTAGGCTGGGATATAAATTTTAAAATGTTGAAGAAAATGTTTCTTTAAAAAAAGCAATGTTGATATTCACACAGGCATAATTCGGCAAGAGGAAGGGAATTCCCTGACTCATCCTCGGGAGGGGGGGAGATAGAGGTTTACACACACACAAATGTGTCTGCAAACAAAAATGTGTCTTTATAATACCAATTAAAAGAACCTTAGATTTCAGTTTGAGTTTGCAGGAAACAAGAGCTGGGATAAAAATTCCATTCAAAAATAGAGTACAGTGGTACCTTGTGTAAAGGAATTAATTCGTTCCAAATGAAATTATGTTAAGCAAAATTTCCTTTATACATATTTCCCATAGGAATGCATTGAAAACAGAGTAATCCTATTTTTATGTTGTATGGATTCACCCCTTAGGCAATTATGTTAAGCAAATTTCCCCTATCTCCGGAATTTTTTTATGTTGAACAGATTTTATGTTATACAAACTGTTTGTTATACAAGGGTCCACTGTATATATATAACCTTCCATGTGCCAATTCCACATGGCTTGCAAGTAGACATGGGCACGACTTGGCAAAATTTTCGTCTTCATTTCCGTTTTTCGTTTCCGTTACGTAACTCAAACCGAAAAAAGAAAAATTTGGTTGGGTTTTTCGTTTTCATTTGTGGCATCGCGGCGATTGCGCAATGCGAAGCACAGAAAAAGTTTTTAAAAGTTTTTTTTAAAAAAACTCCGACTCCCGGCCAAAAAAGCAGGCGAAAATTTGCCTGCCTGAGGCTTTGCCACCTACCAGAGGGGTGGTTTATGGGGGGTCCCTGGCCTTTCCCCCCCTCTTCTCCTGTCCTGGGCTGCTTGCACCAGACTGGGGGGGGGTCATCCTCATCGTCTCGCCATGCCATGCGGTGGGGGGGATCCAAAATGGCGACCACAATTTTTCTTTTGAAATCATGGTCAAAAAACACACCAAGTCACCACAGAAACATGTGAAATTTATTTATTTTAAATGCCTGAATTTTAATAGTAGCAGCAGTGGGTTTTTTATAGCAATAAAATGCCGTATTGATTTTATTTTATTTTATTTTATTTTATTATCTTTTTAGACCTGCCCATTTGGGCTGGGCATGGGATGGGACCATGCAATTTTTTTGAACCATTCCACCAATGGCATTGCCAGGTTTTTGACTGACACTTCTGGATGTCTCGGAGGGCATAAAAAGCCGAGGCACCTTCCAGAAATCGCAGTCGGGTGTATGGATGTGGTTGAGGGAGGAGGGATGGCTGCTGGTGCTGGTGTGATCCAATCGAGATTGAGGAGGGAGGCTGGAGGCTTTAGGATTTAAGTTAGGGAGGCAGGGAGGGAACTGAACTTAGAAAATAATTTCTTTGATTCCCTGCAGCTTTGTCTGCTGAAGGGAATAGCAGTTTATTCTTTATTTCTTCTCTGGCAGTTTGTGAGGATTTTTTTCTGATATTGGATAAAGGGGGAGGTTTGACTGGGAGTGGGAGGTGTGGATTTATTTTAGAAATATATTATATACTACCATTTATTTTCTATTTTCCCAACTTCAATTTGCTTGCACACACACACATTTGGGGTGCAAGCCAAGAACAGAACCTCTATCCTAAGTGATAGCCTAACTGCCCACTCGCCCGTCCGCCCGCACCAACACCTGCCTGCGGCCGCTGCCCTCCCACTCACCCACCCGCGCCTCCCACCTGCCACTGTCACCGCCTGCCCATGGCCCCCCGCCACCGCTGCCACCGCCGCCTAGGGCGCAAAAACACCTAGCGCCGGCCCTGATTGCGGGACACCCCTATGCTCTGGGAAGTCAAATCGCGCTAAATCACAGTGGAAACGACAAATGACAAACAAAATGACAAAATGACAAATTTTTGAAAAAATTCGCAACAAACAGAAATGACCCGAAACGGACCCGTTCCGACAAATGAAAACTCGAAATGTCATTTTTTCTGGTCATGCCCATGTCTACTTGCAAGTAGAAATCACCTTCACCAGTTCCTCAATGACTGTACACTTGAATCAGAGTAGAAGAGCTATGTTTTTCTTGCTCTGCCTCCCATGGAGTCCAAAATGCTGCCGCTGAAAAGACAATAACACTGCCTATGCAGAATGTTTGCTGTTTCATGGAATCATAGAAAAATTCCATTAGAAAGGGCCTATAAGGCCACTGAGCCTAGCCCCTTGCTCGGTGCAGGAATCCAAAAGCCTTTTCACACGACCCCCAAGATCCGCTGGCCACTTAAATTCAGACCAGAGATCTTAGGGGCTTGTCGCTCTTCCTGTGTCCCCACCCCTCCGCACTTCCTTGCTCCTGTCTGCATGAGGGGAGGGGAGGAAAAAAAGGAAGAAAAGAACATGGCTCACCTCTGTTCTGCCTCTCGCTCTTGCCGCGGCAACATTCCAGTCTCTTAAGTAGCTCTTAAAGGGGCGGGAGCCAAAACAACAACAAACAGAAGCGAGGAGTGCCCCACACTCACTATCGTTACACCGCATCAAGGAATTTTCACCTCCAGAGAGCAGGTACATGAAAGGTGCGCTGGGACGCGCTAAAGTGGGCGTGGTCGCACTTAATTTCCTGTAAACTCCAGAGCTGGTGGGGAAACATTTTTAAGCTCCGGAGCTGGGAGCCATTTGCCCCAGAGTTTAGGCATACGTATAAACGTAGCAAGTTAAAGTATATCTGTCTCTGACAAATGGCTGTCTCACCTTAGTTTAAAGGCCTCCAGTGCCGGAGTGCTCACCCCTTCACAAAGTAATTGGCTCCATTCTTGTACTGCTCTGTTTAGAAGACATGATAATCAAACCATCTAACTAAATGCAGTGATGGTTTCTAATGGAATCCCTAAGGTGCACAAAATAGATGTCACTTGTCCACTTGGTCTTTGACTTCATTTATGAAACAAGACTGGTCTTTATTAAAAGGGTTGTTTTGAAAACATCCACATGTCTTCACGTCCCCCTACATAGGATCTTTTACTGTGAAAAATACAACTATAAGCAGCTCTTCTTTAAATATCCACTGCCTTGAGGTTGATTTATGTGGTTTCTGAAACCAGCCAGTAATTTAATTACTAGGGAGGTCTTCATTTGTTTTACAAATATGGGCAACAAGCCCTAAGGAGGGCTTCATTTGTTTTCCAAATATGGGCAAAGCTAATGCTAATACAGGCATTGTTTTGGAACAAAAATACTTGGTATCCAATTAAGACATATTGGTTGAAATCAAATTGTTTCTTATGAGTCACAACTAGAGTATACTGATGGATCAGTGGGATTTGGTGAGTCCATTTCTCCATATGTTCCATTGATTCAAATAGGCCTACTTGAGTTGCAACATTCTATATTATGCAACGAGATTTCAACCAGACACAATCTATTCTAGAATGCTCCTTTAAGCATGCAAAAACAACATTTCTGCTTCTGTGGTGTTGCCTTTCCCTGTAAGATGCCCTCCAGATGTTTCTGACCTCAATTCCTAGGAGCCCCAGACTGCATGGCAAATGGTCAGGCATTTAAAAGTCATGGCCCAAAATATCTGAAGGGCACTTGATTGTGGAAGACTGCCATAGTGCAACTAATAAATGACCTGGAAATAGAATATATACCAACTGAGGTGTACACCTTGTTCAAGAGAAATACGCTGAACTGAAAAGGATCAGAGAGTGGCATTGTATGAAATGGATGCCCCTGCTGCAGCCCAGAAACCTATGAAACTGAGAGTGGAGGCCCTGCTAAAAGCAATAGGCTGCTGGTATGGCATTGAGCCAACTACGCAGCCTATGGAAATGGAAATGGTGGTCCACGTGAGCAGACCCCATTTAGCCAGATCATCATCAACATTTAGGCCTTCTGTAAATGTCTAACACCTAACATAAATTGTTTTGGTGCTATTTTTGAAAGTTTTTGCAGCAATTTTTGGAATTTTTTAAACTTTTTGGGTGCATTTCTCAAGTAGTGCAAAGGTTGGGACCTGATCCTTGTGGTGTGCATACCCTTAAAGTCCATTTTGCATTGTGTGGGGTGGGTGGGTGGGTGGAGGTATTGCATCATTTTCAGAACTTGATCCTCACCATGTGCATGTTTTTAAAGTCTGTTTTGCAAAGGTTGGGAACTCATGTCTTTTTCAGTTTCTGTTTCAGGCAACAGCAGCAGCACAGTGGAAGGAAGGACTACAGGTTCAGTAAAGGTACAAACAGTTGACATCCCCGACAACCCCTGTCCCCAAAGAGGCCACCTCCATGGAGCCTCTCCACACCATCCCTGCCACCACCACTGTAACCAGGACACACATGCCCCCATTGCCCCATTTATAAAACAACCCCCTCCACAACGGCTTCCCCTCTCCTCTGCTCTATCTGGGATTCCTCCTATTGCTCAGTTTTTAAAACAGCCCCCTCCATGGAGGCTTCCCCCTCCTCTGTTCTAGCTGAGATTTACCCCAGTGCTCCATTTTTTTTAAAACAGACCCCTCCATGGGGGCTTCCCCCCTCCCCTGCACGTGCCACAAAGGTTTCCAAATGCAGGTTTTTGTTATTTGTACTGTACTGTATTTTGTACTTTTACTGTACTGTATTTTACATTTTATTTAGTACCTTGTATTATATTACTGCAATCAAATATTTTTGGGCTGTGAAACGAATCATCTGAGTTGCCATTATTTCCTATGGGAAAATTTGCTTTGATATGCAAACATTTTGGTTTCAAGCATGCTTCCGGAACGTATTATAATCTTTAACTGTACATGTGTTTTCCCTAATGGGGTTCCCTTCACTGTTTTAGCAATCAGTATTATGTACTTAAATCTTTATAGACAAGATTCATTGGTACATGGCACGGCCAGGATTGGACCAGGGACCCAGTCATCTCAGGCCGCACCCTTTGAAATTGCACCACCAATGCTTACACAGTACCACTACAAAAGCAATGTTTTCTTTATCCTGATTCCTCTGCTCATCTACCTAACTAAAAATTTAAATAAGGATTTACTCCACCCAAACAGCACACAATATTTCAAAATATTTTTCAGAAATATTTCTGTAAGCTATTTTTGCAGACATTTCAACACTTTTAGAAATATTTTTAAAATATTTTCAGTGTTGCCAAAAATGATTTAAAATGCTTTTAAAATATTTGTATGCTGTCTGGGCAAAATTCAACTTTGAATTGCTCTGTCTTATATTTAAATAGCTCTATTTCTGTCAACAGATAACTTCTACTCAACCTGCCTAGATGCTCTAAGCACATCCGATCTCGACTGATTTTAGAAGTTAAGTAGGGTCGGCCCTGGTTAGTACTTGGATGGGAGACCACCAGGGAATACCAGGTGCTGTAGGTGCCTGGAGTAGAAACTGGCAAACCACTCCAGTATTTCTGCCAAGAAAACTCTATGGACATGGAGTCATGAAGAGTCAATCATGACTGTAACCACACACACACACAACTTCTACTCAACACGGCTGAGGCTAAAAAGAAATGTAGGCAATATGGCATTGATTATTTGAAGTTTGGCTTCATGCCATCCCTGTTGGACAAATGTCTGCCCATGTGCCTTTTGTGCAACAGAGTTTTAAACAATGATGCTATGAAACCATCCAAGCTGGAGGATCATCTGAGAAGGAGTCACCCAGAGATTTGGCATACTTTAAAACACTGAAAGAAAATCTTCAGAGGAGAACTATGGTGGACAGTATGTTTGCTTCAACATCAAAAAGAGACTATGATGGTTTGTGGGTGTCTTACAATATCTCACAACTCATAGCAAAATCAGGAAAATCTCATACTATTGGGGAAGAGCTGATTTTACCAGCCATTGAAGAGGTTTTAAAAACTGTTCTACATAAGCCTGCATATGATATACTCAAAAGAATTTCTTTGAGCAACAACCACAGTTCAAAGACGTATTGATGAAATGAGTCATGATGTTGAAAGCTTCTTGTGTAATTATCTGAAAATAAACCATTTCTCTATTCAACTGAATGAGTCAACTTTACCTGGTAATGAAGCCCTATTATTGGCATATGTTAATTTTTATGGACCAAGAAATCCACGAAGAACTGCTCTTTGCAAGAACTTTGACAACAGGCACTAAAGACGAATCAATATTCAATGTTTTGAAAGATTATTTCATGGAAAAAGCAATCCCTTTATCAAATATAATATCATCAGCAGCAGATAGAGCACCAGCTATGTTTGGGCATTATCATGGTTTTATAAGCCATTTAAAACAAAATGTACCTGGGGTGTTTGCAATTCACTGTGTCATTCATTGACAACATTTAGTAGCTAAAAATCTGAGTGCCACATTGGATCAATCTCTTCAATTTGTCATAAACACAGTAAACAAGATCAGTATCAACGCATTGAATTCTAGGTTATTTATACAGTTGTGTGAAGAAAATGATGAGGACTTTCATCAAGTACGCATTTACACTGAAGTACGATGGTTTTCGAAAAGCTTATGTTTGACAAGATTTTTGTTTTACTTTTTGAGGCGGTTTTAGAGTTTTTGGATGCTAAAGGGCCCATTTTGAAAGAAAATGTAATCATATGGAAACCAGACATTGCTTATTTAACAGATTTGTTTACTCAATTTAATGAGTTTAACTTGCAGTTACAAGGTAGTAGTCTGAATTTAATATAAACAAAGTCCATCATTGCAGCTTCTCTTGCCAGAATTAATCTAATGAAGCAAAACATTGGACAGCATGAATTTTCCCAGTTCCCCAATTTGTCATTGACAAATGTCCAGGATGATTACGTTTTGGTCTACATTCAACACAGACTTTAAAACCAGGTTTGAGGATGTTTGGCTATGGAAATACCACAGTGGATTATCAATCCATATAGTGACATTGAAGAATTGGATGTCACATTATAAGAAGAACTAAGTGGAATAAGCAGTAATGAAGAACTTAAGGTGCAGTTCAGAATAGGGTATCAGCAGTTCTGGCTTCAGAATGATATACCTGTTGCTTATCCTGCATTATGGACTATCCCAAGAATGTTTTTGATAGCTTTTCCATCTTCAGAACTTGTGGAAAGGGTGTTTAATGTGGTTGCCAATCTTCTTCCAAAAAAAAGAAATTGATTGCAAATCACTGAATATGGAGATTTAAGAGTATACCTCACTAATTTGAAGCCAAATATTGAACAATTGCTATCAGAGCCCCATCTCTCCCATTAACAGCATTTTTGTGTATTATTTTATGTAAGAATTTTACTAGGTTCTTATTTATTTCATTCCAAATCCAAATATTTACTTGCATTTTGTGTCTTTTCAATAAACATATGAATAAAAATTATACATGTTCTTTCTTTTTTTACGATTGTCCATGCTACAAAAGCCTCTATCGAAGTGAGTAGCATTGTGTTAGCTGTCAAAAACACATCTGAAGTTAATAAGTTTAGGAAAATTTAATATTAGGCAGGCAGGGGGTCTACAGAAAACAAAAAAATGGCAAGTGGTCCATGAAGCGAAAATGTTTAGGAACCTTTGCTGAAGAGAGCACTGTTATAGGGAGATCAACAGCTTACTCCCTTTAAGACTATTTCATACATTCTGGCCAGGAATTCTGATCCAGAAAAGATTATTATCGTCATTTCTACCACTGTTGATATGTATTTGAAACATGCTAGATGATAATTTGGTTCTTACAAACATAAAAATAATTTGTGTTTTGCAGAAGTACAATTTATGGTATCAGTTTAAGGAATTAGTCCCCACCCCCACTCCTCTGGAGTTCAGAAAAACATACACATATACAAATTAAAGATTTGTTAATATGAAGTTACTGTATTCTGAAGAGCAGTTGGGTCAAATTAACATGTGGAAACCACAGTATGTTTTTCAAAATGAGGGAGGTAGAATTGTATTTTCTAGGAATAAAAACTTCCAGAACATGGCCAAACCACCCGAAAAATCCACAACAACTATAGGAGGTAGAATTGTTCATCCACTTCAGAGGTAGGGGGACCTTTGCCTTTCTAGATGTTTTGGATCCCACTTCCCAGAATTCTGAGCCCATTTTGGCAGTGATAAAGGGATATGGAAGCTGTGGTCCCAAACATCTGGAGGGCTGAAGGTTCCCCACCCTAATCTACTTCATAGGTTTGAAATATGATACTTACTCAGATTCACCTCAATGTTTGTTTCTATTTTATTGCATTTTTGTTTCTCTAGGTGCTATTTTCTTCTGCAAATATATTGGTTTTGGCCTGTAATAAACTTCATAGGCCAAGGGTAACTGTCAGAAAAATAAGAAGATAGAATTTATACAACAGAAAGTCAAAAGAGAGAAAAATCAAACATTTGAAAATACACTTGAGTTTGCTTTTTGACAATATGATAAGGTTCGTTTTATCTTTAGGGACAATTTGAGAATAAAGCCCATATTTTTCAACTGCCATTCTAGCTAAGCTTTTCCATTCAGTAGATTGTTGCTGGAGTCAGTATAGTCAAGTGATAAGTTACTTTTACATGTATTATGGGGCTTAGTTCAGCAGCCTCTGTTAAAGCATAGGAGGGTTGTGGGCTATGGCTCTTGGGTACAAATGCAGTGCCACAACATTCCTCCCCTCCAGCAGCCCAAAAGCAGCCCAGTTACTGGAACCTTTTTCAATAATAATAATAATAATAATAATAATAATAATAATAATAATAATAATAATAATAATAATAATAATAATAATAAAATACATATTAAAAACAACACAGCAGTGTCTACAAGGTATGTCTACTCTCTTTTAAACATCAGTCAGTGGAAACAGATCTGAACTTGTGAGTGCCTTTCATAGCCCAAGAGCCGCACAAAAGAAGACCCTCTCCCCTCACGCCCTCTTGAAGCTCTTAAGACCCACATAGGCTCCTGTACCTAAGGTATTCAGGCCCCAAGACATTTAAAAGGTAAAACCAAGCCCTTGAATTGGACCTGCTTAGCAACTGGGAACCAGTACAGGACTTTTAGTCATATGATCATGATGCCATGCACCAGTTGGCAGCACAGTTGCAACATGTTGTACCAACTGAACAACCTGAACTACAGTATCTTCATGAAGAGCCATAAGAACATAAGAAGAGCCATGCTGGATCAGGTCAAAGGCCCATCTAGTCCCTGTATCTCACAGTGGCCCCACCAAATGTGTCTGGTAGTGCACAAGACTAGATATCTAGACAAGTCACCTCTTCTGAGGCCAACCAGCAACAGACAGGGGTTCCCAGTAGAGATGGGCACGACCAGAAAAAATGACGTTTCGAGTTGTCGTTTGTCGGAACCGGTCCATTTCGGGTCGTTTCCGTTTGTCGCGATAATTTCCAAAAATTTGTCGTTTCTGTTTGTCGTTTGTCGTTTCCACCGCAATAGCGTGATTTGACTTCCCAGAGCATGGGGTTAGGGTTAAAGTTAGGGTTAGGGTCAGGGTTAGTGGGCTCTGGGAGGCACCTCTCTGGGTGCCTCTACTGACCCACTAAGAAGGGAAGTGTACTGGCGTACAGGTTAGGGGTAGGGGTAGGGGTAGTGGGCTCTGGGAGGAACCTCTCTGGGTGCCTCTACTCTGACCCACTAAGAAGGGAAGCGTACTGGCTTACAGGTTAGGGGTAGGAGTAGGGGTAGGGGTAGTGGGCTCTGGGTTAGGGTTGGGGTTAGGTAAGGGTTAGGCTTAGGGTTACGGTTAGGGTTAAGGTGGGTTAGTGGGCTGCACCTCTGGGTGCTCTGACCGACTAAGAAGGACAGTGTACTGGCGTATGGGTTAGGGTTAGGGCTAGGTTTAGTGGGCTTTTTATGCCCTCTGGCACATCCAGAAGTCTCAGTCAAAACCTGGCCATGTGATTGGTGGAATGGGTAAAAAATATTGCATGGTCCCATCCCATGGCCAGCCCATCATTGCGCATGCGCAGGTGTAAAAAAATAAAAATAAAAATAAAATAAAATAAAATGAATGGAGATGTTTTATTACAAGAAAAACCCACTGCTGCTACTATAAAAATTCAGGCAGTTAAAATACCTAATTTTCACATGTTTCTGTTGTGCTTTAGTGGGTTTTTGGACCACGATTTAAAAATAAATATTGTGGTCACCATTTTGGATCCCCCACCACCACATGGGATACGACGAGGATGACACACACACCCCAGCCTGGTGCAAGCAGCCCAGGACAGGAGAGGGTGGGAGGCCGCCCCCCCCCCAGAAACCACCCCTCTGGTAGGTGTCCTCAGGCAGGCATTTTTTGCCTGCTTTTTTGGCTGGGAATCGGGGGTTTTTTTACTTTTAAAAAACTTTTTTCTGTTGGCACTTGGCAATGGCATCACGCGATCGCCACGATGCCATGAAAGACAATGAAGAACCAGACCCAATTTTTCTTTTTTTGGGTCGGGTTCGAGCTGGAGTGGAGTAATTCTCGTTACCGTTTCTGTTACCTAACGGAAACGACAAACGGTAATGGAAATGAGAATTTCGCCACTCCATGCCCATGTCTTGTTCCCAGCAGCGGGCCTCCCTTTCTGAAGGCGCCCGTGTGAAATCCTTGCTAGCCAGGGACTCCGTGGCCATGCCAGGGGAGGGGGAGGGGTGAAGCTGTGACAAAAGAAGAGGGAACTCCTTTCTCTGTGAAGAAGCAAAAGGGTATCCTGAGGCTGGCAAGTGAGCTAGCAAGCAACTGACAGGCAGCCTGGAGCAGTGAAAGTCAGGCATTGGCAGGCTTTCCCTCAAGGGCTGTCAATGAGGAAGCCCCTCATTAGTGGTTGCCTCAGGCGAGGCTGAGGAGGGCTCAGCAGTAGCAGCACCAGGTTAACAGCTGGTGCGGAAGCAAAGGGTAGGGCAACTGGCACTGGCTGTTGCCAGCGCTGGCATATCTTTATTCTCTCTCTCTTTCTTTCTTTCTTTCTTTCTCTCTCTCTCTCTCACACACATTCTCACCCACCCACCCTCCTTGCTTCATGACGACAGCAGCCTTGTTCCCCCACCTTATGTTGACATCATGGCCTCAATCTTTATTGCATTACCGCCCCACTGCAGCTTGAGCCCCCATAGCACCGGAGCTTCTAAACTCCATGCCACCGGACGTCCCCCTCAGAGCTTCTAAATGCGGGTTAATGACGTGGGGACATATAAAATATGGTTACTTAAACCATGTCCATGGGAACACGGGAACCACATTTTCAGTCACATGATAACTTCAGAAAGAAACATATCTTTTATTATTAACGGCCTCTCTCGCCCATGTGATAGGGCCCTTGAGGGATTTCAAGGTATATTTTAGGAGTAGCTTCACAATCGCCTATTCTGTGAGTTTCCATGATTGATTGGGGATTTGAACCCAGGTCTCCTGAGTCCTAGTATACTCCCAGCCTTCTTCTTGCCAGATTTTATGCTGTATTATTGTTATTGTTGTGGTTTATTGTCATTATATTTTTATTTTTATTTGTTTATTATGGGGGTTGTATTTGCACACACTGTTTGGCAATCTGTTGTACACCACCCAGAGTTGCCAAGGAAAAGTCAAGCGGTTAATAAGTACAACAATAAATAAATAAATATTTGTATGGCAATTACTTATATGTATTTGTTTGATTGGTTCCCCCCCCCCAGTCAAAGTAGTGCCAAGGCACTACCGTGGGTGGTAACTGGTAACAACAAATAGAGCATAAACAGGAACATCTGCCCATTACACTACATTGGTTTCCACTGTATACCAATATAATGATGTTGGTGTAATTTTGCAGTTGGAATCCAGCTATTACATGCTATATACTTGCTCTGTGCCAAAAATGATTTTTTTTTTTACAATAAAGAAGCATCCTGATAGATTTGAAAAACATCTCTGCCATAAAATATCTATAAGTCATAAAATATCTATACAGCATCTTTCCTTACCTGGAAGATATTCTGTAGTTCAAATCCTTTCATTTTTTTTTAACTTCTACACTTAATTAATCTCTGTCCAAAGGGCATGTTCTTGTTACTCAGAAGTATGCTTTCACATTGCTAATGCTCTGCTGAGGTGACCTGAAGTGGTTTAAGAATGATCAGTCTATAGTTTTCTAGCCAATTATCTCCAAAGGTTTAATAAAGGATTATTTATTATACTGTGTTCATCCTGATATAAAAACAAGTCTGCAAATTAATTTAGTTTCCTCAGGGAAAATTCTAAATCCATGCTTGAGCACAATGAAAGTTAGGTTGGCTGGGTTTTTTTTATTCATTTAACTCATTTCTTTCTCTTCCTTCCTTTCTTTTTTATGCAAGCTGACTGGTTTTCTAACATAGGGTCCTATGTAAAGTCCAAAAAAAAAAAACCCACAGAAAAATAAAAATGCAGCTCTATTTCGCATCAATGCTAAAATACATATACATACAATATAGATTATGCAGTGTAGGAACTATAGTGAACAGTGCATTAGAAGCTACAAGAGGCAAGAATTTTAAGGAACTAATGTGCATAAACCAGGTTTTCTTCCTCTGGCTTGTCAAAGGGGAGACAAGCTAGGTGCCAATCTTTGTTGGGGCTGGACATCAGGTGAAACGAACCATGAGCAGAAATTGCATGCTATTTCACTGTTCCTGCTTGCAATGGGTCCACATGTACACCTTATTCTGAGTACCACAATGTGCAAAACAAATCAATGGAGCTACTTATCAATGAATTTATTTAGGACTATGGCTTTATTCTCATTCAAAAGGACAGTTTTTCTGCAAGATGACTTTCTGAGAGAGACTGAATCATAGAATAGAATCAAAGAATCATAGAGTGGGAAGAGACCTCAAGGCCCATCCAGTCCAACCCCCTGACAGGGACAAGATGTTCTTGTTGGTTCTCCTCGCTCTCTCGATGGCCTTTGATACCATCAAGCATGTAATCCTAACTTGGAAAGTTTCTCCAAGTTAGGATTGAAGGGCTGACCTTGGCCTGGAGGGCCATCCCCAGGAGGTGCGACTTGGTCCCTCAGTTGTGGGGTTCCACAGGGGGTGATCATCTCACCAATGCTATCTATGTGGAGCTACTAGAAAAAGTCATCAGGGGGGTTGTAACTTTGTGTCATCAGTATGGAGAAGACACCAAGCTCTATACCATCTTTCAACCTTCTGCAGTCCTGTCCTCTCCCTTAAATGTTGCCTGGAGGCTGTTGTGGGATGGATGAGGGAAAATAGTGTGAGGCTGAACATGAACAAGGTGGGGGGCTTAATGTCTGTGCATTTTGAACCTCCTTCTTTTGGGGGGGAGTAAGTTCTCCACCAAGGCTGAGGCTCACACTCTGGGTGGTCTTTTGGACCCAGCGCTATCCCTAGAATCCCTAATAGCATCTGTGGTCTGTTGAGCCTACTACCATCTCAGATGGATCACCCCACTGTGGCCTTAACTGGCCACCAGGGCCCTTACTACACTGGTTAACACGCTGGTGAATCATGAGATTAAATCACTGCATTGATCACTATGTGGGCTGCCTATGAGGCTGTTGTGGAAGCTTCAACCAGTGCAGATCATGGTGGCCACATTACTAACACAGGTGAAAAAAACATCAACATATCTCCCAAACTTTGGTTGCCTTATCCTGGTTACCTGTCTGCTTCCAGACCAGTTTTGAGTTGATGATGCTAACATGAAAAGCCCCAAACAGTTTAGGACCTCACTACCTGGCAACCTGAGCTGCTCATTTGACTTGTCCCTCCCTAGCAACACAGCTGATGATTTTGACCCAGATAGAGACCCAGAAAGTAGACTAGGAACCTTACCTTTTTTGGCAGTCACACCTCATCTTTGGAACAGCTTGCCATCTGAAATCCCCCGGTCCCTTTACTTGGAGTCTTCAATCAGTCCTTTAAAAAATGGCAGACCCTCCCAGATCGAATTATGTCTTAACACAATGGTGCCTCAGCAAAAGATCTTTAGCTCTCCCATCTATTTTCTTTTAACATGTTAAGTAATTGTTGGTTATTGTTATTTATCATTTGCTTACATTTAACTTGATTTGATTTGTTCTCATTGCTTTGTTGTTTATTTCTAAAATTGTTTCTGCATTGTTGTAAACTGCTCAGAGTGGCCTTTTAGCCAGATGGGAGGTATATAAGTCAAATAAAATATATTTTCCACCAGTCTGGCAAAACCTATGCAAGAAAATATCAGGAATGAAGAACCAACTTGTGTCTGTATGTGTTGTTCTTAGTGTTTAAAATAGTATTGAATTTATAGTAGGAAGAAGGACTGATGAAAATCCAACCTTCAAGATCAGTGGTTTCCAATCTTGGGTCTGCAGGTGGTCTTGGACTAAAATTCCCAGGACATTTTGCCACTGTAACAGCTGGGGCGTAGGCAGCAATTAGGGTGTCTGCAAGGGGGGCCTGGACCAGGGTGTTCCCAAAAGCCAAGAGTGTGTTCAGCCAGTCCAAAGTTCAAAAGTCACAGAGAGAATCCTCAGCCAGTCCAAGGTCAAGAGTCACACCCAAGCACAGTCCAATAGGGTGGGGGATGCCAATAGGCAGACGTACCAGGTAGTAGAGTTCCAGGAAGGTTCAAGGTAACAGGGTATGCAGCTGTGTTTAAGAGATGTTTTCATGATTTCATACCCGGAGCCTTAGGTTGCATTGGCTACTCTTATAAAAGAGGCAAACAATTCCTTCTAAGAATAGACATTTAGAATAGAAACTGCGTTGGTGCAGGCTGCTTAGTAAACCAAACACAAAAGAGTCTAATAGCAACTTAACAGATAGTGAACAGTGTGGGAGAGAAAAAGACAAAAGAGAAATAAGCTGCAGTAAAGCAAACTACTCGAACGGCAAACCTTCCTGAAGTGCTGATATTTTCCTGTCCCTAGACTCCTAATTTATCTAGCTGCTCCTTTTTTATTCACTTTCATGAGTGCCTGTCACCAGATCTGCTGAGCTTTGTTTGGCTTCTTCTGCAGTGGAGTTTTTGTCATCATGAATGTAAAATGTCCTCTATCAGTGCACTGGTTAATTGACAAGCATCACTCATTTTCCTGATAGAGCAGCCCACAAAGAAAGATTCCTTTGACTCTTTGAAAATACTGTATATGAGAAAATTCGTGAGTCCAAATCTGAACAAAAGAGCGGGCACTTTCCGTTGATATGATCTGGTGGGAAATGAAACACCTTGACGGCCCAAAACTTTCAAGTGTCCATCGCTCTGTCATCTACAAGTGCCGTTATCTGAACAGTCATACGAGTGGCCAGGTCCAACTTCAAATTAATATTTTTGTTGCAGAATTTTGAATTTCTGGTAAAATACTCTTTTTGCTTTACAGCAGAAATACAGAGATCCACAGGGGAGAATAATGTCGTGCCCCCAAAATCCATGCCCCTTTCTTTTAAACTGGCACTTCAAATCTGATCAACTCTGAAACATTTGTAGAAGAACAAAAAATCCTTCTTTACTTATTCAGGTAGTTACTTAAAATTTCACCACTAGCTGTGCTGACAGCCTGCACCATGAAACTGAAATTATATAGACTTTTGGGTACTGCTTGCTTTACTACACACATACTAGTGACCAAATCAACAGGTCAGGAGCAACAAACAACTGGCACTCTAACTAAACAAAGAGATAGAAGACTCAGCAGAAATGCAGTGCTCTCTTTGAATTCATTGCTTAATGCTAGATTGACAGACAATTACCATAGCCCAGAAAAGTACCTCTCAGTCACTCAAACTACAGATGGCATGTGAGGTTGCAAATAAAATAGGAGAAAGACTACTCATTATCACTACATTTGAGTACAAGCTTCTTTTTATATGGAAACGGCAGGGTTAATTAAACACAATTATCTGTCTCCCAACCCTTCAGGGCCGGCGTTTCCATTAAGGCAAACTAGGCAGTTGCCTAGGGTGCCAAAATGGAGAGAGGGCACTGGACAGCCTGCCGCTCCCCCGCTGCCGCTCCCCGCCGCTGGCCACCACCGTCCATCCTCCCACCGCCCGCCAGCCGCCGCCCCCCCGCCGCCCCCACACCCATCGCCACCCACCCCCGTGCCCATAGCCGTCCCCCGCCATCCGCCACCCAGCCCCCCCACCCGCCGCCCGCCCCCGCCCCTCTCGTGTTTATAAAAAAGCAGACAGTAAAATTAGAGCATATTTCTCTCAATCCATATTAGAGATGGGGCCTTCATGCTTTGTAACCTTAGCCAATCCTCCTCCTCCCAGCCACCTGGACCACTCACTAGGCTCCACGCACTGCCGGGGTCCTTTCCCCGAAGTGGTGCACCAATTGTCACCCAAGCCCTGGCCAAATCTTTCCGCCTCTGTGCAAAAGAAGATTCCTCAGTTATAACCAACAAATGGTGAGCTTCAAGAAGAAGCAGCCCAAGGCCTTGGTGACAATTGGCACACCAACCTGCATGCTCAGCCTGATGAGTGTTTGGGGAAGCTGAGAGAGTAATTGGCCACAGCTGGCCAGGAATACTTCATGCTTTTAGGTAAAACTGTGAAGCCCCCATCTCTAATCCATATCTCAACATGCATCTGAATTAATTTTGTGCTACAAATCTGAATACAACACATCTCCTTTCCCCTCTTCCCTTATGCACTGCATTCATTAAGTTGTCCTTCTGTACATGGGGACAGTGGAGACTTTTTTTTGTACAGCACCTTGAAATATGTGATATATTATGAATGAATGGAAGGAGGTACATTCCCTGTAGAATCGAGTCTGATAACATGTACAGTATATGACAGCACTATTTGGACAGGGGGAATTATGTATTTCCTTCAAATGCAAGTAGTAAAGTGTGAATTCCATAGCATGGGACAACCTGGAGCCTGGTCGGCTCCTACTCTGAGGCTATGGCATTTATGTTTTTGAGATTTATGCTGAGAAAAAAAATCAAGCTTGAGTTATAGCTGAATGTTTCTGGATGGCAGTGGTCATTTTCGATCTTTCATGGATCACCCATTACAGGAGATTATCTTCATGTAACAAGCACTCATGCTTTCCAGTACCCTTCTGAACACTTTGGAATACCTGAGGGCTACTATGGGAACTTCTGAGGGCCTTTATAGTGCAGACTGCAAAGCTGAAAGTTAGCCTATGGTTACATCTGTCAGGTCACTTTTCTCTAACAACTGAGGAGGAGCCTTCAAAACTGCAGTTCCCTCTGGTAGATGAAAAATGATCCAGGGGTGAGTGGGTGCTCAAATGCTTCCTTTATAGGGTACACACATGTCCACACATAAACACAAAAGTGGATACACACCATTAAAGTACTATATAAGACAGAATTATCTGTTACATAAAAGTATCAGCCCCTTCTACCGTGCCGTCACACCTTGTTCATTGGACTCGAGGCAACGGTTTAAAACTACAGGAAAAGAGATTCAATTTAAACATTAGGAAGAGCTTCCTGATGGCTAGAGCTGTCGGGAAGTGGAATATGCTGCCACAGAGGGTGGTGGAGTCTCCTCCTTTGGAGATTTTTAAGCAGAGGCTGGATGGCCAACTGTAGGGAGTCATGTGATGGGGATTCCTGTATGGCGGGGGTTGGACTGGATGGCCCTTGAGGGCTCTTCCAACTCTATGATTCTATGATGATTCCATAATCCTCTGTCTGTCTTCCATTTGGACCCCTAGAGCTTTTCTGGCTCCACATGTGATTTCACCAAGTTTCGGCTGCATTTAGTCTCCTACGAACCTTCAAGGGTCATATCTTGCCCTATCAGAATTGTGGCAGTAAAGTGCTGCCATTTCTGAGCATTCAAGTACCTTAGAATGCTAAGGCCAATGCTTTCCTAATACTTCCCTTTACCAGCTGCCTTGACAGGACTTAAGTGTAATGAGACTGCTGGGGATGCGCAACAAATTTACTGTTCCTAATAAGGGCAGACCAGATATAGAAGAACACTAAATTTTTAATGACAATCTACCGAGTCCTGCTTCTTCCTGGCCTATGTTGTTTTCAGTATTGTATCCAATATTTCTTTCCATGCTTGAATTGCTATTGCAGTTGAGGACAGGAGGAAAACTGATCTCATTTAATATATCCTCTGATCTCCAAGGCACAATGGGCTAGTTTCAGAATGTGGAGCAGAAAAAAAAGACACACTGATTCCCCTGATGCTCCAGGATGGGCTGCAGTCATAAAGCGAGCAAAAGCAAATTGCTTCTCTCCCAAGTGCTGAGGAAAGGGTTGTGTTTTTCTGGATCCTGTTTCAGAAGATGACGTTCTGTGGATTACAAAGGCCCATGTGAGGGAACATCTTTGAAAGCAGCAAGTGGAGTGCCTAGCAAAACAGGCCACCTCACCCCCCACCCCAAAACCTGCTGCAATTGCAGGCTGCAACATACCTATCTCAAACATTTGTGTATGTGCATGCACAATTAGACACACACTCCTCATGTGTGTTATAACAGCTATATAGTATTCTACTGTAAAAAAGAGAGCCATATTAGTATTTTGGCAATGAAAATTTATACAGATTCCGCACATCCTGGACATAATCTGTTTCAATTGTTACCCTCAGGGCAATGTTTTAGGGCATTGCATACTAGGACAATTAGATATAAAGATAGTTTCTTTCCAAGTGCTATCAAACTGTTGAATAATTAATTTTTACTTCTTTTCTTCCTTTTTAAATAATAGGTGATACTGTGTTGTTGTACTGTGTTTTTATTGTTGAATATATGGTTCTTATATTTCCTTCTTATATATGGAGAGCATTTTTTAGCAAAACAAATTCTGGGTGTGTCCAACCACACTTGGCCAATAAAAGGATTCTGATTCTGATTCTTTTGTGTTTTTGTGATATTTGTAAGTTTCCCTGTCCCTTCATCTACTTTTTTTAAAGCCCTGCTGTACTGATAGGAAATTAGTAGGGCTATATAATTTATATGTGATGCAGTGTACTAGGAAGCCACTGACCAAGCCGGTGCTCGAAAAGCCTTCACACTCACAGTGGCACCTTCTAAGCCCTGCAATGGGTGGACAGTACATGCTGCAAATGCACAAACAAAACACATGCACACACGTTGGAGTGAAGGAGGAAACATGGGCTACTGTTGACTGGCGGCTCAGTGATGAGATGCCCCCTTGGGTTGAGCTTGCCTTACCTGACAAGAGTCATGAACAGCATTGTTTGCCGCCCCTTTTAATATCACAGCTCACTGTATACATCACAGCCCTGTCCAGATGTTGTAATATTAAAACAGAAAGCAGAGAAACCTCCTTCTCTGTTGTCATCTCTTCTTTAACAACAACAACAACAACAACAACAACAACAACAACAACAACAACAACAACAACAACAACAACAACAACTTTCCCTATCTGACACACTTCTAGAAACATTGGAGATGTCCTTTGTCGTCTGCATTGCATCTGGAATAGCAATGACTCATGGGGAATAAAATTAGCCAAAGAAAGAAGGGGTGAATTTCTGTAGCTCACAGGTAAGAAAAAGCAGGGACAGGGTGGGAAAAGTGGTGTATGTAATCAAAATTTGATTACTTGGGGAGAAATTTTTCTGATCTAAATTGCTATCTGAATCCTTCTCATGAGAGAAGAAACATCTCTCACATGTATGGAAAGATGGCTCAAACGTGAGATAAAATAGATCACATTGAAGATAAGAGACTTTTCAGTGTGAGTTTGGTTGTTCTGGCTTTCCCTTGGATCCATGTTGGGTGGCCATGCTGCCTTGCAGCTTTATGGGCGTCCTCTTCGCTCAAAAGATCTCCAACCTCACCATACTCCAGCTGGGAGTGCTCAACCCTCACTAGCTTATAGCTGTCACTTTATACACATATGTTTATGCATTGAAAATGATGAGGGCTGCAGTAAATCAGTTTCCACCCCTGGTATAAGCTGAATGAGAGCAAGTGGGATGTGTGTGTTCAGAGAGAGAGAGAGAGAGAGAGAGAGAGAGAGAGAGAGAGAGAGAGAGA